>OU618541.1:22467500-23067500 GCA_914829495.1 Eilema sororculum
AAGTACGTGATTTAATATTATTTTTAAACTTTTAAAGTACTGTATAAATATATGATTCAATTTACTCAATAAATAACTCCATAGACGAAACATTTCACTATCCTTACTATTATCAAAACAAACGCGATAAAAGATAGCACAGACTAAAGGGTATTAAACCCTTTTCATGAATAAAGAACTTCTTACGAAATGCATAGAAATATCATTTGACGCTCTCTTCATTATGATTATGAGAGTCATGTATATTCAAAGAATTTTGTAAAAGGTAAGCTTGAAGGTGCTCAGTCATGTGAAAAGGACGGATGAGGTCAACATATGGGTACCAACCTAGCTGCAATATGTTTGTCAGCTTTGTATAACAACTTTAGAGCGAGACTTTTTTTTATCGTGCGAAAAATCCCCACGGAGACGGCGGAGGCGTTTATGTCGGACTCGAACCGACCAAAAGGCACGCTGTCCAGGGTCATACCTAGAAAATTGTAATCAAATAAAATTATAGAAATGAAAGAAATTTCTTGAATATTCTAAGAATTACCCTGCTCAATGCTACGCTACGCAGCGCAATGCACAAGTAGGGGTAGTCTAGTAGAGCCCTTACACATTGGGTAAGCGTTTTTAGTTGTTCGACTGTAGCGGTACTGAAGACTTATTGTGTTAGTATCAAATGGTGTAGTAGTTATTCCAGCCTGCTCTCTATCATGCTCAGGATCCTACTGATACTAGTGTACACCTGGAAATTAAAGAAGCACTTCTTCTTTTCGTGTCAACGAATCACTTTTATATTAAATAATTATTACACTATTCGGGTATAGAATTCGGCCATATTAATCGCGCTGTCAGTGGCTTTATTTACATCGTCTTTAGTACATGAAGAAGGACATAAGGGACACGAGACCAAATGCGCCATGCACTGCACGGGGGCACCGCAGTCACATGTGATTAAGCCCGGGTCTCGCATTCCCTACCTACGAGTACATAGATTTTGTCTAGACTGACCAACCAGTGTATATAGACGATTAAGAGACTTCCATATGGGCCAAAGGAGGTTCTATCCGTTAGGTAGTTTTTCCTGGGGAGGTAGGAAGTCCGAAGATGGTGGTTGTTTCTCTTTCCATAGCAAAGAAGCACTTCACGGTACAGAAGCAGTCGACGTGTGGTTCGGCAAACATACCCGCTGCGCTACAGAAGCGTGGCAGTGCCATCGTCATTACTACTAGTAACTTAGACTAATCTAAATTCCTATATAAATTATTTTGGTCACGTTAATAATTAAGTCAATCTATACATATAAAATTACTTGTCCCGACTGACTGACTGATTCATCAACGCAAAGCCTAAACTTCTGGATCACAAACTTGAAATTTTGACAGTAGATGCATTTTATGATGTAAGTATCCACTAAGAAATAATTTTTGGAAATTCTACTACTAAAGTGGTAAAATGAGGGATGGAAGTTTGTATGAATGTCCGTCATTTTCAGAGCTACGTGCACTAAATTTCATAAACGTGTGTCTTTTAAGAAATAAATGAATACGTGTATCAGCGTATTCCAAAATTTAACTACTAAGAGAATACAATAAGTGTTAAACGTTTGTATGGGAAGTTTGTACGTCACTATCAAATATGGAATACGGATTTTTTCCGGGACGAAGCCGGGAAGGACAGTTAGTCTTATATATTTCTAAACGTTTCTAAGCGTTATCACTAATAGTAAGCTTGCAGTGCTACTATGTCGCGAGTAAACGACATGTCAAAGTGCTCTCCAAGAGTTCGTTCGAGACAAAAACTGATGGACTTTTTGACTTTATTACGCAGTAGACGACAAACTCATTAGACAGTGAGTCACTTTGGGCAATCCCTTTTCTTGCTCATCTAGTGTATTTTCCTCGTCACTGTATTACATTCGTCTCTATAACAAACATCCATCCATGTAAACTCATTTTGATGCCTGCTGAGTCGTAATTGTTAGGTAAGTCTAGTAAACAGGTTTGTTTATTAAAATTTTGCTACCTGCCCTTTCAGTTAATGAATTTACGGAATCATGAATTTGAATTTAACAGAAGAAAGTTACTTTGGTGATCTATTTAGAATAATTATGTAGCTACAAGTATAATAATTTTAACTGTTTTTAATGTGAATATCATGCTTTCATGTTGTTTATAAGCTATATCACTACATAGTATAAAGCAAAGTCACTTTCCGCATCCCTATGTCCTTATGTATGCTTATATCTTCAAAACTACGCTACAAATTTTGATGCGGTTTCTTTTAATAGATAGAGTAATTCAAGAAGAAGGTTTATATGTATAATTAATGCTTAATGTAGTAGAGGGTGCAGCGGGAATGGAATCGGATGCCACGCGGGCGGTAAAATATTGGCGGTACGAAGTTCGCCGGGTCCGCTAGTAGAATAATATAATAACGATTTTGATCGATTTTTTTTGTTATATTTTTTTTAGAATATGGCCATACATACTTAGTTATTAATCTGTATGAAACTTCCGATGACGACCGGTTTTTCGGAAAAATATTTATGTAATTTTGTAACCGACTACAAAGTCAGCTTCGAATTCGTACTTTTTCATACATTTTTTTATGTAGGACACGTCAATTTGACTTCACATCGCCTGATGTTAAGCAAAGGCAAAGTCTCGGAAAGAGGGTCACCATCGTAAACATGTACCATGTTAACAGTGGTGGCACTCAGCTTGAAGGCCTCATTAGATGCCTTTTCACGCCTTCAAAGGACCCGGGACTGTAGGTAGAAGGAAACACGTGAACTTATCTTTCTTCGAATGTATTTAGTATTTCCGGGTCCAAGTCCCAGGTTTGGTGAAACTTTTAGTTTTACCACAATGAAACGCTACAAATATGAAACTATCTATAGGTAAGCAGGTAATACATTAAATGATGTATCTTTTTACATTGTTTCACTTGGTAAATTTTCATTTATGGAAATTTGTTGGAAATTATAGGTGAGTGGAAAAAATAGGCTCAAGATTTTTATGGTACCATCAAAACAATTTTAATGATGATGTATTTTGTTAATACTCTGTTATTGTTTGAACGTATATGATAAGTCTTTCTGATTGGCCAATTAGGAAAAAATAATTTCATAAGAGGGGAAAAAAATGTATCGAAAATAAATTAGAGTATTTAGGTTGGTAGGTATTTTATTTGGTATACTTGGTACGACTTGCCGCCATAGATAGGTGGCGATTCGTTTTTAGGGTTCTGTAGCCAAATGGCAAAAACGGAACCCTTATAGATTCGTCATGTCTGTCTGTCTGTCCGTCCGTATGCCACAGCCACTTTTCTCCGGAACTATAAGGCCTATTCTGTTCAAACTTGGTAAGTAGATGTATTCTGTGAACCGCATTAAGAATTTCACACAAAATTAGAAAAAAGAGCAATAAATTTTGGGGGTCCCCATACTTAGAACTATAAGTGAAAAAAAAATTTTTTCGTCAATCCCATGCGTGTGGGATATCTATAGATAGGTCTTTAAAAATACTATTGAGGTTTCTAACATCATTTTTTTCTAAGCTGAATAGTTTGCGCGAGGGACACTTCCAAAGTGGAACTTCTAAAATAAGATAATGATAAATCTAAAAAAAATATATGATGTACATTGCCATGCAAACTACCAACGAAAATTGGTTTGAACTAGATCTAGTAAGTACATTTTTTAATACGTCATAAACCGCAATTTTCGCCTTTCATTTAATTAACTCAAAAAAAGATAAAAAAAAAATAATGAACTACGAGAACTTTTATATTATGTTTCTTGCTGCTACGGAACTCTTCATGGACGAGTCCGACTCGCACTTGGCCGGTTTTTAAAATATAATAGAATTTAACGGATTTTACAAAAATATTACATACATACATACAATCATGCCTTTATTCCCGGAGGGTTAGGCAGAGGTGAATTAACACCCTCATTTCACCAATCATTGGATTCGGTCCCACGTAATAGGGGGTGAATATTGCCGTATTCCCGGCACTATTGTTGACTCAAGCCATGCATCTGAGGCTGAGTCTGTACTGTGTATATCTGATGTTAAACAGCCCTATCCCTTAGTCGCCTTGTACGACACCGCATGGGAAGAGATGGGATGTCCGAAATTCTACTATGCCGGGAACCACGTGGCTATTTTTAATCATAATTCGGATGTGACAACTACCATCATTAGGACAGTCAATGAAAAGTGATTGAAATGTTGAATTAAAAGTAAAAAATAACAACAAATAAACGCAATGCAATCTGTTAAAAACTAGTTTCATTTCAATGAGTGAGTGATTTATATCTTTAAAATTATGCTACGGATTTTGATGCGGTTTCTTTTAATAGATAGAGTAATTCAAGAGAAAGGTCTATGTGTATATAACACATGCTTAATATAGTAGAGCGTGTAGCGGGAACGGGATCTGACGCCACGCGGGTGGAAAATAATTTGGCAGTACGAAGTTCGCCGAGTCAGCTAGTATTAAATAATACACTTGTACTTTTCCACAATATTTAATTTTCAAACGCTTTGCCCCACGGCATTTTTATAAATAGGCTTCCTACTTTAATTTACCCAGAATTAAGTAAGTACCTATGTCTTGCGGCATTTTGCGCTTTACTTTGAAAGTTGTTTGATCCACTTTCATCAAATCTTATCAAGCTGTTTGGGTGGTTTGTTTTCTTTTTAAAGTTTGTATACCATTATCCTCCTAACGATTTCTTAGTAGCGTCCAGAGTTTGCCCGAGGTCCGGGTATTGTTTTTAATCATTTGAATATTTTTTACGGCATTTCCGGCAGCGAGTGAAAAGAAAAGCCTTTATTTAATGAATTTTTAACAGCATTTATTATGTTAACTTTTAAATTTCGAAATACATTGGGCCCACACACATAAAGAGAAGGGAAATTTGAAGTGATTCAGGTGTGGCTAAATAGCTCAGTTGGAAGAGCATTACCCCTGTAAGAGAAAGGTCGTGGGTTCAAGTCCCACTTGAGCCCTTCATTTTTCCCGATTTATTTCGAAGGAAAGCCTCATTTAGCAGGCCCTCCATTCTACTAAAGCTAAACCACTATGGCGCCGCAGTCATTGCAAAAAAATACATTAAATTTTAGACTTTATTCCTATACATCTTAAGTTCAAAATGAAATCGATGGCTGCGGGGAATATTGCTGCAATAGCCATAGCAGCAGTTTTCCGATTAAGCCATTTTCGTTATCTACGGACCCTATTACACCTTGTGAATGTTTTTTAGAATTTTATCTTGAAAACTAACCAAGTTAGCAAAGGCGCATTGGGTAAAATCCCATTATTCCTTGAATATAATCACTGAATATTTTGCCGGGATAATCGTGCAATGTGCAATAATAAAATAAAAAAAATTACTATGCACAAGTATCGGCCATTGTGGCTTTGTTTCCCGAAATAAACTTTGATGACTGATTCACAATAAACATTGCTATATAAATAATCTCACTATTAATAAGTAATACTTGTTTTCTACCACGAAATCGATTAATGTTCAATAACCAATACTGTAAATATTGTAACATACCTTTTATACAAGAAAACTTAGTATTTTATTTCACACAATTTGGTTAATAGCAAATTAATCAAGAAAAAACTGTTTTTAAATAAAAGAAAATTCTGATATTTTAATGATTTAAGCATGTAGATAGGTAGGTACATTTTTTTAAAGTGAATTAAACCTAATAATAAATTATTAAAAAGTACATTGCATAGGAATGTTTTTATTTGAATAATTTTTATAGCAGAAAACTTAGTATTACAAGTTACGGTATTGTATAATATCTACTTGTGTGGTATGAAATGAAATGTAATATAAAGGCTTGAATTATTATATAGAAATAAAGAGAACGACAATAAACAGGAAATGTAATAGAACGCAAACACTGAAGTACTACTTTCAAGTGAAAAATGAAAAAAAAAACAAGTATGTAAGGTATTTTTTCGAAATACTTTGAATAGAAATCCGATTCCATTATATTTATTGCTCTGGAAAAAGCTTCATTTGGAGGAACCCTCCTCCAAATGAAGCCAAAAATATAATCAAGATTTTGTCAAAGACTGTAACACTCGTAAGTTATGATTATTTTTCATTCACTATCTAAATATTTTTTATTTGACACCAAAATTGAAAAATCAGAATAGGTTTATATTCGCTTTGCATTTATATGCGGCCTCAATTTGGAATGACAATAACGCATCGAATTTTTGAAACTGGCCATAGAAAGAACGAAGGAGACTCGATGCACGCCTGCATCGAGCGTGAGTTAAACAGAGATACATTTCTATACACACCAGAACTATTTTTTTTGCTATGAATGCCAAAGTTAGTGGTGAGAAATACAATGTCATCGAGATGGAACAATCTGACAATTTTTATATGAAATTACTTCTCGAGGGCCAAAATTGGACCAAATACTCGGCGAAAAAAAAAAACAAAACTTCAGAGGTGGTACAAAATACAGATACCATTCTGAGTGGAGATCAAACTGTTTATACCACCACTAGTCAAAATAAAATTACGTGTAATAATTACATTTTCTTCTTAGTATATAACAAATTTAATAGTAATTTTCTTGTTGATTGCAGTGATTGTGCACATCATGATATCATTAAAGAGGCACAATAAATGATATTATTATGACTTTCTATAATAAAAAGCTCCAATTATTTAGAGATATTTACGTAAGAATCTAAATAGACTCTGTATTCATTATAATACAACCATCTTCGCACAATGTTCCTACACAGCAATATGGAATACGTTATTCAAGTCGAACATTAAAATAACGTAATAATACTGTAAAATGCTATTACTGTATGTGCCACCCATCCCTAAGGTCAGTGAACAACGTCGCAATAGACTATTGCTGTTTGATTGTTTTTGCACTTTTTACCGGAATAAAACGACAATGGACTCATATGTCAAAAACTTTCAATGTATAAAACGGCATTCTGCTTTTTTTCATTTTTTAGTTATTTCCTGTGCACCTTTCATTTTTACGTACATTTATCTCACTCCAGAAAAAATAACGCATCGTTTGACATATAAAGCATTTTGATACATTTCGTAGTTTAGAAATTATTCAAGATTTTCACTAAATCTTTTTTCCTGTAAAATTGAGATTTGTTGATTGTGGCTTTATTCCCCGCAGCCATCGAAATGAAAACAGTTTCATTACACTTTTTCAATAACTCTGCACAAAGTCATTAATTTTGAACTTTAACCGCATCGTTTTAAAGTCTATTATTTAATGCGGTTTTTTGCCGTGGCTGTGGCACCATTGTGGTTTGGTTTTAGCAGAATCGAGGCCTAAGTGTATCAACAGGTACTTAGCAAGCTTGGGGCTCTTGCGTCTCATGCCTTTCTACTGTGGCCATGGGTGGATGGAGCGAGGTTAGCCCTCCACTCGCATTAGAGCCTCCTACGAAGGGGTGATCTACTGGTGTGCCTGAACATCACCCAACCAGAATGTTTTTCCGCACAATCAGTCAATAGATGCGTAGTATTTCATTTCTGACGGCTTACACATTTATTTATACCACTGGTGGCAGGAAGGTGCCTCTTTCCTATATCACTAATACCTGGAACTTCCTGCCAGCTCACGTGTTTCCTTCTTCCTACAGTCCCGGTTCCTTTAAGCGGGGCGCGAAAAGGCATCTAATGAGGCCGTCAAGCTGAGTGCCACCACTGTTAACATGTTTACGATGGTGACCCTCTTTCCGAGACTTTGCCTTTAGCTTAGGCGGGGTGAAGTCAAATTGACGTGTCCGGTAAAAAAAGGCAATAATACGGCCAACCTGATGGAAAGTAGTTACCATAGCCTGTAGACGTATGCAATACCTGGGGTGTTACACTGGCGCTGCCTACCCTGAAGAAACCTTGTAATGCCCTTCTTGAAGAACTCCATATTGTAGTCGCTTGGGAAAGCCACGGTAGGGAGTTCCTTTCGTATTCACGTCACGGTTAGTTATTGAACGAATAAAAGACCATAATGAATGAATGAATGAATGAACCATATTGAAACGTATTGCGAAGGTGTGGTGTTCTAAATTTAATATCCAGCTTACAGCATGTACATTTTGTGTGCGCTATTTATAAATTATGAGTGTGACGCCTAACGTAAGTCTTTTGTTACGTGTTCAACCGTTGTAAACGATTATGAATACCTACCACTCATAGCAATTTATTCTGAATCCTTTAAATCTTCATGTCCCCTTGAATCCCTTTTGTCCTTAAAGTTACATACTATTCCAGGCCACAGGATTTGTCGTATGAAAATGTCAAACAATAAGTTATAATGATAAATTTTATTCACATAAATGTTATAAATATTCATATTTCACAGCAAATATTAAAGGAATGTGAAAATTTTCAAACTAAACGTTTATTTGTAAATCCATGAGATTTGTTACCTATCGAAAACTATTTCAAATTATGTGAAGTCTTTATATTCATAGTATGTTAATAAGTGTATCGTTTGGTTTATGTAATACACAATTAATTGCTGTAATTAATCGTAATCGTAATCGTAATGAAGCGTACGGTCGTTCTCGTGACCAGAAGGCTGGCCTCTTTTTAGGTCAGAGATTAAGCATTGCCATACAACGTGGCAATGCTGCCATCCTTCTGGGAACGCTACCGCAAGAGGCATGCGATGCGGAGGAATTTCATGACGCATTTTAATAATATTGTAGTATGATTTGTAAAATGTATTTTAGTTTTAGCTTTTTTTTTTTTTATAACACTTAGGTGGCAGACAAGCACACGGCCCACCTGACTCACAGCGATGGTAAGATGCGCAAACGCTTGGGGTGCGGCCGCCTCCTTCTGCGAGCAAATAATGCTCGAGACGGAGGCGGCCGGTCGGGTCCGGACCAGACTCCGGGCCCGGGAAGCCCGTGCAGAGTGAAGGCGAACCGGACGTCGGAGGTCGCAGAACGACCTCCGTCCTCCATGAGCGCTGGCCTGGGGGTGACCGGTGGAGCCGCCTGTCACCATAGCAGAAGCAGGCCGCGGCGGCGGCGCAAAGTGCGCCTCCCCGTAACCGGGGCTAGATGGGGACATTTTGGTCCCCACAATCCGAAGGGGGCCATCTCGAAAGAGATGGTCCTGGGTCTGCCGGGGTGCGAGAGATATGCTTTTGGCAATCTCACCTCCGGCAGCCAAGGACCCAAGACGGCGTGCGTTTTAGTCGGTTCGAGTCCGACATAACCGCCTCCACCGGCTCCGTGGGGGTGGTATCCCTGGGGATTTTTCGCACGATAAAAAAAAAAAAAAAAAAACACGGCCCACCTGATGGAAAGTGGTTACCGCGGCCTATGGACGTATGCAACACCAGGGGCGTTACACTCGCGCTGCCTACCCTGAAGAAACCTTCTAATGCCCCTCTTGAAGAACCCCATATTGTAGTCGCTTGGGAAAACCATGGCAGGGAGTTCATTCCACAGCTTGAGCGTACGTGGGATGAAGTTCCTTACATACCGCACATATACAGTATGGATACGACATATAGGCATTTACGGAAACAGTGAAGCGTCCTGGTCCATAGGAATGAAACAAAATTAAATTTAAACTCAAATTCGCAGATTTAAAAAAAACTAAATTTCCTAACAAAGTAATTATTAAAATAAATGTAGAAAATGTAACCACTTTTATAAGTCATTGATTCATTCACAAAAACACACGCTTAGAATTTGCACAACTAGGTACTTACTATACGCTGGCGGCACGTTGCAAAGCGGCAACGTGCCGCCAGCTGACGCGCGCTCGTGACCTACCTACTAAGGTAAGATTAGGCACCTATCACGAAAGTTCACTTAACTTTATAAACACCACTTTTTCACGGCAGTGCTTTAAAATGTGAATCTAAATTTTAGAAATGCCCGCCACTAACTTGAAAACATAAAATGATATCGCCAAACTAAATGTTCAACAGATTTCGGTTAGGTACCTACCTTGCTTTCAATTTATGAAATGCCTCAATAATACGGCTGCGAGTCACTTTCAGAAACACGTTAGGTACACTATACACTTCGTTGTTTTTTCAAAAAAAGAATACGTAACAAAACTCGCACAACAAATTTACTAGGTAGGTATTTAGACACATTTTCACCGTTAAAATTAAGGATAGAATAGCTAAACAAAAAATAAACACAATTCACAAACACAAAAAGAATAGATTAGTGTCAATTTCACTTTAAAAACAAATTAAAACGAGAAAATAAACCGAGAGGATCAAAGAACGACACGCGGTCCCCAGTGACGTCGCGGTTACTGACAACATTCCAGAAATTATCGAAACATAAAATTGTACCTAGGTTAATAAGGTAAAGGCCCCAGTATCCATCTTTGAATATGTTTATTTTAGAATATTTTATTTATTATTAACCTGATTGATGAATAGTTGGAAGGTATTTATTGTCAATTTTCATGGTGTTCATTATCATGTCATCGTGCGTAGTTTTCCTGTCAGAGTTGGAGGGTAGTCCGGTAGTCGCTCCCACAAAAGCCAAGATAAACCAAATGAAAATAAAGATTAGGAAAGCAGCCCTCAGGCACCAAAGTTCAAGATATGGATGCAACCGGGATTAACACTGAAATTATGAGCTTTAAATTCTTCATTACGTAGATATTAATACTCTTAATTATTGAATTTGTTATGGAAAAATTATAAAGAAATCAAATACAAAGTGTAAGTAATCAAAGTTAATCATTGATAAGTAGGTACCTACTTATCAAATCAAAAAGTTTTATGTGTAATCAAAACAACCATTATTCTCTGTACGAGTAACAGACTGCCGTTAATCAGAAATTTACCCTACCGGCGGCACCCTTTGAGGTATTATGTCTCTCTCATTACAATCGTATTTTTACGAAATTGATGAATGGAAAAATGAATGAATACACAGAACGGCAACGTCGCATCGTGCAATTTTAATAGTAATAAGGGTTTCCATCTGCAAAATCCGTAAACCAGGACAAGAAGTTTTTTTTATACTACTAAGGTGGCAGATAAGCATACGGCACACATGATGGAAAGTGGTTAACGTGGCCTATGGACGTATGCCACCCCAGGGGTGTTACAGTTGGGCTGCCGAGCCTGTAAAAACGTCGGACGCCAGTCATCTCCGGAAAAGTCAAAACCACCAGATACGATAAGAAATCGTATCCGGGATTTCGTGCATGCATACCCCACTTTCCCAAGAGGTTCGCTCGTTCACTTGTGTACCGGAGCCGGACATGGCTAAAGAAGAACCAAGTAGGCAAGTGGAGGTAACGTGGAACATCGGCACGCCGTATGTACTTTCCAGGCGGACGGTGGCCGTGACGGCCGGCGGCTGTTACTCTAAGCTCATTGGGGACATCTACCTGGTGATGGTCTCACATGCACCACATGGGCAGGTCGGAGTGGGTATAGTGCTCTCGGGTGCTACGTGGCTACAAATCCGGGGAAACTCGGACGGATGGTAACCCTAATGGTAGTATTTTCGTGCAATTTAGAGTTCATTGATAACTGCGATTCTACGGAGTGTTTAAAGTTGTTCAAAATTTTGTAATATTAAAACCCTAGTTTCTGCCCTTAATACTGGGCCGATTTTGTTCAAATTTTTCCTATTTGAAGCTATGGGGGTACCAAGTATATGGTTTCAATTAATGCCTATATGTCGTATCCATATTGTATATTTGATTGTTTAAAATTAAAATAAGTAGGTACCTTAATAAATAATATCAGTAAAGTTAAATAAAGAGGTTAAAAAAAGAAAAAAAAATTGTACCTAGTTGAATAAACCGTAGGTGAATCGACCATTATTTGTTTCGACCAGTAGTTATTACAAAAATATGTGAAACGATCTTTAGGTGTTTTAAACAGTAGTTTTTTTTACCGTAGTTGTCTTAAAAATAGTTAAAATAACTGTAGTTATTATAATACGTAACCATTCACCCGCGGCTCCGCCCGCGTGGACGTCCGTTATCGCGACCAGACATAGCTTATGTCCTTTCTCAAGGTCTAACCTACCCTTATACAAAGTTTCATCAAAATCGGTTCAGTGGTTTAGGCGTGAAAGCGTAACATACAGACAGACACACAGAGTTACTTTCGCATTTATAAAAGTAAGTATGGATAATATGCTAAAATAATGAAGCATACTTTGGGACATATATTTTGTACCTCAAATGTGCTCTACAGGCAGCAAAATCCTTTGGTATCGTTTTATTTTATTTTTATATTTTGATGATAGCCCAGGGTGCCATGCTAAACCTCTTAAGCGTTTATTTTTATATTCTGGCGAGGATTTGCTAAAAATGGAAGCAAATATTTTTACATTTGACACCACAGGAGGTCCAAGTAATGAGCTGGAAAGCATTGTTTACCAGTCGTCGCCAAGAAAAATATTAATAGCTTTGTTCGTAGCTTAATGTAAAAAAAATGACGAAAAATAAAGGACCACTCCACTTGAGAACAACCTTTTGTTTATTCTTCGTCCTTACGGAGAAAAATATTATTTATTATAATATTATTTTATTATTTTAATATTATTTAAACTCATAGTCTACTAGTTATTTACTTTACTAAACGTAATATAAAAACCTGACTGCTGTTCAAAAGATCAAAATTCAAGTTTGATATCAATCTAACCCCATAAACACATAGGTACCTAGCTCTATAAACGATTAAACCGACTATCTTCCTAGAGGTTGGCAGAATCTTCGGTACCCATATACCGATGCAAGGCGCCAATTCAATTTGAAAAAAAAAATTTTTGATATCGGAATTAAATCGGAAATCAATCAATCAATAAAATTTATTTCGGTTTCTGTTTTACAAATGTAGATATATTATTTTAGCGTCTAAAATACAACGTTAGGTATAGGATTTTCCAAATTTACGTAGGTATTTTCCTTTCATTTGAGACCTTACCCATCGAAATCCATCCAAACAAAGAAAACTATATGTATATCTAATTTAAGTACTCACATACAGTTTTACTTGATCGAGCTAAGATGTCGAGACCCATCGGGTTCGGGCTTTCATCCACACCTTCAGAATCCTTCTATCGAATGATGTAGATGCGAAGGAAATTCTCTTCTTCATCTTGGCGTTAATCCCAGACGCATCCGAAGTTTTCAGCTTAGAATCTGGAGTTTACTTTAACAGTCTAACTGCGGATTTGGCTAAACTTCGATATTTATTGTGAAGCGATTGCCATATGACATCCACAACCCAAAGACGATATCGAAGCATTGCAGCTAGACCAGTTATCGGACTTTTGAGGGCTCCAACTACCCGTAACGACAGCCATAGATGTTCGTATGGCAACCGGGACCGACGGTTTAACGTGCTCTCCGAGGCACGACCCTCATGCATACTTACAAATATTTGCATTGAGCGGGGATCGAACCCGCGCCTCCTGCGTAGCGGCTGTGTTCACTACCGCTACACCACGGAGGCGCGGGTTCGACCCACGAAGGACATTAATTTTACTAACCGACTACGGCGAAGCCAAAAAGAGGGTTATGATTTTGACAGGCTATGTATGTATGTATGTATGTATGTATGTTCATTTGTTCCCTCATAGCTCCTCAACTACTTGTTAGAACTGGACAAATGAGGTATCGTTACAAGCGGCTTCATCGTCCGATGGTTATAGGCTATACAACGTGTCACTCAATCTTGTGCGGCGCCCTCTAGCGCTCATAATGTACTGTGTTAAATAAATAATTTTAAATAAATATGCCGTGATTGGTATCAAATGAAAGGGCTTAAGAAGCACCTTTCAAATATGTATAAATTATTAGCTTTACCTTTCCCCAAAATAATATAAATAAAAAATAAAGTTTAAAACTAAAACCCGACTACCGAAAAATCACGCTTTAAAAAGTAGCAAACAAGAAAATATCAAGGATAGCCGTGGTCATATGCCACTTACTCTGACAAAACAATATATTCTAGGGAAAAGTGGCATACGACCACGGCTATCCTTGATATTTTTCTTGTTTGCTACTTTTTAAAGCGTGATTTTTCGGTAGTCGGGTTTTTTCATTCCATCGAGCTGGCTTGACGCGAGCCGGCTCTATGGTATTCGAGTTTATGAGTTTTGGTCCACACGTCGATTTTTATCTCGTCAGTATTACTCGATAGTTTCGAAAGTAAGTACAGAACACTCGTAAAATATTACCCTAGCTGGTGCAGTCGGGTAAAAAAGTTACAAACAAAAGTTAATTTGTACAGAGATTATTGAAGGTAGAACTTTTAAATGAAACTGATTGCATCGTTACATTGTGTAAACTTCTAGAGGCTTCGATTGTAGCCTTGCAAGAAACATTACTTAGTTGGAGGACTGGCTGGTTTTATTTGCAAGGAAAATTTAATTTACTTTCAACTAATCCCATTAATGTAGTAAATGTTAAAGTTTTTCAGTTAAGAATCAAGAATCAAATAATAAATTTCATTTATTCAGTTTAGGCACATAAAGAGCACATATGAACGTCATCAGTCATCAGTATCTATGTGTATGTTAGATTGTTTGATACTTGTTGATGATAAAACGGATAAGTATTTAAAAATGACAATTTATGAATAGAAAATTGCCATAAGTACTACATTTATGACAGTCGTAATAGGTAATATCTCAACCTTATACATTGATTTTTCTACTCTATTGTACTACCTCAAACCTCTTTATTATATTAATATAAATTTTATTACATATTACATATTATTACAGCAATTCAAAAATCAAGAAAAAATATAATAGAGGTATTTTGTACTGTACTCCTAGATAGGCTGCTAGGCAGCCTGTGTTTAGGAGTTACAGTTCTCGTCTCTAACATAGTATCTTTTTACCCGACTACGGCGAAGCCAAAAGGAGGGTTATGATTTTGACAGGCTATGTATGTATGTATGTATGTATGTATGTTCATTTGTTCCCTCATAGCTCCTCAACTACTTATTAGAACTGGACAAACGAGGTATCGTTACAAGCGGCTTGATTGTCCGATGGTTATAGGCTATATGACGTGTCACTCAATCTTGTGTGGCGCCCTCTAGCGCTCATAAGGTACTGCGTTAAAAAAATAATTTGAGGTAAATATGCCGTGTTTGGTATCAAATGAAAGGGCGTAATAAGCACATTTCAAATATGTATAAATTATTAGCTTTACTTGGCCCTAAAATATTATAAATAAAAAATAAAGTTTAAAACTAAAACCCGACTAAACGTAACAAACAAAAAAATATCAAGGATAGCCGTGGTCATATGCCACTTACTCTAACAAAACAATATATTCTAGGGAAAAGTGGCATACGACCACGGCTATCCTTGATATTTTTTTGGTTGTTACGTTTAGTCGGGTTTTAGTTTTAAACGTTATTTTTTATACACAATTTTAGTCAAGAAACATGGGTGTATACTAATGCAACTGTGACTGTGTATATATTTGTGAATGCGTGAATGTGAGTGTCCACTGTCCAGTGTTAGTGTGAGTGTGTTAGTGTCTTCGTTATTGCACGGGTGCTTGATCCTTAATCGTCACCATTTTAAGACCATTTTAAAACCATTAACCAAAGATAATTCTTTAATAATAAGATTCTGTTACCAATTTTATCTAAAGCAATCTACCCCAATAAGTTTAGATAAGACTCAGCCCTTCTTGTACTGTATAGAATAGCCCGCAGCCTTATTAATTTAATTCTTGGAAGAATATTATAACGTCGTTGGTAGGATATTTTTTTCTTACACCGACACGATTAAGGAAGTACAATTCTCATTTAATATCGTCTACTTTATTTGGTTGGTTAGTTCCACTGCCGGAAGACTTTATTATAGACTAAAATTACTAAAAATGGTGAAACTGTTTTTTTTAAATGGATTTCATAATTCTCACCCTAATCTGTGTGGTGATGGAGAAAGAATACTAGTATCACAATCCTATTTCATCCGAAGGGTGTCTTAAGGGTCGACTAACAGAAAAGTACGCAGATGTATCGCTGCGAGACAAGGTAATCTCGAAATAAAACCCTGTACCAACCCGTTTGGCCAACGTGAAAGTAGTAGTAGGCAGAACGTCTTAACATTGGGAGAGGCCTATGTCCAGCAGTGGACTGCGATATACTGTTTGATATGTCAATCAGATCGAGGATCTAAAAAAGGCAAAGGGCACGGTAATCGCAACCGACAAGTGCCTATGTATGAATACAAAATTATAAAAGTAGAATAAACTAAATATGCTATTACATTTTGGTATGAATGTTTTGAGGTTGAAACGTCCTATATATTTTTTGTCGTGTGGAAACCTCCACGGATACCTGCACCGGCCGGTAGGTAAGTATTTTACCCCTTTTTTTGGTTGGAGTTATGCGTGTAGCAATTTTTTTATTTTCTACATATCCCTTCAACATATATAGGCGTGAATATAAAAAATACAGTAAAATCATAGCCACACTATTATTTTGTACCCACTACCTAATGGAAAATCAATTTCAGTAATCTCTCTGAGAGCACTTTCGTATCCACTAAAATATAATGAAATAATAAAAACCCCGGTTACGGGCAGCTCATATCAAAAATAATAATATATAGGTATACATATTATTTTTGAAGTATCGCGGCGTTTACCTACTCATGGTCGTGACCACGGGTGCTGTAACGCATCCGAGACGTCGGCAAAAGTAAGTTTTCCAAAGTTAGCATAATAAATGCTATAAAAAATTCAATCCAAAAAACAAAAAAGTTTTCCAAAATTTATCACGTGAAGTCCCGAACTATTATAAACCATAGATATACATACTATAATCACGCACTTATCACCAATTTGTTAGACAGAAGTGAATAAAAATAAGACCCACGTTTTACTAATCATTCTATTCATTCCCACGTGATAGGGGTGAGTCTGAGCCCTATTCCGGGCACTATTTTGACTCGAGCCATACGTCTGAGGCTGAGTCTGGGCTGTATTATATCAGTCTGGGGTTAAACAGTTCCTTAGTTGCTTTGTACGACACCGCATGGGAAGAGATGGGGTGGCCCAAATTCTACTCTGCCGGGAACCACAAGGCTATAATAATAAAGAAAGAAAGAAGAAAGAAAAGAACATTTATTAAACACGCACTCACACTAACAATGACTTTAAACATAAAAAAGAAATAAAATTATCCACCACCACCAAAAACGTTTCAAAAATAGCACAACAGAACAATTCAAGGAAATTAATAGTATAACACTCACCGGGATATTTACCATGTTTATGATTGGTATTTGGTAACCGATATTTCGGCGCTGTTACAAGCGCCATGATCACGGTGTACTGACGACCGCCGAGCTAGTTGTTATTGGGCAGACCGTATCTGTCTACCCTCTTCCGCACTCGTTTATGACGCGCGTCGTCCCTACCACTGTCCGCGTTCTCGCACTGTACTCGATCGCGTTTTTGACATACAACACTCACTGAATCGACTCGCACGGGTTTTGAAATTGTAGGTCTTGTGAACATTCGAATCACTGGATGCCAGACACTCGACAGTTGAAACCCATCTTCCCGGTTGAAGTTCTTGTATTTTTTAATTTCAATTGCTTCTTTCACCATTCTGGGTATGTAGTGGCGTTCTGTCGAGAGAATCTGAGGGCTGTGTAGCTCAATCCAGTGATTCGACCCTTCCTCCAGCAGGTGCTGAGCGATAGCCGATTTCTGTGGCTCGTTGTTTTTGACCGCCCTGATGTGCTCCTTGATCCGGCATGAGACAGTGCGTTTGGTCTGGCCTATGTAGGAGCTCCCACAGCTGCAGTCAACTTTATAGACACCTGGACGTTCTAAAGGAAAACTGTCTTTAGGTGTGCGTAGGTATTGTGACAGCTTTTTGAAAGGAGTGAAGATAGTTTTTATTGAGTACTTCTTTAAAATGTTGGCGACCTTATCTGTCACTCCTTTCATGTATGGTAAGTACGCAGGTTGTCGTTCGACCTTATAGTCCAGCTGCTTAGGTGTCAGCGAACGTCTAGGTGGCATGATCCGCTCCTTATAACCGTTTCTCCGTAGAACACCACGTAAGTGCACTATTTCAGCTTCCAAATGTTCCTGGTCGCATAGGTTGTATGCGCGGTCAGTAAGTGACGTCACTACGGAGTTCAGCTGTCGCGGATGATGATGCGATTCGGCGTGCAGGTATCGGTCAGTGTGAGTTGGCTTCCTGTAAACTGTGTGACCAAGGGATCCATCCTCCCGGACCACGACCCTAACGTCAAGAAACGCTATACTTCTTTCCCTTTCCATCTCGTAGGTGAACTGGATTTTCCTGTGGATGCTGTTTAAATGAGCCAGGTACCCTTTCACAACACTCTCGTCACCTTCCAGTATACAAAAGATATCATCTACATACCTCTTCCACACTTTGACATTCTGAGGGGCAGTGACAATAGCTCTGTTCTCAAAATGTTCCATCCAGAGGTTTGCAACCACTGGTGCCACGGGACTGCCCATTGCCACGCCGTCAATCTGCAGGTAGTAGTCACCCTGGTATACGAAATAATTCGTGACTATGCAGTGCTGCACCAGGTCGGCATATTCCACCGGTATGTTGTGATCCCTGATAATGCTTCTGATGACATCCATACATTCAACTATAGGCACATTCGTGAAAAGTGACTCCACGTCAAAACTGACCATCACTTCGTCGTCGCTCACATTGTTGAGATGCAAAATTTCTACGAAATGGTGGGAGTCTTTTACAAAAGATGTTGATCTTCCGAGCAATGGCTGCAGTACACCTGCTACATGTTTTGCCAGTTCGTATGTAGGTGAGTCAATTTGACTCACGATTGGTCGTAGGGGGACGTTTGTCTTGTGGACCTTAGGCAAACCATACAGCCTCGGCGGTAGACAGGTTCGGGGTCTCAGTAGGTGTACCGTCATGTCCTCGCCGATTGCATCTCTGCATCTCTTGACAAGGTTCAGCGTACTTCGGTTTGTTCTAGCTGTCGGGTTGTAAGTCACTTTCTTGTAGGTGTTGACGTCACTCAGTAAATCACGAATTTTATTGTCGTATTCAGTGACGTTCATGACAACCGTCGCATTTCCCTTGTCTGCCTTCAGAACCAAAACGTTCTTGTCCTCGCGAAGATCGCGTAATGCGGCAAGTTCGGTGACCGCGATGTTCCGCTGTGGGGGCCTCGAGTGACGTAAAGTGATCGCGACATCCTGCCTCAAAATCTCCGCTTCGGCGGCGGGTATTTTATTCCGTCGTACCACTTCCTCCACAGTTCCGATCACTTTATCGTATGGAATACGACTAGGTGTTGGAGCGAAATTCAACCCTCTCTCTAGAACAGCCAACGCTGGCTCCGATAACACTTTGTCCGATAGGTTCAGCACTGTACGTTTCCTACTTGTGTTATCGTGGTAGGGGGTAGCTGGTTTTTGTTTTTTCATAAGCGTGTCAAACTTTCGTTGCTGTTTCAGAGCACTTAGTTCTCGCGAACGTTGTGCTTGTAAGTATGTAATGCGATCACACTTATCAAAATCACCCCATGTCAACACCGCACTACACTGTTGATGTACCCGATATAGGTCACACTGAGTTTTAGCGATTAGATATCTGGTGTTGCTGATCGACTTGCGTAATAGTTTAACACTCGCGTTTCGTAGAATACGCGCGGAACCGTGAATGTCATTACGAGGTTTTAACCGACAACAAACGGGTATAACGTCTGCATCCCGACACTTCACTAGAAATGTTAGTGATTCACTTAGACACTCACTCTTTTTCCGCGCGCGTTCAAGATGTTTAATTAATTTAACACATTCCGGCCCGTACCGGTGCACAATATATGATTTGAGATTTACATGGTCATTAACATTAATAACAACTAGCTCGGCGGTCGTCAGTACACCGTGATCATGGCGCTTGTAACAGCGCCGAAATATCGGTTACCAAATACCAATCATAAACATGGTAAATATCCCGGTGAGTGTTATACTATTAATGTTAATGACCATGTAAATCTCAAATCATATAATTCAAGGAAAATATAAAAAGGACTAATCCCGCAACACAAATAAGCATCCTATATGTGTCAGTGTGTGTGTTTGTGTGTGTGTGTGTGACTATCGGTCCTATAGACACACACACACCCACACACATACTGAGTTCAGCTAATATTAGCAGGCTGCCGCCGTCGTGGGCGCTAGATTGCTCTCTGGTTGCACAACATTTGCTTGTTTTGTTGTTCGTGTGTACTTGAGTGACAATATGATATCTATGTCCGTGTGTCATAAAAAAAAACATGTAAACAAAAGGTTTTTTATCTGAGTGCTTCCATACTTTGGACGGCTAAAATTAGTTTAAAGTAGGTCCTGGCTGTCAGCAGTCGTTAGGTCAAGGTGTCCTAACCAACTCTCTCCGTGGTTGGCTAACAACCACAACTTAGGCTGGGAAGTCAAACGGCAGTGATATAACCGCAAGAACCAAGTCAAGTCTTATTGGGGCAGACCCTGGACTCCGAGCTGAAGGATCTGATCAAGACATTAGTCTTGCGTGGCTACTACTGGCAGTGGGGACACAGTTTGACCGGATGGGTGATCAGTCCTTCTATGTGGGGCCACTTCACCCATTTCCCCTGGGCGCGGCCGCCTCCTTCTGCGAGCAAGTAATGCTCGAGAAGGAGGCGGCCGGTCAGGTCCGGACTAGACTCCGGGCTCGGGAAGCCCGTGCAGTGCGAAGAAAAACCAGACGTCGGAGGTCGCAGAACGACCTCCGTCCTCCATGAGCGCTGGCCTAGGGGTGCCTTTCACCCTAGCAGGCCGCGGCGGCGGCCCAAAGTGCGCCTCCCCCCGTAACCGGGGCTAGATGGGGACATTGTGGTCCCCACAACCCGAAGGGGGCCATCTCGAAAGAGATGGTCCTTGGTTTTCCGGGGTGCGGGAGATATGCTTTTGGCAATCTCACCTCCGGAAACCAAGGACCCAAGACAGCGTGCGTTTTAGTCGGTTCGAGTCCGACATAATCACCTCCACAGGCTCCGTGGGGGTGGTATCCGTGGGGATTTATCGCACGATAAAAAAAACCATTTCCCCTGTAACGACTGTCATAAAATGTTCATATGGCAACCGGGACCGACGCGACGGCGTAACGTGCTCTCCGAAGCACGACCAGACCAAAGCAAATACCATTCATGCATACAAATATTTGTATTAAGCGGGGATCGAACCCGCTTCTCCTTGCCTCCCTTCACTACCGCTACGCCACAGAGGCTGTCTTGGTCTTGCGGTAGCAAGGATGATGATTACTCTCGACACATTATTTTCTAGTAAGTACATTTTTACTCATAAATAACTCACGGAACTTTCTACGTCTTAATTAAATGTCTGCTTCACCAACCGTAAAATTTTCCTAAAATGAACACTTCTGCTGGTCTATTTCCTGGAAATTTATTCATTATAAGTTCAGCTTAACTCAATACAGCTATGTACAATAGAAGGGTTGTCAACCACAGTGGCTGGTGGTTGGTGCTTAGATAAGTAATTAATTCTTCTTCGTGTCAATGGCTCATCAGTCTATTAAATTATGTCGGCCCAATACCCTGATTACGGCCACAGCCATTGCCTGTTGCCCTGCACAGGTCTGATATTGTGGAATTAAGTAATTAATAACACATCATAAATCCATACTTAACGCAACCTTTTTTTTTGCACCTGAGCGCTTCTTTTTCCTGATGATACATACATAAACTCAGGCCTGTATTCCCCGAAGGGGTAGGCAGAGGTGCTAGCACCCACATTTCGCCAGTTTAAGTATAGGTCCCAATGTAATAGGTGGCGAGCCTATTGCCATTAACCGGGCACTTATAAACCTGCGATAAATACACACATAACTTCGAAAAGCATCGAAAAGTCATTGGTGTGTGCCATGGTAAACCTGGGATCGAACCCGAGACCTCGTCTCAGCAGTCCATTACCCATACCACTAGGCTGCCGCAGATTTATAAAGCTTAAGATTTTTTTATTTATTTGTTAATTAAATGCACTAATCTCTGGAACTATTGGTTCGAATTGAAAAAACCTTATCATGTTAAATAGTCCGTTTATCGATGAACGGTATAAGCTATTTAAGATCACGCTACTACTCAAGAGAGCGGAGCAGAAATCATTAATATCAACAAATCCGGTAAAATCCCATACAGTATTTGAATATTAAAAAATTGCGGACATATAGGTATGACTTAAAGAGGTATTATGCGGGGGAAGCCGGTATGGGTTGACTAGTTTGGAATAATTCCGGCGTAGTTGGATACACGGGGTGATTAATTGCACTGCGGAAAAACTGCGGGGCAACTGCGCAACAACTGTGGAAGTATATTATAAGGTCTGACGAAATATCTAATACCGGCAACACAGAGTAAATTATACTTAAGAGTTGAAATATAGCAACACCACATGGGTTAACTGTAAGCAAAAAGTGATATCTTTTTTTAGATCGTGTTCATAGTCGTCAATCCATATCTAATATATAAAATTCTCGTGTCACAGTTTTCGTTGCCATACTCCTCCGAAACGGCTTGACCGATTCTCATGAAATTTTGTGAGCATATTGAGTAGGTCTGAGAATCGGCCAACATCTATTTTTCATCCCCCTAAATGGTGCAGCGGGAACGGGATCTAAAAAATTGGCGGTACGAAGTTCGCCGGGACAGCTAGATGCGAAAGTTACTCTGTCTGTATGTCTGTATGTTACGCTTTCACACCTAAACCATTGAACCTATTTTGATGAAATTTGGTATAGGGGTAGATTAGACCATGAGAAAGGACATAGACTTCCACGCGGGCGGAGCCGCGGGCAAAAGCTAGTATAATATATCGTAAAGTAGACTCTCTTTACCACCAGGTGAGGATTTTTTAAAAATAATACCTTCGATGTACAGATACAGCTCATTTACAACTTCATAACAACTAGTATAGATAATTAAATTCTCAAAACCCCTGAATGCGGCCTCTAATCGAACAGTGACTTAAGTGTCAGGGTCTTCTCCTTTCAGATACAATACTAAGTGCCTTTACCCTGAACCTTTATCAAAGGAGGAAATAGAAGTTTCATTTTGTTGTAAATTTAATTATCCCTGTTCCCACTCACGACTTCAAAGTTTGATAAGTATATTATTTGTATAGTACAGTCAGCGTCTTAAACATCTTGACGACGAAATCAAGATCATTTTGAGTACTCTGTTCGTCAATATCTTTATGATGCTGACTGTACTTCGATATAAGTATTATGAGTGTCGGTAGCTTAGCGGTTAAGGTGTCGGCCTTACGATCGGGTCATCCCGGGTTCGAACGCCATTACACTATCGACGTGAACCCACTCCTAGTACAAGCAACTTAGCTTAGTTGGATGGGTTAGAGGGAATATTAGTAATTTCAAAAAATAAGATAAACAATAATGTCGTTCGCCGTCCCCGGAGAATAAAATGATAACTGCAAAAACGCAACTTTTCAGGAAAAATAAAAAACATGTTTTCGACGATTACTCCGGAATTACTGGGAATAGGTGCGTGATAGTTAGGTTTTCTAAAACGTAATTTTTTCTTCATTTGAATCGTTTTAGTCGAATTTACCTAACACCTGTCAAAATAAAGATAATTAAAGAATAAAAAGTTAGTGTAAATGAATCATCATCAAAGTTCTATAATGTCAATTAGCATTTTATTCTCCGTTCAGCGTGATCAGAGAGAAATATGATACTCGTTACTTATCATTTTCTTCTACGAGTTTTGGGATGGGAGTGATGATGACAATACTTTAATATCATTTTATTCTCATAAATGCTGCATCGAACGTCATAAGTCGTCGATGCGAACTTTTTAAGTCGTTAGACAAACGTCTTTATACGAAACGAGTGGACGGTTTTGAACGAGAATAAAATGATAACATGCATTTATCATATTAAGTTTTATGTTTTTTTACGAGAATATAATTCTATTACTATTGGTCAATATAGCAAGTGAGGATACGTTTATGGTAATATTATATTATCCTTTTATTCCCGTTCTTTTAGGCCTGTCATAATTCTTGGAATACTATTGTAATTTTTTGCAACTCTGTAAATAACGGTAAAAAAATTACGAAAAAAATTAAGTAGATGTATTAACACTCAAAGATCTCAAAAATGACATAACATTAAAATCAAGATAATGGTAGTTATCATTTTATTCCCCGGGGACGGCGGTATGTACCGAACCACCCCCTAGGCGAGGCCGCAGTGGTAGCCGTAGGTCTGATGGGACTTCTGGGACATTCTTCCCAGGGGCTCCCAACCATAGGCTGCTGGGCGTTACCGTGGGGGTTTTTAGTCGGTAGGAGTCATAACATCCAAGAAGGATTATCCCTCACAGTAAAAAAGGGGTTAGAGGGAATATTAGTCAATTCGGTTGCTAATATTCTTTTCAAAAAAGAAAAAAAATAGTATCTTTATCGTGTAGACAGATCGCTGTCCGTGCAAGGGACGATCCATTTTACGGACAGCGCGTACGGAAACACTTTAAAGTTACCAGAATATATTTTGCACACACGTTGCAAGAGAAACGAGGGCACAGAATAGATAATAGTACTACGAGGGCCCGGCGTGCGCGGATTGCTCTGATATTATTCTATGATAGGATTTAGGCTCATCGGCTGCTGTCCGTCGTCGTGTTATCATCAAAAGACAGCCAAAAAAAATTATATTACTCAAAATTTGTGCTGGGAACTATAGTATTTACTATGTAAAGAAGATTTTATTGAATGGAATTTAAAAAATAAACAATTAGAATACTTTTTCCTCCGGTAAAGTGCGAGTCAGACTTGCACACGTAGCATGTATGGAGGTAGGGCACGACGGTGTCTACCGTCCCAGATTGAGCAGTCCGACTGGGGAAGTACCTCCGCCCTACAGAATACCGCGGCCATAATAACCTTGTGTTGTGTTCCCGGCGGTGAATAGGGCAGCCAGAGCTCACTGGAGAGGTCCTGTGTTGTCAGTAGGAAGACCAAAGGCTCAAGTTGACGCCGCTTACTGGTGGGGGAGTGAAATGTTGGCGCTGCGGTCAGGGAGACCCGGTGAAACGGTTATCCGCTGGCCGCCCGTAGGCTGTACGGTTCCCGAACCTGGGGATCACTTAATCTCCTCAATAAAATTTCCGGTGCTGTAGACGTGCCGGAGGAGGAGACCGGAGTAGACCCAGCCACAGTATCTGGGAGGCCTATCGCGGTTCATGTAATACAGCCTGATAGACGGACAGACGGACAGAGATGTCTCACTTATAGGGTATATTTTAGATTTTTAGTATGGAACCCTGGAAACGGCTTTGGAGAGCTTTACGTCCAACCCAATACGTTCCTGGCAACAAACATATTTCTTTTTTTTTATCTGACATAACAAATGATACGAGGATGACATTACAAATACTGAAATAGCTACGTTCATTCATACAGATAATAGATTTATATTTAACTTCCAATAAACAGCTCTTTTATTACTAGTTTTACAGTGCGATACGATTATGCAAGTTATTATCAACATTCTGCGTTCGAACTATTGATATTATCTACTATATAAAAATAAGTCGGGTTTTCCTTCCTGACGCTATAACTTCAGAACGCAAGAACCGTTTTAGCTAATTTTGGTCTTGAATTATTTGTGGAAGTCCAGGGAAGGTTTGTACGTTGAGAAAAATTCGAATATTGCCGGGAACCGACATCCACGCGAGCGGAGCCGCGGGCAAAAGCTAGTCTATAATATAAAAATCAAACGCTAAATGTGTTGGTAAGCGCATAATTCAACAACACCTGGACAAATTTGGCCAATTCTTTTTTAAATGTTCGTTGAATTTCAAGGATGGTTTTTACGGCGAGAAAAATTCGAATAATTGCCGGGAACCGACATCCACGCGGGTAGAGCCGCGGGCAAAAGCTAGTATTAATAAGTTCATGAGATAGTATACTATTATATGCCTCTAAGATCACATGGATACTACATAAGTATTTCAGGAGCGGAGTTTATTCGTTCTGGAAAACTTACTTATTACAACTTATTGAAAATATAGATTCTAGAATATTGATAAGTAAAAATTTTTAGTTCCTTTCTTTAAACTCCAACGCGAAAAACGATATGTTATAAGTTATACGTATTAAGATAGGAAAAATGTAAGGTTGGGTGGCTCAGTGGTCAGAGCATTCACCCTCTAAGCGGAAGATCGCGGATTCGAATCACGCCTGAACCGATTCAAATTTTCTCCATCATAATCGACAAGCAATTTAGCTTCGTTAGAACGGGAAGACTAGCAATTTGAGTTACTTACTATACTCACGTCTGTAGGTCCTCGAAAAGATAGGCAGAGGTGCATTAGCGTCCACGTTGCGCCAATTATTATGATTTTCGGTCCCACGACGTAATAGGGGTTGAACTTTCTGCGTGACCAACGGAGAACCGATGCCAGTACGAAGGACAATTGACGACCTGCCGCGCGACCGCCTGATCTGGAGATCCCCAATCTGGTCGGATAGGGCCCTTTTGGAGGAATATGAACTTGGAGAGCAGTGGCGGGCGTCGTGGGAGGCGTTTCAGCACCATCCCTGGAAAGACCTGGTACATGACCCCACCACTAAGCCGGTTTTGACAGTTGTCGTACGGTGTGGTCAAGGGTCAACCGGTTTAGAACTGGACACGGAAGATGCAACTACCATCTTCACAAGTGGGGACTTAAAGAAGCACCGGACTGTGATTGTGGAGCTCCAAAGCAGACAACGATGCATATAGCAGAGGAGTGTCCACTCCGTCGTTTCCGTGGAGCGTGAGCTTCATGACCTCACACTGGCAGCAATAGACTGGCTTCGTCAACTGGACGTCGACATATGAGGACTCCAGCAGAGGCCATACGAAATGATAATGATGAACTTTCTGCCGTATTTGTCTTGGGCTGTATATTTACTGTCGGATGGAGAACAGTCCTATCCTTTAGTCACCTTTAACGACACCCAGAGGAATAGCTGGAGTGATCCTGTTCTACTCCACCGGAAACACTTACGACAAAAAGAAAACAGATGTTTGAATTCAATACTTAAGAAGTGACGAGTACAGTCTATCACTCAGGAAATGGTACAATAATCGTATTCGCGAGCTATAAAGATTGTTTTGTTCATAAAACGGCTATTTTATGGTACAAAACTTTACAACGATGAGATAAAGGTTTATGGGCCAATTGATACAGCTTCTACGTAAGTGATGATGATCGTTTATAGGTAGGTACTTGTTATCATTCGTGTGATAGTGGTAGTGATAGGCTATAGATGTGACACCTATTGGTTAGACACCATTTTGTACCCTTTGTCAGTATTATAGTAGGTATACTAGTTGACCTGGCAAACTTCGTACCGCCAATTTTTTCCGTTCCCGCTACACCCTCTACCATTTTAAGCATGTATTATACATATAAACCTTCTTCTTGAATTACTCTACTTAATAAAAGAAACTGCATCAAAATCTGTAGCGTAGTTTTGAAGATATAAGCATACATAGGGACGGACATACGCGGAAAGAGACTTTGCTATATATTATACTATGTACTGACAAAGCCGCGTGGTTCCCGGCAGAGAAGAATTTGGGCTACCCCATCTTTTCCCACGCAGTGTCGTACAAGGCGACTAAGGGATAAATCTGTTTAACATCAGACAGATATATATTATACAGTCCAGACTCAGCCTCAGATATAGGCTTGAGTCAACAATAGTGCCCGGAATATTATGGTAATAGGCCTATTACATAGGACCGACGACTACTATAGGTGAAAAGTGGGTTCGATTCGCGCTCAGTGCAAATATTTGTATGCATGAATATGGCTATTTGCATTGATCTGGGTGTTTCTACAAAAAAAAAAGTATGTGGGTGTATTTACAAAAAAAAAATATTTAAGTACGTTTATCCGCATTCAAGATTCCATGACACAAGCTAGTTAAGCTATGCTTTCCATGGGACTTGATAGCGTTGTGTGAAATGTTGTCCTATATTTAATTTAATTTAATTTAAGTGGGTGTTAATTCATCTCTGTCTAACCCTCCGGGGATAAAGTCGTGGCTATATGTTAGTATTGTTTATTAAATCATCATCATAAAAAATTGTTGCTGTATAGTAACGTGAATGAAAATTGTTAAGTTTGGCATTACTTTAGATACTTTTCATTTCAATTCAAAATACTAAAAATGAATGTTGTTGGGGAAACCTCGGAAACGACTCGACCAATTCAGCTTAATTTATTTCCATAAATTTTTCAAGGCATACTGAAAGTAAAAATGAAAGATCTCATGGATAACGGGAACGGAAACAGAATACTACGTGGGCAAAGCCGCAGGCATCTGCAAGTTCAGTTATAATGTTAAGTAACCGCATAATTTTAAA
This sequence comes from Eilema sororculum, assembly GCA_914829495.1. NCBI lineage: Eukaryota > Metazoa > Arthropoda > Insecta > Lepidoptera > Erebidae > Eilema > Eilema sororculum. The sequence goes on from OU618541.1 coordinate 22,495,952, forward strand.
CAAGATTTTATGAAGATTCATTCCAGACGAGTAATAATTATGAATTTGCAGTGATGTCATAAAAACGGCCGAACAAGATGTTTCAAGAAAATTTTCATTAAAAAGTTGCGTCACTAATGTTCGTAGAAACATTAGCATGAATAGCGATGGTCCCACAATACTCCCTGGAGGTACACTGCAATAGATCACCCTCGAGCTTTCAACTAAATTTGAGATAAATTTCTAACGCAGTTGTTGAACAAAAAATCTGTTGCATTGCATTTTCTATAAGCTTAGTTTCTTATAAATTATTATAGCTACGAGGGTTGAATATTTATTCGAGTTAGTGCAAACTTCTTTATACCCATAAAATTGTACTTTTTGTTCCCACAGGACATTATTTTTGGGACGAAAAGCCCTGAACTATACCGACATCATTTTTCAGGAGGCATAGTCTTCTAGAATGCAAAATTACCTTATTCGATTTGTCCGTTATATTTTTGCCGATGTGACGTAACTCTACGATACTATTTACCACTATAGTTTTCTCATTAAGTACTTCTTCATTTTCAGAGTCATCAAGGTCTGAGGGCTTCTAGGATACGGATGTTATGTACATTAATTTTCAAGTATCACAAAAAATAAATATTCTAGAACATTCTGCATAACGCTATCTAGACCCAAAAGGATGGACCCTTTTGGGTCTAGATAGAGGTCTCTGTACTCAAAGTAAGCATGGCTCACACGGTCAGACAATTGTGTTTGTCAGTCAGTGTGACATTTGTTAAACAATTTGTTTTGAATAGATATAGAAAATTAGAAATATGACACACCGTCACAAAATATACCTTCAAAAAGTTGTGGTTTATGATATAGGTACCTAGTAATATTTAGATGCAAGTGTTGTCATGTCGGGTGACCCTAACTGGTGAAGTACTACTTCATGTTAATGGAACCATCCAAGGTCCCCCGCCATAACAACGTTTGCATCAAAATATTACTAGGTACCTATATCAAAATTAAAGAGCCAACCACCACTATTTTCAATTTTTTATTTTCAACTTTTTAGAGGCATTTTTTGTGACGGATATTTTTAATTTCATTTTTATTTTATACTTTTTAAATTGATCTACCGACCAAGCTCTTTCATTTGACATCCATATTGAGGGAGTTATGAAAAAAAGGGCATCTGCGATTTTATGGCGGTGGCTATCTTGGGCGGAGTTTCATCCAACATAGCTAAGAGCACTCCACTTTTCTCACTAAGACTAATATAGGTACCAGTCAAACAAAAAACTAGATTGAAATCGGTTCACCCGTTTGAGTGCTATGATGCCACAGACAGACACATACACACACAGACACGTCAAACTTATAACACCCCGTCAAAATTATTGAAAAAACAACCTAGTGCAAATTCAAGTTTTGGAAGGTAAACATGATTTGGCACCGACTCTATATCTAATTAATCAATAATCTTTTACCTAGATGAAAACAGACGCGACATACACCTACACACGAATAAACGCCCTTCACAAAAGAGTAAAGACAACAGACTTGAGAACAGAATAGACAGAAATATGAATATTATGTGAAACGTACCAGAACTACAAAAGCGACAAGGGGCTGAATTATTCATAGTGCGTCGTATGATGCGTGGTGTAATGACGTCTTCATATCGAGAATGAAGCTTTGACTTAGGGCTACATTACACGCCACATATCCAATAGATCTTGTTATATGTTTTGGTCGAAGAAAAAAGGGAAGAGAACTGGCATGTGACTTTGAACTTAAGGATGGTAGTATAAGATAGAGATTTGAGTGACATGTGCCTAAGTCCTTTCGATTAGAGTAGGATTGCTTTGATGTTTTTAGGAAGTGTGTGATGTTTTGAACATGAGTGGGTCTAGTAGTGGATCAGTTTTGATAATGATGAGGAAGTGTTATGAAATGGATGGTTGCTTTTTGATGGGAATTTCGACTTTTCAGAGCGACTATTGTCTGGTAACAGGTCACACACATACTTGACAGTGAATTTTAAACGCAGTCATAACGTCAATAGACGTCAAGTTTTGAATGGTTAATATAGAAGTAAGGACTGGTGTAAAATTAAATCACCTTAATTGAGACGGCTAATACGATTTCTGAGAGGAACCTTAAAATCTAACCAGACCCTCGATTCAACTACAAAAAATGGCATTTTTAACCGACTTCGAAAAAGGAGGAGGTTCTCAATTCGTCTGTATACATAATATTTTTTTTTTATGTTCTTTAGAATTTATTGTCCAAAATTAAATGAAAAGAGTTGCATTGCAATTTTTTATTCACTCTGCAAAAACCCACTTAAATTTAAACTTTAACGGCATGGCTTTTAAGATTAAAATACCACTTTTTGCAGTGGCTATAGTACAACAGTCATTTTGCTTTAGTAGAATCGAGAAACAGGCCTTGTCCGTAGTTTACTAGGTACAGTGACTTGGCAAATAGTTTGTCTCCGAAGACTGTCAAAGATATTTTTTTATTTATTTAGAAACTCAAGGGCTTGACAATGTTATATGACAATGACACAATGACATTAAATTCTTAAGCTAAATACAGACTATACTGGTAATACTACACTCATCATGAGCAATTGGTGAATATCCGCAACCCCACCCATAGGAAGATTTGGCCTTTGTGAATTCCGAGGCAATCGATAAATTCTTATCATGCAATCTAAATTTATCTTTATACATAGATTGATATATCGTAGTTTATAAATAGAGATATACATATAAATAGATTGATTGATTGCTTTTTAACACGCTTTATTATTAGCTTCACTTGTAACTATTTTTTCGTTTGTAAGAGAATTCTTGGAATCTTAATTTGACCCACTTCTCGGTCTTTAATTAGGATGAAATTTTGCACACGCTTTGAGTTCATGACAATACATGACTAGCTAAGAAACGTCATTACAAATCCAATATGACGGCCTCCCCAAGATGGCGGACTGGCTGTTTGAAATCCACCCCCATGATATGGGTATCAAATGAAAGGGTTTGCTGTTAGGAATCCGAAAAAAATAGTCACGTCACTTAAATCCAATATGGCGGACGCCCAAGATTTTTGTAAATTTACTTTTGCGTGCTAAAAGCGTGTTTTTTAAACTATTTAAAATTATTTCTGAATGCTAATTTTGCTCGATACTGGTGTAGGTATAAACCACTCAACACTTTTTTTAAAGGTGTTGTGGTACTGATGGGTTATTAGGTTCAAAGGACCTTTTTGCCGAATAGCATTTGCTAAGGTGCCAGCTTTTATGAATGCATGATAGCGAGAGCTAAAATTCCTCTTTGAAAATATGACGATAAAGCAAAACGCCATGGAAGCAACATTTCCGAACTGATATAGTGCTGTGTCATAGAATTGACCTTAGTGTCATTTTGCTAAGGTTGATTTAAACCCAACACACATAGAACTAGAGCTAAAACAAGAGCATTCTTTTTTAATATTTTAGTGTAAAAAAAAACCTTGTTTTCAATTAAAGAACACCAAGCGGTTTAGTGAATCATTCCTATGCCGCACCATTAAGACCAGGAACTCCCTGCCAGCTCACGTGTTTCCTTCTTCCAACAATCCCGGGTCCTTTATGCGGGGCGTAAAAAGGCATCTGATGAGGCCGTCAAGCTGAGTGTCACCACCGTTAACATGGTACATGTTTACGATGGTGACCCTCTTTCCGAGACTTTGCCCTTAGCTTAACATCAGGCGCAGTGAATTCAAATTGACGTGTCCTTTTATATTTGCGTTAAAGGAATTTGACGGAGAGTGGGTAGAGTGAGAATTCGCTTACCTGATGTAAATCAGCCTTTAAAACAATATGCTTTGTGAAAAAGACAAATGAATGTGAGAAAAACCTGGGCAGGTACTATTTGAAGTAAATAAGGTCGAAATTGCTTCATCATCATGGTTATATTTACAATGAGGACTTTTTGGTCCCAGTACTATTCGAGCATAAAAGCCAAAATGGAATTATCTTACATTTATATCCTGTCTACCCTTGTCTCAATATGTCGGTGCAACATGATATTTACTTACATTTTCATCGTAATAGTTCTCCCCATTATGGAGGTTTTTCTTTCCTCTAATGCCAATTAATTTGAAACTAAACACATACACACCATTGTCCTAAAATCCTCTATAGATTTTATTATTAACGTTAACAAGAAATATTTCAAAAACACATCAAAATCAATGTTTAAAAATGGTTGAAGAATCATTGATTGGTTCCAACAGTTCGTACGAAAGTTGGTATATGGCTCCACCGCTCGCCCTTAAAGACGGATATAAAGAGAAGGGAAATTTGAAGTCATTCAGGTGTGGCTCAATAGCTCAGTTGGAAGAGCATTCCTCCTGTAAGGGAAAGGTCGTGGGTTCAACTTCCACTTGAGCATTTAATTTTTCCCTATGTATTCGAATTTTAAATTTATAAATGCTATAAAAATCCATTCAAATAAATATCTATCAATCAACTAAAACACTCTTTTTACTTCAAACTTACTTTTTGTTATCGTTTTTCAATATCATAACATAACATATAACGTAACATAAACTCACGCCTGTATTCCCCGAAGGGGTAGTCAGAGGTGCTAGCACCCACATTTCGCCAGTTTATGTTTAGGTCCCAATGTAATAGGTGGCGAGCCTATTGCCCGGGCACTTATAAACCTGCGATAAATACACACATGACTTCGAAAAATATCGAAAAGTCATGGGTGTGTGCCATGGTAAACCTGGGATCGAACCCAAGACCTCGTCTCAGCAGTCTAGTCTCTCGACCCATACCATTAGGCTACCGCAGATACTGATACAGATATATAAATATTGATCTGTAATATTGGTTCATTAACTAACGAACCTCATTATTTGTCCTAAAATCTAGTTGTCGAAATGAATCATGATTTTAATCAAACGATAGGATTACCTTTGTTCATTTACGTTTATCGATTAAACCAACATGGCTTCCAACTTAGTTCAGTACCTAATAATTTAGATAATATGAATATTGTACTATTATCGGAGTGGATTTAAAGGGACCTCACTGGGCCTTATCAAATATTGGGCCTCACTTTCAAAATGATGGTTGGCTTTGGTGCAGCGGGAGTCATCGATACTAATATTATAAATGCGAAAGTAACTCTGTCTGTCTGTATGTTACGCTTTCACGCCTATACCACTGAACCGATTTTGATGAAATTTGGTATAAGGGTAGATTAGATCTTGAGAAAGAACATAGGCTATGTTTGGTCGCAATAACCGACATCCGCGCGGGTGGAGCCGCGGGCAAAAGCCATTATCAAATAATACTAAATCAATACTTCTGTGACATTAATTTCGGAGTACCTGATGAATCCGTGTAAATTAATAAAAAAGCAGTAATTCAAGACTTGGGTAACTCCCGCTTACAGATGACATTTCACAGAATATTTACCTGCTTCATACTACCTCTTCTGCATTACAATTTAACATCACCACAAACTAAAATACAAACTATCATTGCTAGAAACAGCATCCCTATAAAAATCAACCAAAATGAACAATATTGAGTAAGACACTTTGTACTTTCCACTTAATTTTATTTTTCACCTGACCGGTTTCGCCTTACGGCATTTTCAAAAGTATGATGTAAACGTCGATCGGCATTCATTACCGCGAATGTGAAAAAAATCCTTTTTTTTTTATTTGTCTATTCAATAATATACAATCAAAAACGCAATCGTGTATATAAAAAATGGCCAGAAAGGTCAACAATATCAAATAAATGTGCGCTAGTATTACCGCGAACGTGACTCGTGCATTTTTTTCATTCCTCAAAAGTGGCCGAAATTTACATTCGCGGTAATGAATGCCGAACGACGTAAAGTAACTGTTTCTAAGTTTTTACAATACAATACTTTACAAAAAAAATACAATAATGTGGTCGTACTTATTATAAATAAATAAATAAATATTATTTCACTATATTTCACTACAACTATATAAAATTAAGTGGAAAAGTACAAAGTGTCTTACTCAATATGTGTAACAGATTCCACCAAGTGCCATCATTCAATAGTTTAAACCAATTGAAGGATTTTTTACAGCATTAGGTATGCTAACTATACAAATCGAATATATAGGGAAAAAGAATCTTCTCGGGCGGGACTCGAACCCGCAGTCTTTCCCTTACAGGGGGATGCCTGACCAATTCGGCTACCGAGACACGCCCGATATGATTCAAATTTCCCATCTTATACGTCTTTAAGGCGACGTGGCGTCATCTACCGATTTTCTTACGAACTATCGCAATCAATTAATGATGTTACAATCATTTTTAAACATTGATTTTTGATAACTCCGCCCAAACAATTGAGGGAATTTTTACAGCATTAAGTATGCTAACTATACAAATCGAATACATAGGGAAAAAGAATCTTCTCGGGCGGGACTCGAACCCGCAGTCTTTCCCTTACAGGGGGATGCCTGACCAATTCGGCTAAAATGGGAAATTTGAATCATATCGAGCGTGTCGCGGTAGCCGAATTGGTCAGGCATCCCCCTGTAAGGGAAAGACTGCGGGTTCGAGACCCGCCCGAGAAGATTCTTTTTCCCTATGTATTCGAGTTTAAACCAAATTAACAATTGGTAGAGATAATTTCGAGATGGATAAATTTTTACTTTGCTATGAAAATAAAGTCAAACTTCTAGTTTATACAAAAATCTAAGTTGTTTTCATAACAAAAAGCAATATAAAAAAGAAAAACAAACGAAATACATATTCACATTTACTCGATATGCCCTGAAGCGTTTTTCTTGTACATAACTCATATCACAGCATTCAAATTTGTAAGCATTTTTGTTACGAACTAATATGGAATATGTTCAAAGTATTTTTGTACTTAATATAATGTAAGTGGGTATACTTGTTTGGTTTGTACCAGGAAAAGGACTCGTTAACAAGAAAACTCGATAACGCTTTACCAGAAATACAAACCTATACTTTCACAAACACGTTCGTACAGTTAACCTTACTCCTTTTTCACAGTGTGGTTTCATGGACAACGGATGCATAACAGTTAGAATCAGTGCAATCTTGATTAACAAAGTACTCAATTAAATTTGAGATTGACATCGTCATTAACATTAGTAGTAAAACACTCACCGGGATATTTACCATGTTTACTATTTTTATTGAGGAACCGATATTTGTCAAGGTAAATATCCCGGTGAGTTTGAATTAATTTTTCATAACATTTATTATGCTAACTTTTAAGTTCGAAAAATTTCGGAAAAAATGAAATGCTTAAGTGAGACTTGAACTCACGACCTGTCCCTTACAGGGGGAATGCTCTTCCAACTGAGCTATTGAGCCACACCTGAATCATTCTGAGACTTCCCCTACCTATGTCAAAGACCAATGAGGAAATCTTTTTATTTGATTTACACGACCAAAGGTCACCCCCACTTGACGTAACAACTTACTGATACTTATAAGCTTAAGTGTTTATTCGTGAATGAAAGTAGGTGCTCTACGTATAGATATGTTCACTTCGACATCAATGTATTTCTCCAAATAGATCGTCTTACGTATCTAATCGCATTGATATTCGCGACCTTGAGCTGAATCAGGAAAATTAATGTTTACCAATTCATTCAACCAAGGTTTGTTGCCTTAAAACTCAGAGGCAAGGCAGAATAATATTATTCTAAGATGGTTGATCTTCAAAATTTATACCGTTATTTAAATCTTTTAGTAGTGGTTGATAAATTTTAAAACATTTACACCAGAAATAACGGTCTTGTACAAAATTTACAGGAGGTAACTACAAGGTTGACTAAACTTGTAACTTAATTATATTGTAAAGCGACTGTCCTCGATTCCGCTAAATCCAAACCGCCACTGAAAAAACCGCATTATATAATATACTTCAAAGCAATGGGATTAAAGTTCAAAATTGAATCACCTTCTGCAGAGTAATTGAAAAAGTGTAATGAAATTGTTTTCATTTCATTTTGAACTTTAGGAGTGTAGAAATAAAATCTAAAATTTAATGAAATTTTTTGTAATGACTGTGGACCCAGTTTTTGTAGAATCGAGGGCCTGTTTAGGCTGAAAGGTACATACAGTAATTATACGGTACCTACTATAAAACAAACATTTTGGCTGTAGCTGTTAATTATATTTTGTTAAACGGTTTTATTTACTTTAATGACAAGAGGACTACCTATTGGAAAGTCCATTTTGCTTCATAAACCTTATAATTCGGATAGGATGTTTGTTAGTGGCTCAAATTTTGTTTTTGATACCCTTTTAGGTTTACTGATTGATCTGATATTTGTCGATTACATACCTCTAGTTCAGGACACTATACAACCGTTTAACTTAAAAAAGTACTTATTTTATCATTTACGGTACCTAGTCGTCTACCCTCATTGGATAAAGTAAGAGTACTTTAAGCTTTATTAAAATGTCATTATGTCTTGTTTCAGAAATCAACTACAAACCAACCGTAACTCAAGACATTAAAATGGCACATATTACATCAACCTACATAATTTTAATTGTTCTCATAGAAGTGGCACTATCAAGTGAAAAAGATATTTCAGTAAACGAAATAAATGAATATGGAGAACAAAATAACAAAACAGACATATTTGATAACAATTTACAGAATGCTGTAGATAAACCAATAGACATAATAGTAAATGATGGACATCATACAAAATGTGAAGTAGTAAATATGACGGGTGCTGAAGATTTAGAATACATTCAAACAAATACATTAGATTCAGTGTATTTGAATAATATACATTCGAGTTTAACATCAAATTTAATAGAAGATAAACTATCGATCAGTAAAATGAAGATAGAAGGGTTTAATTTGTTTGATATAGTGAACAGTGATTGTGGTGGCGCCACTGTGTGTCCGAATGTGAGTGGTAATTGGACGAATGATAAGACTATAACGGTTGGATTTCTTGGTGCTTATGGCAGAAGTCAGGTGAGTTGAATTCGTATTTATTTCTAAAGTAAATAGGTAGTTCAAATTTCCAGAAGATATATCATACCTACTATCCGTCCATGGTATTTATACTGTTGGCATAGATAAATTTTGCCTTTGCAGTTACCAGTATAACAAATTATATATTTATGCTTTTGTTGTCAAGACACTGATTGGACATAAAATTTTATAGGTTTGTATTACCAAGAATACCGCCTCACCAGTAAAATACCTATATTGAAATCTAAACGAAAGCCTAAGGCTATGGATCTTTCATACAGCAAGTAACATCACACTAAAGAACACACTTCCCTAGGCTAGGGTCCTGATTACTGTACTATTGAAACGAATGCAATATTGACGACCTCTGTGGTGTATCAGAAGAGCGTTTGACTGCGTTGGAGATAATAGGTTGGATTTTTGCTCTCTACAAACATTTGTATGAATAATTATGTCTATATGCGCATTGCTCTGGGTCTTCCTATGTACGATATGCTCGTCTCGTGCTGTCTTTACAAAAGAAAATCCTTTGTTACCAACGAACCACTCAATTCATCCATCGAGGTGGTCAGTTAGTAATTGTATTCCTATGAAACCACCTACTATCCACATGGGTGGTCAGTTAGGAATATTTCAAAGTAACAAACCACCTTTTTTCCTGGGTGGTCGATTCGGAATATTTCAGAATATAAAAACGCATTAAAAAAATATTGTATACTGTGTATATTCACAGCGTTTGTGTAGAATATCCTAAAGATAAGAATCTCCATTCTTTACTCCTTTACTTTGATAACATTGGCAGAGATGTTCGCTCCGTAATTAACGTTTTATAGGATTGCTGCTGTCAAATCGTAAAGATTAACTCAAGGGTTAATTGGATTGGAGTTGTAATTACTTTTAGTCACACGAAGAGATTCTCATCACAATGTACGTTGGATAATCTTGAGTCACCTATATTTGAAAAGTTCGTGAATTGGTCCTTTTCTTTTTTAGAAAAAAATGTAAATTGGATTATTTTGACATGATTTTTATAGTACTATCAGAGGAAATGGTGGTTAGGATGAATTGCAGTCCACTGCTGGATACAGATCTCTCCTAATGTCTGCTACTGCTGCCGATCTCAGTCACCCTTTTCAGGTCGTCAGTCCATCTAGCTAGGCGACACCTTGTTTGTCTCTTACAATCTCTACTCAAGGACTCGTTCGCTTCAATTTACCAGTGCAATGAGTATAACTCGGAAAAAATTTCGTGCTCTCCAAAGCACGCAGAATTCCCAGGCTATCTGTGCGGCTAGCTTTCTAGAATGACATTCAGCCTGAATCGCGATATATCTGATGACAGATTGTAGGTATAGATAGATTGATAGATTTGACATATCGCCTAAACAATCTGCCCTCAGACAAATCGAGATTCAGGCTGTCACTCAGCCTCTAGAATATGAACCTTAATGTCTTAAGAATGGTCACTTATAGTAAGACCGACCTGACTAGTGTTCGATAAGAGTATACCAAATCAAATAATAAAACCTTTCAATGTTAACAAATTTCCTAGAAAGTAATTTGTTAAGTGGTGTTTTGATATGATTGGAACTGTCAAACTGAAGGTGAGTGGGTAGATTCCCACTTCAATTATTATATGAATTACAAGGAATTTCTGTGATGATGCCGGTACGCCTAATTGAATTGATGGAACTCTAGATATTAGTAACTCTAACAAAATTATTTCTGAGTGAATTTCTGGATAAAACTACCTCCGCAGACTCTCCACTAAAATGTTACAGCTAGGTAGCTGTATGTTTAAAAAATACAAAGTGAAGTAGACAATCCTACTTAATACTTTCATAAATATGGAAGTTCATGTCAATGTTTGAACGTTGATCTAAAATAATCTGGCAGTGTGGCAAGTACGTCGATTTAAATAGATAAAAAAACGTCCAAAACGGACATTCTAAATTCTCCTTTTACGTCATTCCAACACGAATATGTACCTACAGCAGATTTTCAAATATCCAAGACTGTTGAAGTAGATCAGTTGGTAAGAGCATTCCCTACAAGGCACTGGTCGAGTTCCGTCCCGTCTTGGGCGTTCACTTTCCTAATATAAATAAATATTTTTTTCTTCTTATTACCCCCGTTCTTACACTATTGGAATCAGTTTGTAAGTGACGCTGCAATCAGGTTGGTATTTTCCCCGTGCAAGCCGTGACAAGTCGGCAACTAATTCATAAACAAAACAATGAGTTTAACAAAGAAATATCGCTGAAAATCTTAACTTTTTTACCCTAAGAAGTTTCACCAATTCTTTTGTTGTATTTACTTTCTTTTGTTAGAATAGCGTTTTCTTTCCATGAACTGTCAAACACTGAAAGCGGTCAACCTTTCACGAAACCTCTTGCGGTTTTCTGGTGTCACGCACAGATGTTTTTTTAACCAACTATAAAAAAGGGTTTTTATTTTAATAACCTATATTTTTTTCACGATCATCATCCTGTTGTACTTTTAGTTGCGTCCAAATGTTGTTTTTTGCAGCCCGAGGTTGGTATTGGTATTGTTTTGGATTTGTATATCCCATGGAGAAGGAATAATCATATCAGCTTTTTTGGATGTGAATACCACCTGAGCTCTCAACCTTAAGAAGAACTTTAACGTCTATTGTTCTTTAGCAGGTGCACCGGCTAACAGATTATGTATGAACAAACAAACATTAATTTTGATACTATTCATACTGTTGATTGATGGCACTTGGTGGAATTTATTGTTACACATATTATTGAGAACACTTGTACTTTTTTCCACGTATTTATTTTATTTATCCTGATCAGTTTCGCCTTACAGCATTCTCATTGTGTTACAAGTGTTAAGAGGTACGTCGCCGTCACGCCTACACAATCTCAACAATGTAACAGAGTTTGACACAATACTCACTCTAAAGACATTCTTGTTTTATTTTTATATTCATTGTGTAAGAGCTCTAATGAAACGAATATAATCGCTTAACTTTGATACTAAGAATTTTAGTGAAGGACAAACAAAAGTTATTATTGCGTCACGAAAACAGAAAGAAATATTCTTATACATAACTACACAAAATAAGAGAGAAACTCATCGAGTCCGACGATTTTATGAAATTGTGAATCCTCGTGATAAGGCTCCGTGGTCGACGCCCCCGGTGGTGGAAGCCCCCGCGATCGAGGCCCCAGAATCAAAGTTTGTACTGTTTCTGCTTCTGTACAACCCTGCAGGTTGTAGGTCATTGGCTGGGTCGGATTTACGACGGGATGCTTAAGGCCAGGTAGGCCGCATTTTGAGTTTTTTAAAAGCATTTGAATCATAGGAAAAAGCGTTTTAAATTTCGAAAAAAATATATATATTAGTTAAGGATCCAGTCTAGTCAAATTCGCATTCAGTTACCAGATCTGATGAACTTCACTCGATAGAAAAAAATCCCAAAGTTACCCCTTTTCGTTATTTTTTTTTGAATATTATGACTAAATTACTTATGCTTTCTATAAAATTTTTGTACTAAACTAAAGCCACTACATAAGTCTAGACATTTTCGCAGATTTTGACTATATTATGAAATAATTTTTAAAGTTATATTTAAATACCTACTAAATTCGCGAGTGCTCGCGCCGCTGAGGCCCGAAAAGTTGCGCCAGTCGCGCGCTGGCGCTTACCGAAGTAGGACCTGTGTCAGTTTTTGCGCGACAGTTTCGTGCACCAATCAATCGGTTTTACGTATTTATAATAAATTGTTGCAAGTCATTCAATATGGGCAATAAACAACGCAAGCTAAAGAAGTCGTGCAAAGCCATAAACTAAATTTCTAACTCCGATTGGTAATTTAAAAAATTATCATACCTAAATATTACGCTTATAGCGCCATAGTATAAGAATATCAGTATTACTACTGAAGATGCTACTTACGATTTTCTATAATTCATATTTTATCTATATCAGTACAGGGGTACCAAGTACCTACTATATTCGTACATTGTATATAATTTGTGTGTGTGTAAATAAATATAAATTTAGTTTTAGTTTAGGATAGAATAATTTTAATATTTAGGTAGGTTAGTTTAATTATTGACCTTTTATCGTGCGCAAAATCCTCGTGGATACCACCCCCATGGAGCCGGTGGAGGCGGTTATGTCGGACTCAAACCGACTAAAACGCACGCCGTCTTGGGTCCTTGGTTGCCGGAAGTGAGATTGCCGAAAGCATATCTCTCGCACCCCAGCAGACCCAGGAGAATTACTGGCCTTGGGTCAGCCGGGGTGCGAGGGATATTTCGATGACAACCTCACCTCAGGCCTAGCACCACGACCCACAGTCGGCGTGCCCACAGTCGGACTCGAACCGACTAAAAAGTCGGTTCGAGTCCAACATAACCTCCCCTTCCGGCTCCGGCAGGGGAGGTATTCGAGGGGATTTCCGCACGAAAAAAAGAAGGTACAGTGTAAATTTATATAAATACTTCATAAAAACTAGCACCACGACCCACAGTCGGCGTGCCCAAAGTCGGACTCGAACCGACTAAAAAGTCGGTTCGAGTCCGACATAACCTCCCCTTCCGGCTCCGGCAGGGGAGGTATTCGAGGGGATTTCCGCACGAAAAAAAGAAGGTACAGTGTAAATTTATATAAATTCTTCATAAAAACTAGCACCACGACCCACAGTCGGCGTACCCGACTTTTTAGTCGGTTCGAGTCCGACTAAAAAGTCGGACTCGAACCGACTAAAAAGTCGGTTCGAGTCCGACATAACCTCCCCTTCCGGCTCCGGCAGGGGGGTATCCGAAGGGATTCCCGCACGAAAAAAGTTGTTAATCTCGTTAACTTTAGGTATTTAACTGCCCTGTCGACGACAAACGGTGCGATTATATAAAGTAACCGTTAGCATCAATTCAAACAAATGTTTGTAAAATTACAAGCATTATTATTATTATAATGTAAGTTTTTTTTCGCCCAAGCAACTAAACACATAGAACAAACAGTTCTCAAACTCATACAGTTTTTTAATTTTCATATATATCTATATCATATATATATATATCAAATTTATATATATAATCATATAACTAAATAAAGTTAAAAAAACTGCATTTAATTTTCTAAGTCAAATCAAGTTTTCCTACTGCATATTTCTATACTGTGACGCTGGGGGGGTCATCGCCGAGTTCACCGTCACTGCGTTCGCGCGTAATATTTTATGAGCAGCCGGGATCGCTATAAATGCCTACTTTTGCAGGAATAGAGGGCCTTAAATCAGAGGAGTGTCTACTCCGTCGTTTCCCTGGAGGAATGCGTGAGCTACATGACCTCGCACCAACAGCAATAGACTGGCTTCGCTAGCTGGACGTCGACATATGAGTACTCGAGCAAAAGCCATACGACATAATGATGATGATGAATCCACCAAGATCTTTAATGCCCAAGTCAACCTTACATAGCGGTACAAATATTTTTTGTGGGCCTCTAGTTAGGTTGGCTATCGAGGTATAACAGACTCGAACCAACTATAGCCAGTCTTCCGGCAAGATCGTTCGATCACATAGTTCGATTAACAGCACGACACGAAGAGAACCATGCCGTTTTGGGCCTTCAGTGTAAGATAATTAATGTAATTCCTCTTGCACCCCGGCGGACTCAGGGTCATCTGCGGTTTCGAGATGATTCCTCAGGTGTGGCAAACCACGGTATCTTCGTGTTGTTCCCGGATAGTGGATGCGCGCTTGCGATGCCGCCTCGGCTGGTTCTGCTAGGGTGACAGGTGGCTCCACTTGTCCACTCCTCCGACGCTCGAGTCGCCTCCGAAGCCTACACCCACTGGTTGACGGACGAGGCTCTAGTGAATTTTTTTCTCTTGTAATTCATCGGTCAGGCGACAATCACTCCTATAAACAAACCCACACAAAACACAGTTATCTTCTGGAGGTGGGCGTTAATGGCCACGACATAGTCTTTGACTACTGTGGCTATTATTGTACACATTGTTATTATATTTCTTCGTTACTGTTTCTATATAATAAATTTAAAAAAGCCACCCTCTTGAGGAGCAGGAAAGTGACCGTCAGGCTCCAAAAGAGATAAAAATTGTATAACAATTTCCATAGTTAATTAAAAGTTTTGATTCTTTAAATCTGGCCATTAATAAAATCGATAAAATAAAAATTAAAGGATTATTCAAAACATTGTAATTATAAAAACAACGTTGAGTAAGGTCCCGTGCCCTTCAAAAGGGAGCTTAACCAAAATTCGTTTACTATTTTTTTTCTTAATTAATTGTTCCTTAAGGATAAAACAACTTTTTATGATTGATGTGATTTAGGCAAGGAATTTCAAAGTTTTTGAATACAGAAGAATCTTTGAATGAATTTTTTATAGCATTTATTATGCTCACTTTACAATTCGAATAAGTATATCGCGAAAAATGAAATGCTCAAATGTAACGTGAACCATCATCAAAAATTAATGTTTAAAAATGGTTGAAAAACCATTCATGGTTCCAACAGTTCGTAATAAAGTTGGTAGATGGCTCCACCTTTAAAAACGGATAGCTCAATAGCTCAGTTGGAAGAGCATTCCCCCTGTAAGGGAAAGGTCGTGGGTTCAAGTCCCACTTAAGCATTTCATTATTCCCGATGTTTCGGGGGGCTTTCCGGACCGGGACTGTGGCCCCGTGAGGGTCTGGTCGCGGGTTCTGAGTATTTACTTTTCCCAATCCAAATCAATCGTTTATTAATCTATTGCAGTCTACTACTGGACATATATCTCTCATGTGTGCTTTAGGGCCCGATCCTCCACTTTCCATACCCATTCATTCCCAGCCACCTTTTAATACGTTTTTATTACCTTTGTATTGATTTTGATATAGTGTGCTTCGTGGCTGAATGGTAACCAAGTTAACACATTGTAATGTAAAGCAACATTAGACAGGTCAATATTAGGATGAGTAACCATCCTGAAAACATTGAGGGCCACCGTTTCTAGGCGAGCAAGTTAAGTCTTCGGCCCCGGTTTCCGCACGAACATCTATGGCAGTCTCTTCAGGTAGTTAGAGCCCTAAAAACTTCGATAACTGGTGCCTAACTACAGAAATTCGATAATATCTCTAATGAGTTGTGGAGGTAATATGGTACTCGCTTCACGGAAATATCAAAGTTCGCTTCACGGTTAGACTGGAAAATCGATCTCAACTGAGTTAAGAAAACGTTCAGAGAATGATAATGTATATCTGTTTGTAATATAGTACGTACAATTAAATAAATATCCTACTAAACAACCAAGTTTAAAAAGCATTACCCTCCTTCCTTGGGCAGTTGGGTAAAAAGTAATGTCAATGTTAAACACTAAAAAAAGGTTTTATCAGTCTGTTCGGTATCCGACAATCAACACATTGAGAAAAGGGTACCGTGATTTATGTGGTCAATGAAAATTTGCCCTGAATTTATCTCTGATGAGAATGAATGGATCTGTAGATGTGAGAAACCAATTTTTATTTTTTATTTTTTTACAAAAAATAATATTAGAACCGAAGTTATTAATATTCCTTCTAACCCCAAAAACTAAGCTAAATTGCTTGTGCTAGGAGTTGGTTCACGTCAGTAGTGTAATGGCCAGGATTCGAACCCGGGACCTCTCGATCGCAAGGCCAACGCCTTAACCACTAAGCTACTTGTTTTGAATACATAGGGAATAAATGAATCTTCTCGGGTGGGACTCGAACCCGCGATCTTGCCCTTACAGGGGGAATGCCTTGACCAACTCTCCCGATGTGATTTAAATTTCCCTTGTATTTTTATCCGTCTTTAGGGCGACGCGACGGTCCGTCGCCGATATTCCATTTGTATAGTTAGCATACTTAATGCTGTAACATTCATTCAATTATTAATCGAATACATAGGGAAAAAGAATCTTCTCGGGCGGGACTCGAAACCGCAGTCTTTCCCTTACAGGGGGAATGCCTTGAACAATTCGGCTACCGAGACACGCCCGATGTGATTCAAATTTCCCATCTTATACGTCTTTAAGGCGACGGTGGAGTCATCTACCGATTTTCTTACGAACTATCGGAATCAATGAATGATGTTACAATCATTTTTAAACATTGATTTTTGATAACTCCGCCCAAACAATTGAATGAATTTTTACAGTATTACGTATGCTAACTATACAAATCGAATACATCGAATTCAATTATTGTTTAGAATTTTAAAAATTCATTTATGTTCCAGAATAAGCGTGCTTTCCTTTTTTTGTATCAATCAAAGTATTACCAAACCCCAAACCGGGTGCTTCCTCGTGCTCCTACTAAATTGTCCTACTGGTAGGAGCACCAGGACACCCATGTCCTGGTGCTCCTACTGAACATAAAAACCAAGAGGAATAAAATAATTTTCTAAATTTAATTCTTTTTGCTCCTATTGCATTACATATTGTACAGTCAACCGAAAAATACTTAAGAGGAAATTAAAAAGGTCCCGCCAAGCTAAGAAATTTAAAGTAGTAGTTTAATTTAGTGGTAGTATTTTTTTCCAAGGATCGATATTTTTCGATTTATACCCCAAAAGGTCGTGAATCTTTTTGACATGGGAAAAATTCCTAGTAGTAATTTTCAATCAGAATTCGCTGGGGGATCTCACTGGCAGATGATCTGGGCCTCGATTCTGCTAAAGCCAAACAACACAATGGTGCCACCGCTACTGAGCGATGAGGTCCAGAAGTCCAAAATTCAATGACTTTTTGCAGAGTAATTGAAGAAGTATAATGAAACCGTTTTCATTTCATTTTGGACTTTAGCAGTAGGTACAGGGAGACTGGAGGCAGATTTACATTAAAAAAAAAACGAATATCTCAAAAAGTTATAAGCGAAGCGGGGAGAGGGTAGTGTCTTTCGAATCACTCCAATCATTGATCGTGCGGATTTCCCAGTCACGATGTCGTAGTGGACGGGTGACCATCGCGCGTACGCTATCGATGCAATTTCCAAAAGCAACGATTCCTACGTACTCGTTCGTCGACAATTTTTTCACACTTCAAAATTCGACGGAAGTCGGAGTCCCGTGGCCAATTTAATGGACTATTTTTTTTGTGTGGCTACATCATAGAGAGAGTACGCCAGCAATCCGTGAACTATTGTGGACCTAAAAGACAACATTCGGCAAGAATCAAATTGAACCGAGCTTACTGCAGCGTGTGGTGCGGAATACGATGCTCCGTTTTAAACAATGTGTGCAACTAGGTGGAAGACATTTGGATGACATCATCTTTAAAAAAAAATCCGCATATGTACTTTACATTTAAAAACTTGTATTAAAACTATACGTCAAACAGAACCTTTTTAATTAATTTTGAAAACATAAATCTGCCACCACCATAAAATCTAAAATTTATTGTCATTTTATGCAGTGACCGCGGCACCACAGTGGTTTAGCTTTAGTAGAATCGAGGGCCTGGAAGGTTCTTGTGGTAAACCATACTTTGGTTTAGACGAGGATTAGAATATAGACGGATAAAAATAGAAGGGAAATTCGAATCACATTGGGCATGTCTCGGTAGCCAAGTTGGTCAAGGCATTCCCCTGTAAGGGAAAGATCGCGGGTTCGAGTCCCGCCCCATTTTTTTCTATGTATTCGATAGAGGAGATTAGTTTTCTTTTTCGTTATAAAAATAATACACATTTTAGAGCTTCAATTTTTGTTATCCTCTGAGACTTTATTGCATATTACTTTACACAGCCTATGACTTGAATTTCATACAGAAACCTATTTTCAAATAATGATCCAGGTCGAGTTTCATATAGTTGCACTGTCATATTTCACTACACTTTTGTAAACTCTTTGTTTATATTATTGCTTTCCTTTGAAGAGCAATAGGTACAGTTCCGCGTTTCCTTTTAATTAAAACGGGAATAATTTCTTCTGTATTCATTTTTAATTTTAATATAATTTATTATTTAGATATTTTTTTTCTTGCACGGACAAAAGTGACAAAATATGCAACAAGAGTGACACTTGTAGATATCTGCATTCGTCTGTATTTGACTCAGAGTAGGTGTATGAGTACTTCTATTTTTGTAATGTCCTGGTGCTCCTACTGGACGCTTCACGGTTGCCTTTGTAGTAGGAGCACCAGGACATAGGTGTCCCGGTGCTCCTACCAGTAGGACAATTTAGTAGGAGCACGAGGAAGCACCCACCAAACCTCTGTGAGTTCTGTGACGCAGCGGTAGGTTACAACGACTGCTAAATCGGTTTGCGGGTTCAATCCCCGCTTAGTGTAAATATGTGTGTGCGTGAATATGTACATGTATTTGCAGTGTTCCTGATATATGTGAACGTATTCCAGAGATAAGCCTGTGTGTCATTACTATATTTTATCCCAATACCAAATTCTAACCAAATCCGTTCAACCGCTAGAGTTTCATTGAGTAACGAATATCGATACATCCAAATAAACTTTAAAGCAAAGTCGCTTTCGCGGTCTGTCCGTCCCTTGCATGTTGTTTTTTTTGTTATATTGGACACTTCAATTTGACTTCACCTCGCCTGATGGTAAGCTAAAGGCAAAGTCTCGAAAAGAGGGTCACCATGGTAAACATGTACCATGTTAACAGTGGTGCCACTCAGCTTGACGGCCTCATCAGATGCCTTTTCACGCCCCGCTTAAAGGACTCGGGACTGTAGGAAGAAGGAAACACGTGAGCTGGCAGGGAGTTCCAGGTCTTAATGGTGCGGCATAGGAACGAGTCATCCAGTCATCATCTATTCTATTCTAGATACAAACTTATAATTTCAAAGTGATACGACTATTAGAAGCTATTTATATCCGACTGACAAGGTTTGTTTACATACATAGTAGACGTCCTTTCTGTATAGTACCTACTATGTTATCTGTGCCTATACATTGGAGATATTAAAAAATAATATTTGCGTTATGTTATGTTAACGAAGGTCAAGGGGTCGTAACGTAGGTCTTAGTGGTGCGGCATAGGAATGAGTCACTGAAACGCTTGGTTCTAGCAGGTATACTCTGCACCGTAAATGGATGGCATCTTAGCCCTGCACGTGTCGTCCAAATGTTAGCCAAATCCGTTCAACCGAGTGTCATTGAGTAACGAATATCGATACACATCCAAATAAATTTTCACATCATCATCACTACACAGTATAAAGCAAAGTCGCTTTCGCTGTCTGTCCGTCTTTGAATGTTGTTTACAGTTATCGAAATAATATAACTTATTATGCTATAGTAACCTTTTTTATCATATTAAGTATAGATGTATCCGGAGGCAATAATCGTAAACAAACATCTAAATACTTCAACTACCATCGCCTCATGGTTTCACCCGCCAGCTCCAATCCTATGAACTGTTACTCATTGATAATGAAGTCTTCTATAGATAAAAAGATTTCTTAAATCAGTTACTCGCTTTATTTCATTCGTTATTCTCTAGGGAGTTCACGGGTGCATCTTAAGTTTATACCTTAGAACCTAGAGTCTGCGTATTGCTTTTGATTGATTTGCGGACCCTTAAACTTGTCCAGCACTGGACTGCGATAGGCTCACTGATTGATTGATTGATAAACCTGCACCAAACTCACGTGTTTTCTACCGCCTATATAATGGTTTGTGCTCAGATGAATTATTTGACATGATGCCCACAGCTACATTCTATCATCGCACCGCTCGCCATAGACAGGGAATTCATCCCCACACATTGCATCCGAATACGGTGCGTACCGTGCGGTATGAAAGGAACTTCATCCCACGTACGCTCAAGCTGTGGAATGAACTCCCTGTCATGGTTTTCCCAAGCGACTACAATATGGGGTTCTTCAAGAGGGGCATTAGAAGGTTTCTTCAGGGTAGGCAGCGCGAGTGTAACGCCCCTGGTGTTGCATTCGTATATAGGCCACGGTAACCACTTTCCATCAGGTGGGCCGTGTGCTTGTTTGCCACCTAAGTGGTATAAAAAAAAACATCCGTTGCTTATCAGGTAAATCGACTTGCAAGTGACGTTACGTTGGCACTATATCCCGTCTTTTCAGTTTGGTATTCACTTTATTCGTTACAAACAAACGCAAGTATTTTACCTTTCTATATAAGTGTACATACATAAAAGTTTCCGTAAGCAATAAACGTAAACAAACATCTATACTACCTAATAATGTTATGTTTTACATAACCTTGTATCACAAACGCTTAGAAAAAGTATAAAAGAAAATAGGATTTTCTTGTACCAATCGTGATTGGGATGGAAAAATAT
Organism: Eilema sororculum; assembly: GCA_914829495.1. Classification (NCBI taxonomy): domain Eukaryota; kingdom Metazoa; phylum Arthropoda; class Insecta; order Lepidoptera; family Erebidae; genus Eilema; species Eilema sororculum. The sequence goes on from OU618541.1 coordinate 22,517,224, forward strand.
TCCATTGTAAATGATTGGACTAAATCGAGGGTCTGCCTGATTTTGATTATACTACCATAATAAATAAAAATGGCAGGATGTGTCAGACGCCATCTTATTCCCTAATATAGGTATAAGAAGATCTGAGAGTAGGGATCAATATTTGGAAAGAAAGAAAGAAAGAAAGATGACGTACAGAGTAGTCAAAATGATCTTAATTTTATTTTTTACCCTCTTCCAGTTGACCGATTGTTCTGATATTTGGTAAAGACCTTTAGTTTAGCCAATAATATCATTTAAATCAATAAAACAGTTTGATTTGCTTTTATTATGGAAGTTTTAACATCATTTTGAGAGTTTGTTGTCAAGATATTTATGATGCTGACGTACCTCAAGCATAATTTGAAACGATCCGCGGGAATTTTTCGCACGTAATTTTTTTTAAAGGATTCGGACATAACACTGTTAAATATAAGAATTCTAGTGCATTCTACACTACAGATATCTACATTTTTTCATCCTATCCTCCTAATAAAAACTATCTGACCCGGTGAACTTCGTACCGCCAATTATTTTCCGCCCGCGTGGCACCCGATCCCGTTCTCGCCGCACCGTCTACTATATCAAGCCTGTATTATACATATAAACATTTCTCTTGAATTACTCTATCTATTCTGACCCATTAATAAATAAATTTTTCATTCATTCATTCATTCATTATAAGAAACCACATCAAACTCTGTAGCGCAGTTTTAAGATATAAGCATAAATAGGGACGGGCAGACGCAGAAAGCGACTTTGCTTTATACTATATAGTGATGATCTTCATGAAACTATCAGTGATTTACCAGATGCGTCCAAAGTTAGCACGCTGGAACCCGAGATTTCACATTTTGATTAGTATTTTTTCTATACCACTGAGGTGGCCGACAAGCATACGGCTCACCTGGCCCTCGTTTCTACTAAAGCTAAACCATTGTTGAACCGCAGTCACTGCCAAAAATGACATTAAATTTTAGACTTTATTTCTATAATTCTAAAATCCAAAATTGCAACACTACGTGTGCAACACTAGGTGTCGCACTCGTGCTGCCGACCTTGTAAGCACAGAGAGATTTTGCCAATGTCACTGTAAAAGACAAAGTAGGACAAGCCTTTGGTTTTCACACAGACAGCACCAATTCTCTCCAGTGAGCTCTTGCTACTCAACTGCTACACTGCTATGTTGGTTTTACTGGAAACTACCTTTGACCTTCCAACCCTGAGAGTAAGTATTAACGTATTTAGCATTTGGACCAAGTTGCACACCTATGTGTACATATGGTATGTATACATAGAAATCACATTCGTTCGTAGTCACGGATATATGAGTATAAGGTGAAGTGCTGCCTAAGGTAGCCATTGATAATATAATAGGTCTGTTTGGAATGCTTCTAAATTTAATACTTCCAAATGGATGTACTTCGGATTATATACACATTGATTGATTTCCATTTGGACGTAATTAACAAAAATTGTACGCCTAACAGATTTATAGTAACAGATTTGAAGCTACTACGAAATTCATTCATAAAATCACATCAAGATTGACGCCAACCACCATGTTGCGTTCTATCGTAGTAGCCATGTAGTAGCACCTGATTGGTCAAATCAAGATCATTTGACCAATCAGATTAATGGATTCTCTACAATGCCACCATCTTCCTTTCTTTCCATTGATGAAATTCAAGTATAGGTATACAGTTTTTTTCCGTAGCTATGCCGTCTCTACTACTACTCTAAGGTACACCACGCACGTATTAGACATTGACAGTCGGCCGTGGATGACGTCCCTTTGGATTGGATGCATGGATTCAATCCATTTGTAAATTCAAAGCTGGAAGACGGCCACTCCATTTGGATTGATGTATGTATCGTCAATGGCAACCTTTACACAGAATCCTATGTATGTATTTCTACGAAATACCAGCCGACAATTTGTCGCTATCTGAGGAAGGTAGGGAAGTATTTCGTAGAAATAGATGGAAACTATTAGTGTACGTACATATATAGTTCCTATAGAGTAAACGGAACGGAGACTGAGCAAGGTTAGTATTTCACTTCCGCGCTGCCGCTCAGTGCAAATATTTGTATGCAGGAAAATGTCTATTTGCATCGGTCTGTGTGTTTCCGTAGCTTGGAGAGTGTATGTTAAGCTTTCGGTCTCGATTGTTAGACAAACATCTATGGCAGTCATTAGTTAGAACCCTAAATACGACTAGAGTAAAGCCAAGCGAGAGAAAAAAGGCAAACAAAGCGACCATTACTGAGTTACGTTCATACGTCCTTGTTGCACAATTCACACGTATACGCGACAATGGCCAAGCGACAACTGTCGTTGCATGTTTCGTAGTACAGAAAAACTCTCAGCACAGCGGGTCTAAACTAACTTGGTAGGATCGAACACACGGCTCCTGCGTATCGGCCGTGTTCACAACCACTACGTGAAAGAGTGTGTCCGAGAGGATGATCAAGTTGTATTTTTCGCCAAGTTCACACAAAACAAATGCTCCTGCCGCGGACGCGAGCTGAACGCATTAAGCCTTGGCAACACCAGCGCGTTCAGTCGCATCCGCAGTAGCGTACGCGGTGGCGATCAGTTGTTTTGTTCGACAAGTTCGTACAAAACAATTTATCGCCGCCGCGGACGCGAATGAATAAGTTGGTTTGACCAAGGCTTTAGTGTGATAAAAATTTGTTTATTTTCTTGTGATCCCGAAAAACTCAGAATAATAATTAATTTTAAAAGGAAAATCCGGGACCGCCGTCCAAGTCCCGAAAGCCCCCTTCCTGTTAGTTCTCCTGTTGAGTGCAAAAAAACACAAGGTAAATTTCTCGTTAGTTTAAATAGTTATTGGAATAGTGCAATTAATGGACCCGGTAGTTGGCAGTCCCCTCTCATCCCTCGATGTAATTTCCGGGCTAATTACTTCTGGGGACGGTACACCTGCGTTACGTGACACGACCTAATTAATGCTGTTACAAGAAAAATATACTAGGTATAGGTACCTACTTCGACTTAATAACTAATAAGAAATGGCCTTCGGATATACAAGGTTGATGCATGCTAGGGATTTTCGTGGCGATTTTGCGCACTTAATAAAACCCTCTTATAAATTATAATGTATTCTATGAGAAAGCAGTTTCTTTATTTATATCAAGATAATTTGGTCTGCCCACAGAGGGCAGGATAAGATTTCATTTCATTCTCCATGGGTCTGCCACATATCGTCACATTTTCATTGTTTTGAAACTATGGTCCTACGATCTTACGGTTTATCAACCTCGTATTATTGTATAAAAACATTACAGAGCAAAAAGTGATTAAACGATGAATCGACTGACTCTGCTCATAAAAAAGAGAAATAAAAAAAAACCAAACCAAATTCCATATTTTTAGGGTTTTTTTTCGTGCTGAAATCTCCTCGGATACTTCTCCCGCCGGAGCTGGAAGGGGAGGTTATGCCGGACTCAAACCGACTAAAACCACACGCCGACTGGGGGTCGTGGTGCTAGGCCGGGGGTGAGGTTGTCTTCGACATATCCCTCAGACTCCGGTTGACCCAGGGCCATCCCTTACGGTCTGACCCTCGGGAGGGCGGACAACGGTGTCCCTGAAAAATATTTTTAGGGTTCAGTGTAATCTCAATTTCTTTCCAGTTTAGTCACATGACGATCACATAAAAATTTCAAACTTGACGTATAAAGAGAATACGCTAGAGGTTTCGTCCCTATTACAATGTCAATTGCGTAAATAATAAAGTATATTTGTTTATACAAGATCACCGCTCTGCAGAAATTGACATTCGAAAAAATATAAATAAAAAATAATAGGTACATACAATTTCTCATACCAGTATAGAAACTGCTTCTAACCAATCAATAATATATATTATGTTCCTTGCTTATTTGCACACGATCTTCTTTATTTGAATAGGATCTCTTTTGGAATAACAGCTTTTATGTACGTTCTTTAACCTTGCGCCCCAAACACACATGTTTTTTCAGATCAGTGACGGGATTTTCCTGCATCACATGTTGGTGACTTTTTGCGTTCAATTTTTACATCTATATTCCAGGATTTACTTCAAAATTGGTATTGAAGACGTTATTATCCTCTAATCCCACCTGCATTTAAAGCACTGCGACAATAGAATAGGAGAACTGGCTGAATGTTTTTCCATTAATGTGTCATCTTGAGTTTTACTTGACTGCCGAACCTCGAAAGTATCTAACATAATACCCAACATCACCTGAAGTTCTTAGATGAAATTGGTTTTAATCTCAACCCAGAGGATCTTATACCCAAAAAATGGTTTTAAAAGTGCTACAATCTATATTAAAAAACCGAATAATTTCGTGAATACTCTGGATCTATTTTTGAATTGGATGGGATTTTTTCTTTTATCATGCAAATAAATGACTCCCCAAAAACGTCATCCGAATGAACAGCTTAAATATTATATTGGAAACATCTAGAAATAATTAAAACGTCTCCTTGAATAAAAGCGCACAATGCTTAGAGACAAACACGCAAATTCCAATTGAGTTCCAACTACTGTTTGATTAGTTAGGAGAATCGAGACTGTGAAGGCTATCGCAAATAACCGGGCTATATTTGAATAAACTATTCAGTAAGTCAAGAATTCATTATTATTATTTGAAATAATAGAAGAGAGCGGCCAAGGGTTTTCAAAGTGAGGCACGCGTACGACTTGATTGACATTACAACAGTTGTGTCTTTAGTCGATTTTTGTGTAGATAAGACGAATATTCAGAGTTATGAAGTAAAGTGGTGAAATTAGTTTTGCTTTTGGTGTAAATTGATCTAATCACGAGGGCGACACTGAAAGTTTTTAGAACTGGCCACTTTTAAACGAAAAAATAAAAAATAAGTTCAAATTTTGAAAATGGAACACACATGGTATATGTATTTTATTAATTTGTCATTTGTTTAGGATTTGGCGTATGATTCTGTTATAACTTACCTAACACAAATTACTATTCGGAATCGGCTACATACTAGCATCGCATCGCTCACCATATAGGGGGGAAATTCATCCTCACTCGTTGCAATTTCCAAGCGATTATATGGGGTTCTTCTTGAAGATTCTTACAGGGCCGGCAGCACTAGTCTAGGTCCTGGTGTTGTACACATTCATAGGACTATAGTACCCACGAAAAAAGACCAAATACAGAATCGACTGAACACTTGAGCAGTGTTCAGTTCCCTTGGTAATTATCCTGTGTCCTCTACTAATCTCGGGAACGTCGTCGATAAGTCAAGCGGTTACTGCCCTGTATTGTAGAGAAAAAATATAGTGGAAGTTCTTACATGATTGTACATTGGACATCCAAATTGTGCCCTGGGCTATTTAGATTTTGATTAATGATATAGGTGACTTCTAATGCGATGGAGTAGGGGGCTGGTTAAAGGTTATTATACAATATCTAATGCGTGCAGACGACAACGTATCGAGTCTACTGAAAGATGATATTGTATATCGATTCATCCCAAATTTGCCCTTTGTGCGTCCTGGTATCTGCTTACTAATGAAGTTGTTGAATACAAATTAGAAGATATAAGAAAGTCTATACATATTCAACTATTTATATCTATATAGGTACACTAACAAACAATATTAGAGTATCTGTTTGTAATGTTAAAATGACAGGTTTTTAATAAATCTGTGTCGAGACATTTTTAGGTCTGCGATGTAGTTTTTTATTTGTAAATACAACTATTTTAACATACATGGGGAGAAATTCTACGAAGCCTAAAGTTAGTCTCTTCCGCCCCTGTTTTTATTCTCATTTTTGTATATATTGTATATTTTTATTTAGCATATATTGTAGTTATAATACCATACATACATATAATCACGCCTTTATCTCCGGAGGGTTAGGTAGAGGTGAATCAACACCCACATTTCACCAATAATTCTATTCGGTCCCACGGGCACTATTGTTGACTCAAGCCATGTATCTGAGGCTGAGTCTGGGCTGTACATATATCTGTCTGATGTTAAACAGCCCTATCCCTTAGTCGCCTTGTACGATTCTACTACTACTTCTTACTCTAATTCTACTCTGCCGGGAACCACACGTTTACAATATTTTTATATTATCTATAAAATGAACTTACTATAACAATATTAATATTTTGTGACAAAATGTCTCATCTAATTATAAACCTTTATTAATATTAGGTCCTTACATATGAAATTGGCGTTTTGTATGGGAGGAACAAAAAGTCGAATATTTTTAAATATAATATATTTAATTAATCAAAGTATGAACCATTGTTTTCTATGCACTTTTGCCATCTCATAGGTAGTTCATTGATCCCTTTACTAAAAAAACCAGTCGGACGGGAATCAATAAAATCTGTGAAGGCGATTTGGACTACCCCATCAGAGTTGAATTTTTTCCCTTGCAAGAAGTTGTCCAAAGTTCGAAAAAAAATGGTAATCTGTTGGAGCAAGGTCCGGGGAGTACGGAGGATGTCTTAGACATTCCAATTGAAGCTCTTCTAATTTGGTAGCCGTCTGTTGTGCGGTGTGTGGTCTAGCGTTGTCGTGAAGCAGCAGTGGCGTGGAGCGATTGACCAGCCTAGGTTGTTTAGCCGCTAGCTTTTCTATCATTGTTTGCAATTGCTGACAATAGACATCAGCCGTAATAGTCTGGCCAGATTTGAGAAAACTGTAATGAACAATACCGGCACTAGTCCACCAAACGCTCACAAGTAACTTTTTTGGGGTTAATTTTCGCTTGGGGTAGGATTTGGCTGGCTGGCCAGGATCCAACCATTGCGCTGAGCGCTTTCGATTATCGTAAAGAATCCATTTTTCATCACAGGTAATGATTCGGTTTAAAATACCTTCATTATTGTGCCGGTTCAGTAATATAACGCAGCAGTCGACGCGCGTTTGCCGGTTTGCTTCAGTCAATTCGTGAGGTACACCTTTCAAGCTTTTTAATCTTCCCAATTTGCTTCAAGTGAATTAAAACAGTTTTATCACTAACACCGCAGCCTGCAGCTAACTCTGACGTGGTTTGCGATGGATCCGCTTCCACAATAGCCTTCAATACTTCATTATCAACTTGGGTCTCAGGCCGTCCACGGGGCTTGTTCTGCAGGTCGAAATTTCCAGAACGAAAACGTTGGAACCAAAAACGAACTGTGTTTTCTTTTGCAACATGACCGCCATAAACATTATTCACCCTTGGAGTCGTTTCCGCAGCACTAGTGCCACGGCGGAACTCGTATTCGTAAATAATGCGATATTATAAGTTTTCCATTTTGTAAAATGAGTGACGCAAACAGAAAAAAACAGAAGACAAAAAACAAATGAATGACGGTCATCGAAGCACAAATACATGAGTAAATAACTGTACAAATTTGAATTTGGAATTCCTTACCAAAGAGGAGAAAATCGTGATTAAAATGGCCAGTACGAAAAACGCCAATTTCATATGTAAGGACCTAATATTATAATTTTTGACACATTTACTATTTATCTCCTACTTATTATTGAATAACTTAAGAACCAAAATCCTTTAGATGTCATAAAGATTACATTTGATTGTTTTATTTATCTCTAATAACGTTTTATTCAACAACGGGCAGAAATGGTGCCTAACATCTACCAATCAGTTGTTCTTCAGAGCGATATATTCTTGAACAATCACTTCTGATTTAATCCTCTTCTTCTGTTCAATCTACCTTTACTTTCTAATTCTGTTTTCTGCGTATGCTACTATTTACACTGCTGCTTCGTTAGGCATACCACGATTAAGTTGATTCTCATAAATGTGCCATGGAAAGCAAAATTTTTACATGGTTGTTTATTTACTGCAGTTGACTACGTCGGACATAAGGTTTTATAGGTACGTTGTCTTCAGCTTGTGAGCTTTCTTTAGAAATATCCACTAAATATGACCTATTGAACTTTTGACTGAAATATGGTTCCGTAGAATTAGATTCTTGGTAAATTTTGTGTTTATAAGTTTGTGGACTCCTATTTTTATTGAATAACCGTTTAACTATGGTTTCCTTCAGGTCACCAAAAAAATTGGTAAAATGTCCGTATTGAGTGCGCATTGTTTGTGCAATATTAAATTTTACATCATTGTATGTATTTGTTATTCTCTTGGCAATGGTTAAACTTTCTTTCGGTTTTTTGTATACATCATAAAATATAACATCTTTAGAATTATTAGTATTATTAATTTGATTGTTGGCTTCTCTTGTCATGTTTAATAAGACATCTTGGTATATATCACATTGTGCATTTGATATCATTTTTACTATTACTATTAACACTATATAATTCTTCATGATTATTTTGCTCACTATTTTTAAATATATTTTTCCTTTTTTTTACACTATTAATACATTATAGTGTTATTGTTTTCGATTTAGTCACACTGTAGACAATTTTCATTCTATATGTGTGCTTGTATAAGTGCTTTTTTGAAATATTGTTCTGGGCAAACCACTTCTTCGTTGTCCAAGTTGCAAGTCTGATCACACATGGAGTACTACTGTCACCTTTTGGGCACAGGAATACCAGCTTGACCAGCTCTCTTGCTCTGCTCTCTGACTCAGTGAGAATCTTCGAACCGTCGATCGTTGAAAAATGAATTATACTTCTTGATTTCACTTATTATTTAACAAGAAACATTTAAAGAGTATTATCACCACGAGACGCTTGAGTCAAATGTACTATTAATAATGTATACAACCAGTAGATGTACAATCTAATCAGCTACTGCAGTTAGGAGCAAATAGCTGCATAGTCCGAGAACAATGAATCGTAAAATCTTTCATAACATTTTGTTTCCTGTTAAAAAAGTAGTTACCGGTAGTTTTTTTTTTCGTGCGGAAATCCCCTCAGATACCTCCCCCGCCGGAGCCGGAAGGGGAGGTTATGTCGGACTCGAACCGACAAAAACCATACACCGACTGTGGGTCGTAGTACTAGGCCGGAGGTGAGGTTGTCTTTGACATATCCCTCGCACCCCGGCTGACCCAGGGCCATCGCTTGCGGTCTAGCACTCCTCGGGAGGGGGGAACGCGGTGTCCCCGACTCGCCCCCGGAATGGGCGTGTCGGGCTTCTCAGCGCGCCGCCGCCGCGCCGTGGAGTTACCGGTAGTGCATCTAACCAGATTGTAAGTAAATACTTGTAGAAAATCGGCGAAGTGCGATTCGAACTTGCGCAACACGCGCACGAAGGGTTCCGTGCCATCGTGTTTTAAGTATTTGTGGTTGATATAGCGGCAAAATTTCAACTGTCTGGCTCCACGGCTCCTAAGAAACAGTCTGGTGACAGACGGACGGACAGACAGTGAAGTCTTAGTAACAGTTCCGTCTTACCCTTTGTGTATAGAACCTTAAGAAAGCCATAAAATAACTGATAATATTGGTGATACTATTATCACGGCCTCTGTGGCGTAGCGGTAGAGCGTTCGGCTGCTACAAGGGGGGCGCGGATTCGATTCTCGCTCAGTGCAAATCCTTGATATTTTGACAGTTAATATCTTTTATATTGTACAAAATAAGAATAAAAAATGAGGTTAGTATTAGCTTTTGCCTGCATTGATGTCGATTATCGTGACCAAATTAAGCCTAGCCTCCTTTTTCAAGGTCTAATCCACCCCTATGCTTACCAAATTTCATCGAAATGGGTTCAGTAGTTTAGGCGTGAAAGCGTAACATACAGATAGATAGATTGAGTTTCTAGCGTCGGTAGCTTAGTAGTTAAGAAGTCGGCCTAACAATAGAAGGTCTCGTTATCGAATCCTGGCCATTACACTACCGACGTGAACCCACTCCTACCACAAGCGATTTAGCTTAGTTGGAGGGGTTAGAGGCAATATTAATAATATTCTTTAAAAAAAACTTTCGCATTTATATTATTACTAGCTTTTGCCCGCAGCTCCTCCCGCGTGGATATCGTTTATCGTGACCAAAGCTAGACTAATCTCCTTTCTCAAGGTCTAATCTATCATCAAAATCGGTTCACTGGTTTAGGCGTGAAAGCGTAACATACAGACAGATAGAGTTACTTTCGCATTTAAACTGTAGCATGAATTACATTCTCATTGAATTATTTCCTTACAGACGGTGCTGGGTGCGTTACCTCTGGCCATCGCTGCTATCAACCGAGAACCGACCCTGCTACCCGGCTTGAAGCTGCGCTTCGTAGCTGCTGACATTGGCCGGCCTAGGCCTCACCTACCGATGGATAAAGACAGCCTTTCTTTAAGGTAAGTCTTCACCATAAGCGCTGTTCCTTAACCTTGGATATTGCTGCCAAGGTTTCAGTTTTTTTTATACTTAGGTAGCAGACAAGATGGCCCACCTGATGAAAATTGGCTATCATGGCCTTTGGAAGTGTGCAATTAAATACTGGGTGTTCCCCTTGAACTTGTAGTACTCCAGGTACATAACACATTGGCATAAAAATAAAATCAATTTGACCAAAAAAAAAAATTGTTTTAATTTTTTTATATTTTTCTTATTTTTTATTTTGCACTCTCCATCGTGTTAGTAAAGCTAAATGAAATGTTAATTTTATAAAAAGAACACTACAAAAATATAGTGGTGTTTTTATGAAATTACCGTTTCATTTAACTTTACTAACACGATTGAGAGTAAATGATGCAAAATGAAAAAAAAAAACAAAAAAAATGTTTTTTTGTCCAAATCGATTTTATTTTTATGCCAATGTGTTATGTACCTGGAGTACCTACTACTAGGGGTTTTTGGCTTCGGGAACGTTCCCCTTACACCCAGTATAGTAGGTAATTAGTAGGCCAACCACATTCGCCATAAAATTGGCATGCAAACACAAATAATTTATATCTAACAGCAATATCTACTTACCTAACTTCACAAAAAGAGAGTCACATTAACTTACTTACATCATAAAATCACCTTTAACTTACGTCAGTCAAATCGGCGCGTCTGGCTATTCATTTCAAAATAAACGATTTAAAATTTGTTTTATTTTATTACGAGTGCTGTACTTCTAAAGTCATTTGCCCGTTTTATTAGAGGAAAAAATTGCGTTATTGAAGGTTTTTTTTTATTTTTCAATGATTTAATAATAAATGTTCCATTAAGCGGCTGAAAGGAGACTGTTTTTCATTTTAACTTTGAAGGTTCTTTTGTCAAAGGAAAAGTTAAAGGGTTGTACTCAGGTAAGTACAGTCAGCATCCAAAATAGGTTGATGAATAAAACAAAGTATTCAAAATGATCTTAATTTCCTTTTTTTAACACTTCCAGAGTTGACTGATTGTTCTGAAATGTGGTACACGCCTTTCATTCGAACAATAATAGCATTTAAATCAAGAACACAGTTTGATTTGCTCTTAATACGAGAGTTTTAAGATCATTTTGAAACTTCGTCGTTAAGATATTTCTGATTTGAGATTGACACGATCATTTACATTAGTACTAAAACACTCGCCGGGATATTTACCATGTTTGTTAAAACTAACTAGGCGGTTACCAGTAATTCCGTGATCAATGCGCTTGCAACAGCGCCGAAATATCAAATACTCAAAAATAATAACAAACATGGTAAATATCCCGGCGAGTGTTTTACTACTAAGATGTTTCTAACACTGACAGGTATTTTTAAATTTCGTTAAAAAAAAAATCCGCAATTTTTCCTCTTGTGCGTCTGATTCATGACGCACACTCGCGGAAATTTTAATCAAAGGAACAGGAAGCAAAACTAAATCTCATATTCTAGAATGGTATTAATTTCTTAATCTTGATTTATCTAAGGACAGATTGTACAGATAACCTGCAATCTATAAAATAATTAGTCCTCAAATAAAACTAGGTTAAGAACTGAGTTTCGTTTTATACGGGCTTCGAGTTATTTTAAACAACTACTTATTTACATTGATAAATTTTAGAAAATTCACTATAAACGACTGTAATCCAAGAAAAAAATATCCTGTGCTTTTAGAGCATAAATTAATAAGGTTAGATGAAATCTCTATAACAAACATGGAAAAATAAATAAAACGAAATCCGTGAAATACGCGTTATTTTAATATAACATGATAAAGCAATTTTACTTACTCAAATTCTATTAACCGCTAAGGCAAGCGTATTTTGAAAATATTTGTATGCAGATGTGTTCCTTTTTTTTTGACTTTGAGTAAAATTTGCTATCTCCTGAATTTTATGTATTTTCCCTCCGGGTGTGGTTAAAAACTTCCATTATGTATAAACAGAAAGATCAGTTTTCGGTTTACTATACAGTCTTGATACTTTGGCCTAGTTTGGCATTCCCACTTACAATTTTGAAAGCAGGGTCCCCCTTTTACTGCACAAGACATAAAGAGGGTAGTTGTGTCCAAGTTTGACAGGTGTCACATGAATTAGTAAACGTCAGTAGGTACTAATATCTATTCTGTGTTAGAAGCCAATTAAGAATGTATGCAACTTGCTGCCGACAATATTAAACACGTTCCGCTCCACTGACTCAGATGACATATGTCAAATGACAGTGACAGTTAACTGACAGCTGACTATCCGAAAATCGGACGAATGCTAATGCAGTGTTGACGTTTCATGGTGTTGTGACTAACAACCACAATGGGGATAATGGCGTTAGTTGTAATCTGTCATCGGCTTCCTGTCAACAATAGAACTGACTGTCAGCCATTATTTGGCTATATAATATGTATACATAGAATGAAATATCAAAGAAACGAGCCCAAATACCTGAATCATGTTAATCTCTATCTCAAATAGTCATTGTAATATTAATAGGGTAGACGTTTATCCCGTTCTAGCCAACTGAGAAGAAAAATTATATACATAAAAGCGAATAAAACGTACCAAAAATTACGATCAAAGAATCTTTGATATTCTATTTAAAAAGATATCAATAGTTACACATCAATGGTTTCACATCTACACCACTGAACCGATTTTAAGGAAATCCATACTAATATTATAAATGCGAAAGTAACTCTGTCTGTCTGATACGCTTTCACGCCTAAACCACTGAACCGATTTTGATGAAATTTGGTATAGGGGTAGATTAGACCTTAAGAAAGGACATAGGCTATGTTTAGTCGCGATAACCGACATCCACGCGGGCGGAACCGCGGGCAAATGCTAGTATGCTTAAAAGCGAATAAAACGTACCAAAAATTACGACCAAAGAATCTTTGATATTCTATTTAAAAAGATATCAATGGTTACAAATCAATGGTTTCACATCTACACCATTGAACCGATTTTAAGGAAATTGGTTATAGGCGTAAGTAGATTAGACCTTGAGGAAGGACATAGGCTATGTTTGGTAGCTTTTTTTTTTTTTTTTTTTTTTTTTTCGTGCGGAAATCCCCACGGATACCCCCCCTGCCGGAGCCGGAAGGGGAGGTTATGTCGGACTCGAACCGACTAAAACCGCACGCCGACTGTGGGTCTTGGTGCTAGGCCGGAGGTGAGGTTGTCAAAGACATATCCCTCGCACCCCGGCTGACCCAGGGCCATCCCTTACGGTCTGGCCCTTCTCAGGAGGGGGGACAACGGTGTCCCCAACTCGCCCCCGGAATGGGGAGGCGCACTATTCAGCGCGCCGCCGCCGTGGCCTGCTTCTGCTGGGGTGACAGGCGGCTCCACCCGTCACCCCCAGGCCCGCGCTCATGGGGGACGGAGGTCAGTCAGTGCCCTCCGACGCCCGAGTTGCCTGCGCGCGCGGGCGGCGCGATCCGCGAGTCTTTCTCGCTCGCGCCGCCTCTCCCGCTCCGCCGTCTCCTTCACGACCATTACCTGCTCGCTGAAGGAGACGCCGGCCGCCCACGCGTCCGCGCAGCGGACCATTGCTGTGAGCAGGGTGGCGAGGGTGAGAACTCTCACTCCCAGGGCCGCCACTAGCTCCCGCCTCGGTTCGGCCCATGCCGGGCACTCGGTGAGCGTATGCAGCCCCGTGTCCTCGCTCGCGTCGCAGTGATGGCACTCGGACGTTGGCTCCTTTTCGATCCGACACAGATATCTCCCGAAGCACCCGTGCCCGGTGATAATCTGCGTCAGTCGATACGAGAGGCTGCCATGTGGCCTCTCGAGCCATTCCCCCATGATGGGCCTTACCGCCTCTATGACGGCATGCCCTGCGCGTCGTTGCTCAAGTCGTCGCTCCCACTCCGCCACCATGATCCCGTGGAGCCGGGACCTCTCGGCCCGAATGTCTTCGGGCTCGGGATCGTATCCCCGCTCCCGCGCCTCCTTACGGAACCGATACAGTGCCGCAAGGGATCTCGCTTCCAGGATCCACGGTGGCGATCCGGCTAGGAGACTCGCCGCTTCAAAGGATATCGTGCGGTACCCCCTAATGGCCCTGCAGGCCATCGTCTGCTGCGGCGCATGCAGCAGTTGCACGAACCTGGCCTGCAGGGCGTCCGCCCACACGGGGCACCCGTACAGGGCCATGGACCGCACGACACCCGCGTAGAGTCTCCTGCAGGAGTCCTCTGGGCCCCTCAAGTTGGGCAGCAGCCGCATCAGCGCGTTAGCTGACACCAACAGTTTGGGGCGCAGACTTCGGAAGTGCTCTCCGAAGTCCCACCGACCGTCGAGTACGAGCCCCAGGTATTTCAACCGGGGCTTGATGTCGATGGGAGTACCTCCTACTGTCAGGCTGGATCCCGGGGGTGGCCCGCGCCGAGGACCATGAAAGGCTATGTTTGGTAGCGATAAAAGCTAGTAGCTTATACTATAACGTTCCATTATTATAACAGGTGATTAATTAGTTACCTCGTTAACTAATTAGATGCCTGAAAAACATGTACTTTGTCCAATAACATGTACCTTGCCTAGTAACTTAAACAATAGATTTCTGTAACCTGTATACAACTTAGATCATTAGCCGTTCGAACTTAAGTATTGATTCGCAATAATGAGAACTGATGTTGGACAATATTTGTTAGGTAGCAACATACAGCCTCTTAAAAAAATCATGCCAGTACATTCTGCGAAGAGGTAGACAAGAGCAACGAGATAGATTTTACCTTCTCAAACCAAACGGTTCGGTGAATCATTCATGCCGCACCATTAAGACCTGGAGCTCCGTGCTATCTTACGTGTTTCCTTCTTCCTACAGTCCCGGGTACTTTAAGCGGAGCGAGAAAAGGCATCTGATGAGGCCGTCAAGCTGAGTGCCACCATTGTTAACATGGTACGTGTTTACAATGGTGACCCTCTTTCCGAAACTTTAGCTTACCTTCAGGAGAAGTCAATATGACGTGTCCTTTATAAAAATATATTTTTTATTCCGCATAATCAGGTTGGTATTTGATGTATGTATAGTTTTTATGCAACTCAAAACATTTTCTTTATTCATTATTGTACACTTACATGGCATTAATACAAGTGGAATATAGTATACAAAGGCGATCTCAACTCAATAGTTACACACAGACAAGCACTCCTATTTTTACCCGACTACGGCGAAGCCAAAAGGAGGGTTATGATTTTGACAGGCTATGTATGTATGTATGTATGTATGTATGTATGTATGTTCATTTGTTCCCTCATAGCACCTCAACTACTGATTAGAACCGGACATATGAGGTATCGTTACAAGCGGCTTGATCGTCCGATGGTTATAGGCTATATGACGTGTCACTCAATCTTGTGTGGCGCCCTCTAACTCTCATAAGGTACTATGTTAAAAAATAAATTTGAGATAAATATGCCGTGTTTGGTATCAAATGAAAGGGCTTATTAAGCACATTTCAAATATGTATAAATTATTAGCTTTACCTTGCCCCAAAATAATATAAATAAAAAATAAAGTTTAAAACTAAAACCCGACTACCGAAAAATCACGCTCTAAAAGTAACAAACAAGAAAATAGCCGTGGTCGTATGCCACTTACTCTGACAAAACAATATATTCTAGGGAAAAGGGGCATACGACCACGGCTATTTTCTTGTTTGTTACTTTTAGAGCGTGATTTTTCGGTAGTCGGGTTTTAGTTTTAAACTTTTGACTATGTTCTTTAACTTATGTCTTACCACAGGAGTTGTTAGACATCAGAAATGTCTAACAATCTGATTAGGCCGTCAAGCTGACTGCCACCAGTGTTAACATGATACACTTACGATGGTGACCCTCTTTTCGAGACTTTGCCTTTAGCTTACCATCAGACAAGGTGAAGTCAAATTGACGTGTCCTTTTATAAAGAAATAAATTGTTTTCATAGTTGTCGATCCTACCGGGCACTTTGATGTAAACTATCGGATGCAGAACAGCCTTAAGTGTTTTGACTGTCTATTGTGAAGACAGTATTTCTGACAAAATGCATCGCAAAACACGCTATACACGACGCGTTTTATTGGCAATTACTGCCCATAGAGTTTGTCTATTTGTGTAAGCTTAAGTACTTATAGGTATATTAGTAGGTAGTCTTGTAAGATAGCCGTGGAAGTTAAAATTTATATAAAAAAAATAAAAACACCCGTCACAAAAACACCTCCAAAAAGTTGAAAATAAATTGTGTTTGCCTTTTAACTTCTGATATACCCAGTAATATTTTGATTGAGCGGTTGCCATGTCGGGGGGACCTTGAATCGTTCCGATAATATAATGGAGTGCTTAACCAGTTAGAGTCCCCCGACATGGCAACCGTTGAATCAAAATATTTATATGTATTCCGACATGTTGTGGCGGCAGCCATCTTGGACCGATTTTTTCAAACATAGCTCAGAACACTTCCGACTAATATACCTTTCAAACAAAAAAACTAACTCCAAATCGGTTCATCCGTTTGGGTGCTACGATACCACAGACAGACACACAGACACGTTAAACTTATAACACCCCTTCATTTTTGCGTCGGGAGTTAAAAATAATGTTTTCCATGTTTTAATGTTTATTTCTCAATTATAAACAGCATATGACCGAACAAATTACATTCTGAAATATCGCTGGAATGCCACGGGAACGCGAATGTAGTTAGAGCCTCGTTAGGTAGCTCGCCAGTAAAACATCTTCTATTATTAATAGTTAATAGGTTATCTTTGAAATGGAAAACTCAAAAAATACTGTTGTGTGTTCAGAGTTTCATATTTGTGTGACTTTGACATCAATGTAATTTGCTCTTCGTGAGAATTTTCTTGTTATAAAAGTGGGGAAAGCTGGAATAGCTTTTATGCAACGCAGCATTTTTATTAAAATGGCTGTGTTTAAAAATAAAATATTATAGACACAAAGCTGGTAGATTGGTAGGTTATTGAAATCCCGTATCCGTTATTGCCCGACAACCACCTACGTGGTGGGTCAAATACAAATCCCATCCGTAAAGAGCAAGTGAGGCTAAATCGAGAGATGATATTTTGTGACTAAACCACGACAATCAAAGAATCAATCAAAGAATCAATTTCATTTATTCAGTTTAGGCACATAAAGAGCACATATGAACGTCAGAATTTACAAGTAGGTAATGTCAATCACAGAGAAAATAAATAAAATAAATCATTAGAAAATGATTCTTTCGCTGGTTCGGTAGGTGGTTCTACTGAGAAGAGACCAGCAAGAAACTCAGTGAACTCGATTATCCTTTTTTTTTTATTTTATTTTAAATATGGTTTTATTTATAGCAATTTTTTACAGTGCGAGCAAGAGATGAGATTAGGATGACCATGCATCTTTATCATTTAAATATTCGTCTAATTTATAGTAACCTTTTTTTATTAAGCAATTTTTCACCTGAATTTTAAATTTATTAAGTGGCATGTCTATCAGATCCTGAGGCATTTTATTAAACAATTTTATACAATTGCCTACAAACGAATTACCAACCTTATGAAGCCTGAGTTTTGGCACTGCAAGTTTATTTTTGTTTCTGGTATTATAATTGTGTTGGTCAGAGTTTTTTTTGAAGAGATCTAGATTCTTGCGTACATATAAGATATTATCATAAATGTATTGGGAAGCAACTGTTAAAATATTAATTTCCTTAAAAACTTCTCTCAGCGAGTCACGGGGTCCGAGGCCATAGATTGCTCGTATCGCGCGTTTCTGTAATATGAAAATAGTCTCAATATCGGCAGCTGAGCCCCACAGCATCAGACCATACGACATAACGCTATGAAAGTAGCTTATAGAATTTGGCAGAGATATAGATAACTAGCTTTTGCCCGCGTCGATGTTGGTTATAGCGACCAAACATAGCCTCCTTTCTCATGGTCTAATCTACCCCTATACCATATTTCATCAAAATTGTTCAGTGATTTAGGCGTAAAAGTGTAACATACAGACAGAGTTACTTTCACATTAATAATATTAGTATAGAGTATGGATTATAATAGGAATCAATCAATTGACAGCCTCCGTGGCGTAGCGGTAGTGAACGCGGCCGCTACGCAGGAGGCGCGGATTCGATCCCTGCTCAGTGCACACTCGCCTCATACACCTGTTTCGTTAGTCTCCTTTCATTCGTTCTCTCAACATGACCGAGCCATTTTAACAATTCCTCTCTCAATTCTCATCACTACATCTTCTATCACTCCACATCGCTCTCTTATCATACTATTCTGTCAGATGGCAGTAGCTCCCAATATAAGTAGTAAGTACTGCATATTCTAATCAACAAAACATAAATTTTATCATCGCAATGCTGAAGAGTTGGTTTTCAAAATAGTTTGACCAATCTTCTCAAAATGGACCAAATTTATTACGTAGTGTTGTCACAAAATAAATATTCTAATGTATTTACTTAGCCACCCTTACGCGCATAATACAGACTGATATTAATGTATTTTCCCTACAGTTTTATTACCCGTAAAATACTTACTGGGCCCTTATTCTTTGTTTACCGTAAACATTGCCCACTATAGTGAATATTTTCATTTTATTACTTCAGTGAGTGGGCAAGTGTTGGCGTAAGTTATTTTGAGACTTAGTTATGCTTTTTATGGGTACTTGGTGTATAATAATATTAATTAGAGTCAAATTTAAACTATAATAACTTCGTTTACTTCCTGCAGGTTATTTTTATACTTAAACCTAACCAAAGGACTAGAATATTCATATTGATACATACATGCATATAATCACGCCTTTATAACCGGAGGGTTAGGCACAGGTGCATTAACCCCCTCATTTCAACAATCATTGGATTCGGTAGCACGTAATAGGGGGTGAGCCTATTGCCGCATTCCGGGCACTATTGTTGACTCAAGCCGTGCATCTGAGGCTGAGCCTGGGCTGCAATTTGTTTTGTCTGATGTTAAACAGCCCTATTCCTTAATCGCTTTGTACGATACCACATGGGAAGAGATGGAGTGGCCATAATTGACATACCTACGAACTTGACTTTGTCTGTCCGTGACGCTTTCACGCCCAAGCCACTGAACCGATATTGATGAAATTTGGTATAGAAATAGATTAGACCTTGAGAAAGGACATAGGCTATGTTTAGTCGCGATAAGCGACACCCACGGGGGCGGAGTCATAATGTTACTAATACAATATACACTTGATTTTATTTCATTTCATTCATCCCCCTGGGGACGCGAGAGGCTGCAATATGTCAAATCAAAAAGTAGGCTGTGCACAAGCTTATAAGCAATCCATACTAATATTATAAATGCGAAAGTAACTCTGTCTGTCTGTCTGTCTGTATGTTACGCTTTCACGCCTAAACCACTGGATTTTGATGAAATTTAGTATAGAGGTAGATTAGACCTTGAGAAAGGACATAGGCTATGTTTTGTCGTGATAACCGACATCCACGCGGGCGGAGCCGCGGGCAAAAGCTTGTTTTAGAATATGCCTTCCGTAAATACGTCTTTATCCACTTAAGAAGGTATGGTACTCGAATACAATTCAGACTTTATACTACTTTCAAGTCGAGATGTGACTGTATCGTTCTAGAATACGGTCTTGAGTGTCATTTTGGGCTGAACGCATCTAAAAGTTTTAAATTGCTGCCATTGACACTAGAAGAAGTATTGATATTATTTTTATTATCATACTAATTTTCTAACTTTTACCTGCGGCTCCGCCCGCATGGATGTCGGTTATCGCAACAAAACATAGCCTATGTGTTAATCCAGGGTGTTAGCTAACTTCATACCAAATTTTATTAAAATTGATGCAGCCGTTTATACGTGAAAGAGTAACAAATATCCATCCATTCATTATTAGAAACTTTCACGTTTATAATATTACTAGCTGGTGCCCGCGACTTCGTCTGCGCAGGATTAGTACTGCTCCGTTCCCTAGTAGCGTAATGATATGTAGACTATGTGATATTCTGATGTATAAGCTATATTATTGTCAAGTTTCATGAAAATCCATTCAGTCATTTTTACGTGGAAGAGTAACAAACATCCATTCATACAT
Source organism: Eilema sororculum (assembly GCA_914829495.1). Taxonomy (NCBI): domain Eukaryota; kingdom Metazoa; phylum Arthropoda; class Insecta; order Lepidoptera; family Erebidae; genus Eilema; species Eilema sororculum. The sequence continues at coordinate 22,537,630 of OU618541.1, forward strand.
ACTCCCAAACTTTCACTCTTACTAAAACAAAGCGCTCAAGTGGGACTTGAACCCACGACCTTTTCTTTACAGGGGGAACGTTCTTCCAACTGAGCTATTGAGCCAAACCTGAATCACTTAAATTTTCCCTTCCCTTTGTGTGAAAATTATGCTGTATTCCTATATGTTTGGAACTGAGACCGTTTTTCAATCCTATTATCTAAAAAAAGTAGGTACACCTATAAAGTTGTAAATTAAGTTAAACTTAAACATATTACTGGCACGCATAAAGTGACCAAATTTGTCACGTATTTCGTGCTAGCACTCCATGTTTCTCGATGGCAAATTATTTAAAAAGGGTCTGGAGAATTTCTCTGAGAAATTTGTGTCCCCGGGATTAGCACATTAACTAATAAATTGAATATATTTCCTCTGAGGCACAAATTATGTTAAGTAATATCATTAATAAGACTGATCTTGTAAAGGACTTCATCATAAAAGTGCCTAGAGCAAGTTTGTATATTGAGATTGCTTTAATTTTCAACCCAAAGAGAAAAGCTAGCGTAGTAAATAAAATTCTTTGAAGAAGTACTTCAAACGTGGTGTGAAGAAGCACCTATTCCTTTATGAATTCTTTTGGTTGTGATTCTCTGTAGACTTTCTGTTTGTATAAAATCGTCGAATTAGTCTATTAACAAGCCGATTTACTACCTTTTTTGAATGAAATTTTTTATAGTTTAATTATGCTAACTTTTAAATTCGGAATACAACGGGAAAAAACGAGGTATTCCTCGAAGCGCCACAGTTTTGAGGCGCACCAAATGAGGCGCACCATTTTTATTCTTCGGAGCGCACCATTTAGCTACTAAATGGTGCGCTCCGAAGAACAATTAAAAATATTAACTTTTTATTCTTCGAAGCGCACCAATGATTATTAACTTTCGAATAGAGATAGGATACTAACTGAAACTATCGATATAAGTAAAATACGTTATGAGGTATTGAGTTATCAGGGCGTAATTTTCGAGAACAATATCGTTGCATGGGGCAACCATGGAACTAAAAGTGAATTTGTCAATATGTGTTTTCAAATATCTATTCTTAAAGTCATGTCAAAGTGCTATCCTTATTTAATACAAACTGGGGTTAAAAATTCAGGATAATTAGGTAATTCATAATCTGGAGCTGGAATTCAGCCAATATTTAAAGCATTTTGTAAAGCTTTTAATAATATTCAATTATCACGACCGTGACAAATGGCCATGTGTAGGTATGTTATGTTGTTTATGTTGTGCAGTGATCTAGTGTTTATAAAAAATACTTTTAATTAAGTGATAGGCAATTACTATGTAGGCAACCAAGCACCGAACACGCCACGATTGTGGCGGTAGGATCCGTCACAGACGAATGGCTGGAGAGGCGCCACGGTAGCCTCTTCTACCAGCTGCCGCAGGTCCACACTGGACATGGCTGTTTCAGTAAGTATCTGCATCGTATAAACCGATAGCCGATACCCGAATGCCACCAATGGCGGGGCTGCTCCGCAGACACGTCGCTTCACCAGCTGGTAGAACGTTCAGAGAGGATAGAGCTGTGCCGCGGCCTCCAAGCAGCCGTTAGAGCGGAAAGCTACACGCTGCAAACCCTGGTACTGGTCATGGTCGGCAGCGTGAGTGTGAGGAATGCTGCCGCCTTCTTTTGTGTGGCAGTCATTAGTCTAGTATAAGAGAAGCAGCGAAAATGGAATGGGGGTGATCTAGCACTCTCATGTTATATATATATGTTACCGGAAATGTATGAAATCAAGGAATTGTATACAAATCCTAGGAAATGTGTGTTAATACATAGAATGCCTGCAGTTTCACCGGCAATGTGTGAAATAAATGGGTTATTGTCTATATTTGCGGATGATTTTGTGGAAAATTTATATTTTTGTACGAATAAAAAAAAAATAACCACGAAGATTAATGCGGGAGCTTCGCTCCGCTCCGCTCCCGTATTAATCTTCTAACCTAATCTATCCAAGTTAAATTGCGTAGTGTGGACACTGCGCCCCGACCTGGATATATTATAGGTTAAAAGACTGAAGCGAAAGCGAGGCTCCAGCATTAGCCTAAGTGGTTGCTTTTTTACAACCACCGTCAATGTTCCTTGATACCATTTCATACATTGCCTGCTGCGCACTCGGCATTGTATACAATGCCTAGGCATTGGATAGAATACCGGATTATACACATTTCTGGTAACATATACAAAACTATCTGCATCCTCGATGAGCTAGGTCCTGAGAGTTATAGTTGGGGCTAGCCGTCACCGTAAAAGAAGCAGGCCCATGATTGAATCGCTTCGTATATTCATACGCGCCTCTCTATAGAAGATGTGATTTTCATCCCCAAGAACACCTCGAGGCCGCCATTATTAGTGGCCAAGGTCGGCCAGGTTCTCTGGAATATCCTTAACAGAACGTATCAGATACTCCAGCCACACCGACGGAACAACATGCGGTTATAGTCGGTGTGAGTCTGACATATCCACCTAACTGATACGATTCCGCGGGTTCCGTTCACAAAAAATATTTCTCTTGAAGACTATTGTGGTACAGTCAGCATCACATCGATCTTGATGAAATAAGTAGGTACTCAAAATGATCTTACTGCCTTGAATGAAAAGCTTATAGCATTTATTATGCTCACTTTTATATCTCCGAGACTTTGCCTTTAGCTAAACATCAGGCGAGGTGAAGTCAAATTGACGTGTCCTAGATAAAAAAAAACGAAATAAAACGGGGAAAAATGAAGCGCTCAAGGGGGACTTGAACCCACGACCTTGCCCATCAGGGGGAATGCTCTTCCAACTGAGCTATTGAGCTACACCTGAATCCCTTCAAATTTCCCTTCTCTTTATATCCGTCTATAAGGGGGAGATGGTGGAGTCATCTACCAACTTTCTTAGGAACTGTTGGAACTAATGAATGATTTTTCAACCATTGATTTTTGAGGACTCCGCCTAAATATTTATATGAAATTTTTATAGCAGAGATCTGGTTCTTAGCATTCCATGGATTCACCGTGCGGTCGCCGCGTCCATGGCGTGGTACAGAGAGGAACACTGTGACGGCGCCTGGGACTTGCGACCCAGGTGTAGGTTTAGGTTGGCCACCTTGTGATGCATCAGCGCTCACCTCCACCGTCAGTCGTGTTCCCCCCTCTACCTATCCAAATTTGGTAAGATCCTATCAACGCCGTTTTAGATATTCGTTTGAGTAAAGAGCTTACTGAAGCTCTTGGCAATCCGAGGTCTTTAATTAAGTTATACAGGGATTTAGCTGGAATTCCCCTTGCTCCTACTTCCACGGCGTAGAGTTTAACCACATAGCCAATCTTGGTTAACTCGTTGGTCAGGTCAAAGTATTTGTTTATTTTTATAGCGTGGTCTTTAGGTATGTTAGTTGCCCACGGTACTGTGAGTTCTACTAGTACTTCACGCTTTTGCTGTTTTGAAAATAAGAATATATCGGGTCTGGATGACGAGGCACAAACATCCACCGGTATTTTATAGTGTTTCTCATAAGAATCTGTGAGTAATGTCCAATCAGCGGCTGCTATCAAAATTGAGTACGGCTTTTGATTTGCCTTTTTTGAGCAGCCTTTCTTTACAACCGCGACGTCATTTCTTTGGTTTGTGGTTAAACCCTTTTTCGCTCTAGCTACCGCCAAACTTACCGCCTCACGTACGATTTCTAATACCTTATCATGTCAGCGCGAGTAATGACCCCGGTCTAATAGCGTCCTACAACCCACCAGTAGGTGCCTAGCAGTACCAATTGCTTCACCACATGAGTTACATGTTTTATCTGTGGCTTTTCCCCATCTGACAAGATTCTTTGGTCGGGGAGGGTCAACTGGAATGCATTGAGATAGAATTTAAGGAGAGCCGGTGACCAGTCGTATATTAAGGTACGCCATTTTAAGGCTATGGGAATACAAAATTCACCTAGTGTTAACCATTCCTTTTGTATTTCTAGGTTCATTGCGTGCACTTTGTAGGTATTATTTTCATCTACTTGAAGAAAAGATTTTGTTATGTCTTTGTCTGACTGCCTCCTAGTATTACCCAAACCTACCCTACCAGTCTGCAAGCCTATCATGATTTTTTTATGGAATTGGAGACGTGACTTGAGCTCTTTAGTACTTTGATCTTTTGGAAGAGCTTGCACGATTTCGTCTTTTGATTTCGCTAGGACGTGCATTTTGGTTACTCTTAGATGTTTATAGAGTTTCGATGGTTTCTTGAACGTCATTCCAAAGTTATTTGAGGCTCTATATAATGTCGATGGGTCTGCCGACTGGGCTAGCCCCAGCCACAACTTCAATGTCTTCGTAACATTCGCATCTAGTTTTTTGAGAAGGCTCTGGCTTATATCATAAACAAGAAACGGCCAGTTAAGACGCGAGGTTAAATAGTTGTCGTAAATCCACGCTTTTTTAACATTACTTAGTGGCTGTTGATCTACCTTTTGTATATCGATAATGAAGTTATTAATAACTTCTTCTAAAGCTGGAGTGCAACCTCTGTTATCTATTTTTCTTCCGAGAAATTTAAAAGGCACGGTTTCGGATATAGTCGAAACGTTTTCCCCGCCTATACTAAGCCCTGGATCATATGAGGTATATCTGGTACCCCGCCTACCCAGACATAGACAGTAGCATTTGCTAGGTTTTGTTTTCATTCAGATGGAATGAAAACAAAACCTAGCAAATGCTATCCATGTACAGAAATCATCCACTTTTTTTTTACCGCACGATAAAAAAAAATACTGAAGCAGCCATGTCCAGTGTGGACCTGCGGCAGCTGGTAGAAGAGGCTACCGTGGCGCCTCTCCAGCCATTCGTCTGTGACGGATCCTACCGCCACAATTGTGGCGTGTTCGATGCTTGTTTGCCTACATAGTTATTGCCTATCACTAAATTAAAAGTATTTTTTATAAACACTAGATCACTGCACAACATAAACAACATAACATACCTACACATGGCCATTTGTCACGGTCGTGATAATTGAATATTATTAGAAGCTTTACAAAATGCTTTAAATATTGGCTGAATTCCAGCTCCAGATTATGAATTACCTAATAATCATGAATTTTTAACCCCAGTTTGTATTAAATAAGGATAGCACTTTGACATGACTTTAAGAATAGATATTTGAAAACACATATTGACAAATTCACTTTTAGTTCCATGGTTGCCATCCATGCAACGATATTGTTCTCGAAAATTACGCCCTGATAACTCAATACCTCATAACGTATTTTACTTATATCGATAGTTTCAGTTAGTATCCTATCTCTATTCGAAAGTTAATAATCATTGGTGCGCTTCGAAGAATAAAAAGTTAATATTTTTAATTGTTCTTCGGAGCGCACCATTTAGTAGCTAAATGGTGCGCTCCGAAGAATAAAAATGGTGCGCCTCATTTGGTGCGCCTCAAAACTGTGGCGATTCGAGGAATACCTCGAAAAAACGAAGCGCTCAAGTGGGACTTGAACCCACGACCTTTCCCTTACAGGGGGAATGCTTTTCCAACTGAGCTATTGAGCCACACCTGAATCACTTAAATTTTCACTTCTCTTTTACTACCTTTTTAAACTTTTATTCGATCAATAAATTGACATGCAGTGGCTGCCTTACTAGGTTCGTTAACGTAATTTTCGTCCCACATGTTAGAGGAAGCAAAGTAGAACCAGCTACGTCGCGAATATTAAACAACTGAAAAAATTATAAGTGTGTGAAAATTATTGCTGTTCTCATATGACCAACGAGTTTAGACCCACGGCCGCGTACGACCCGCTTTTATACATCGTGTTTCGTACGACCCGATTTATAAATCTGTTCTCCTAAGAAATGAATGACTAAATTAAGTTTGTTAAGTTAACCACCATTTTAAGAACAGCATCTTGAATAATGCCTGTATGTTTTGGACTGCATCTCAGCTGCTTACTGATAAAATATAGACAAGAAGAAAATTAACATAATGTAGATAGGAAAAGTGAACATCCAAGACAGGATTTGAAGCCGAGACTAGTCCCTAACAGGAAGAATGCTCTAACCAACTGAGCTACTTGAAAAAATCTTGGATATTTTCCTAAAAAATGCTGGTGTTTAAAAAAATTGCCCTTGGTGACCCTCTTTCCGAGACTTTGCATTTGCTTAACATCAGGCGAGGTGAAGTCAAATTGACGTGTCCTATATAAAAAATAAAAAATTAGGACTCGCATACCAAGGGTAATTTAAGTTACTACCACAATATATATTGATTGCGTTAACTTCTCGAGGAGGGCCAGACCGTAAGGGATGGCCCTGGGTCAGCCGGGGTGCGAGAGATATGTCGAAGACAACCTCACCTCCGGTCTAGCACCACAACCCTCAATCTGCATGCGGTTATAATCGGTTCGAGTCCCTCTTCTTCCCTCTTCCTACTTCCTACAGTCCCGGGTCCTTTAGGCGGGGCGTGAAAAGGCATCTAATGAGGCCGTCAAGCTGAGTGCCACCACTGTTAAGTGGGTATTACACCTTTCTGAATTTTGAATCCTAAATTCAGGAAGCTATTTAGGAAAAGAAATGCAGTCACCGAAGCTCGCGATTACACGTTCACTAATTTAGGATCCTAAATCATTTTTGAAGGACGAGCGGCAAGGGACGGACGTGTCGACTGTCGAGTGAATTGCGACAAAATGCCCTCAATAAAAAAAAATGATATTGCCATAACCCTTGCGGTTAGCTTAACGACGAACGAATTTTTTCTTTCATAATCAATTTGAATAATTAGCATACTACATGCTGTAAAATTTCATTCAAACATTTGGGCGGAGTAATCAAAAATCAATGAATAAAATGAATGACAGATCATTCATTGGTTCCGAAAGTATAGCTCGTAAGAGCGTCGGTAGATTGCTCCACCATCGCCTTAAAGACGGATACAGATTGGTTTGGGCGTGAGTCTGGTAGCTAGGTGGTAAAAGCATTCTCTCTGTAAAAGAAGGATCGCGGGTTCAAATCCCGCCTGGACCGATCATATAATTTTTCCTTGATCGATTTGAATAATTAGCATACTAGATGATTCATTTATTTCGTCGGTACATACGCAATATTATATTGGGAGGGAAAGACAAACGTGCGCTCTTGACGGCAGGTGAGCGGCGACTGAGCGTCCTGAATTTAGGAAACGTAATTACACTCATCCGATTTAGCCATTTAGGACATCGGAAATCATACTTTTCCTAAATAGCTTCCTAATTAGGAAGCTTTGCTTCCTAAATGCAATTACACTGTTCTAAATTCAGAATTTCCTAAATTCAGGTTTCTGAATGGTACATGTTTCCGATGGTGACCCTCTTTCCGAGACTTCGCCTTTAGCTTAACATCAGGCGAGGTGAAGTCAAATTGATGTGTCCTATACAAAAAAAAAAAGATATAACCTCCCCTTCCGGCTCCGGAGGGGGAGGTATCCGAGGAGATTTCCGCACGAAAAAAAAAATATTGCGTTAACTTCGCCGTTTGATTTTTGCACAGTTTCAAGACGTTATAGAACTGAGTATGTGGTATGAATTTCAATGTGATACCTTCACGTGTTTCTGAGAGGTCTTTGACAGACAGACAGACGGAAGAACAAAGAAGTGATCCTATAAAAGTTCAATCTTTTTCTTTTTACATAATATAACATAACATAAACTCACGCCTGTATTCCCCGAAGGGGTAGGCAGAGGTGCTAGCGCCCACATTTCGCCAGTTTATGTTTAGGTCCCAATAGGTGGCGAGCCTATTGCCATTAACCGGGCACTTATAATCCTGCGATAAATACACACATAACTTCGAAAAGCATCGAAAAGTCATGGTAAACCTGGGATCGAACCCGAGACCTCGTCTCAGCAGTCCATTACCCATACTACATTTTTTTTTGCGGTACGGTATTCTAAAAAGAAGCATAACAGCAAACGATAACATATAGCGTCTGTTTATTTTACCTCCCGAGAGAATATTGGTTACAAGAGGATATTGAGTGGATACTTAAATAAATATTACCTCTCTATGGAATGGGATATGGGATATTGAGCGTTTTGCATAATTTAATGTATAAAATATTGGCTGACACGTCTCGGCATCGTACAGGAAAATTTAAAAAAAAAAAAATTTTGGAACGCTAAAATATTTAAATAACAATAAAAACTCGGATTTCTTAAAGACATGCGTGTTTCCTTCTTCTAACAAACCTAGGTCCTATGTGAAAAATCTCTAATAATGATCATAAACCGACATATTACGGGCCGTATTAGTAATATTACTAGCTTTTGCCCGCGGCTCCGCCCGCGTGGATGTCGGTTATCGTGACCAAACATAGTCTATGTCCTTTCTCATGGTCTAATCTACCCCTATCTGAAAACGACTCAATTTGGTAATAACATAAAATAATAATATTTTATCGATAGAATAAAATCACAAACGGGATCCATGGACATTTTTGCAGGAAAAGAAGCAGTTTTTTTTACTTGCGCAAAGTCGCAAGGATCCCAGAAGCCGGAGCCGACTAATACCGACTGTGGGATGTTAATGTTTGCTGGAGGTGAAGTTGACCACTATATCCCTCACACCCTGACCCAGAGCCATCTCTCTCGATCTAACCCTCCTCGATAAAGCAGGTGGGTACTGTCCATCTATACACAAAACTAAACAGGTTTTTTATATCACATGTCAAACAAATAACCCTCCTTTTCGGCTTCCCCGCAGTCGGGTAAAAAGCGATACTATCTAAAATTAAGTACAATCGATACTAATCGAGACATCATCTCAGCAATTCACGTTCAAGGGCAATCGATTATTAATCTTGATAAATGACTAGTAACGTCCTACAATTTCGTTTCCGTCATCGGATCATTTATCATTTGGTAAGAGGCACTATATTTAATTATTTAGGGATTATTCCTACCATCTAGTAATACAATTATTGGTCCTGTAAACAATCTTGCTTAAAATTTAGTTAAGTGCGGACTTTTTAGTAAGAGTAATTTGTAATCCTTTATAATATAACTCTCGTTTTCACGTTTACAGCACTTTGATGAAATTTGGTACAGAGATAAATTAGATGTTTTGGTTGCCATAACTGACGTCCATGCGACAGAAGCCGCTGGGCACATGTAGATATTCCACAGAAACACTTTTTTTATGTATACAAGGTGAATTTTCCAAGTGAGCATGGATCCGAAATTATGCAGTAGGTTTACGGAAACTCAAAGGAAATCTCAGGCTGAAGGTACAACAAAATTATTACAATTTTGAAATTCCTAAGTCCAAAATGTGTTGGGACCGTTGATTTTGCCAAAAAACGGAATTTGACAATTTCCTATTTATAAATCCATATCCATACTAATATTATAAATGCGAAAGTAACTCTGTCTGTCTGTCTGTCGGTCTGTATGTTACGCTTTCATGCCTAAACCACTGAACCGATTTTGATGAAATTTGGTATAGGGGTAGATTAGACCATAAGAAAGGACATAGGCTGTGTTTGGTCGCGATAACCGACATCCACGCGGGCGGAGCCGCGGGCAAAAGCTACTAAATAATAAATATTCCACAACATTCCACACAGCGCTATCTAGTTCCACACAGCGGAATCTAGAATGCGGATAAACATACATAGATACTTTTTTTTTGTAAATATATACATACTACCCATAGAAACACCCAGACCAATGCAAATAGCCATATTCATGCATACAAATATTTGCACTGAGCGGGAATTGAACCCGCGCCCCCTGCGTAGCAGTCGCGTTCACTACCACCACGCCACGGAGGCTGTCGAATTTGCAAAGTAATTCAAATGGATGCTTGTAACACTTTTTATTTATAAAGTAACACAAATTTCATTCGTTATATTTTTATATTGAAGGTAGTGCCCGCGACACAATAACTGGCTTCAATGAGAATAGAACCAGTCAATCAAAAGTTACAACCTTTCGTTAAAGTTACAATGTTATGTTCACTGCACAGCAAGTCCTTCTAAGTGCAACAATAACAAAGCAAAATAAGGATAAAATGTAAGGTTACACCTTGATGTATACCACTAGGAATTCCTTATCCGTGTGGAAGTGATAATTTTGGTTTTTATAATTAATACGATGTATTATGTATTATATCATGTATATAATAAGTATATTTGTACTATTTATGATATGTATATCTTATGTAAGTACTCCTGTTTACTTATATGTACCTAAATTATATATCAGACATTATGGGTGCATGCCTGTCGCGAGGTATGTTGGTATTCATGCCTCATGGCACGTATGTATGTACCTATAGTGTCACTCCCTCACTTTAATAGTGCACCTACTGAGTCCTTCTCTGCACCACCTTTGGTTGACTGGTAGAGAATGCCTATGGCATTAGGTCCGCATATGTACTTGTGCATGAAGTTTTATAAATAAATAATGTTAAAGAATTCGATATGATGCCCACAGCTACTTTCTATCATCACACCGTTCGAAATAGGCAGGGAATTCATGCTCGCATATTACAATAGGTAGGGAGGCCATGTAGTTAAATTTGTAGTAACTCGAGCGTCGTGAAAACCTATTAGAATTGGTAGATTAAATGATAGAAAGAATAATGGTGTATAAAGTTTCCATTTAAATCGCTAGATTTTCAAAATGTACACTTGGTAGCTAGTAACTAACCTACATTAGGTATATAAATATGATGCGTAGGTGTAAATTCGTAGAACGATTTTTTTTTGTGCGCACCCACTTATATTGAAGGCTACCTACCAGCTGGAGGAATTTGTCAATATGTAACTAGCCTCCCCTAGCTTAATCTGACGTGCTCGAGTTACTACCGAATTTCCTTCTACGCGTTCCCTACTACTGTATGAAATGGTTCGCACTGTGCGCTATGTGATATGCAATTATTTAGCAAATCTTAATATTTTTTAATTTTGATATTTTGTATAAGAACAAATGTTTTTGAATTCAACACCTACGGTACTTTTTATTCCTGAAAAAGCCACAGGCAGCTAGGGAAATTTATCTTGAAACTAAATAAGCACGAATCCACAAAGGGATTCCATTACATTCTGACTCCACTCCATCTCAGTGTTATCAAATTAATCTTTTTTTAAAAAAAAACACGTTTATTTGACTTCACGTCGATGGTGAGTTAAAGGCAAAGTCTCGGAAAGAGGGTCACCATCGTAAACATGTACCATATTAACAGTGGTGGCACTCAGCTTGACGGCCTCATCAGATGCCTTTCCACGCCCCGCTTAAAGGACCCGGGACTGTAGGAAGAAGGAAACACGTGAGCTGGCAGGGAGTTCCAGGACTTAATGGTGCGGCATAGGAATGAGTCATCCAGTTATCATGTATTCTATTCTAGATTCAAACTTATAGTTTCAAAGTGATACGACCAATAGAAGCTGATTATATCCGACTTCCAAGGTTTGTTTACATACATAGTAGACGTCCTTTGTGTATAATATTCTCACAGTATTATGTTATCTGTGTCTATACATTGGAGATATTAAAAAATAATATTTGCGTTATGTTATGTTAACGATACGAATACGAAAATATGTTTCTGAATTTCTCGTCTGAATGATATTATTGTAGCATTTATTATGCTAACTTTTAAATTTGAAGCCCTTAAAGACGGACATAAATAGAAGGGACATTTGGAGTGCTTCAGGTGTGACTCAATAGCTCAGTTAGAAGAGCATTCCCCCTGTAAGGGAAAGGTCGTGGGTTCAAGTCCCACTTGAGTTCTTCTTTTTACCGATGTATTTCGAATTTGTCGTCTGTTTTTTCTTCGTCCGCAATGGACGCTAAAACTACTGAACTACTGAACTGTTTATTTTTATTGTGGTCACAAAATACTCCTCAAAAATAATAATGAACTTTAAAAGGGGAATCCGGAACCGCAGTCCTGGTCTCGAAAGCCCCTGACCCTGAAAATCAATCGCAATTTTTTTAACCCCTAAGATAAACTGGTAACCCACCGTAAAATATTTTTATTGTTTTATACATACATAACCCTTTTTTATAAAAGCAACAAAACAACGTTTGCCTGCTCGGCCAGTTTTTATATAGTATTCTTTTGTACAGGGTTATGACGCAGATGCGTGACCTGGGCGTGGTGGCGTTCTTCGGTCCTGACGGCACCTGTCACACTGAAGCGAAGCTCGCAGCCGCCTGGGACCTGCCCCTCATATCTCACGTGAGTCCCTTATGTTTATTACACTGCACAGATAGACGAAGAAGAATCAATCAGCTACTATAAACTGTTAAAACAATTTGACAGAATTTTTTATAGCATTTTTAATGCTAACTTTAAAGTTCGAAAAATGAAACGCTCAAGTGAGACTTGAACTCACGACCTTTCCCTTACAGGGGAATGCTCTTCCAACTGAGCTATTATATTATATTTCCAACAGTTCGTAAGAATGTTGGTAGATGGCACCACCGTCGCCCTTAAGAGAAGGAAAATTTGAAATGAATCAAGTGTGACTCAATACCTCAGTTGGAAGAGCATTCCCCCTGTAAGGGAAAGGTCGTGAGTTCAAGTCTCACTTGAGCGTTTTATTTTTCCGATGTTTTTCGAACTGTTAAAACAAGTTAATAATTGAACGGTTGTAATATTACCAACTGTAAAATGTAACTTTGTAATCCTATATATTCATGTGGGATTACAAAGATATTTATGCAGTTGATACTATCACACCTTTTTTTTAATGTAATTCAGTTTGAATGAAATGAATTTCAGTTGGAAGAACATTCCCCCTGTAAGGTCGTGGGTTCAAACCCCACCTAAGCAGTTCATTTTACCTGATGTATTCGAGAAGTATGACAGCTGTTGAACAGTTTGTTTTAAGAGTTTATGGTAGGTCTGCAGCAGATTTTACAGGCTGGCAGGTGAGGGTACGTTTTGTGGTAGCTCCTGACCTTGAATTTTAACAAGTAACTTAATTGAATAACCTGCAAGTTATTCTTAATTACTGCCATAATATTATCTTGATCCCAGTTACGCCATGAATGCGCATTTTTGTATATCCTTAGCATACCACGGGGTGCTACGACAGTTTGAGCTCCTCTCAAATCCATCGAGCATAGATAGAACTAATCCACGCGCAATAGTTTTTTTTAAAGAATATAATATAAAACATAAACATAAACTCACGCCTGTATTCCCCGAAGGGGTAGGCAGAGGTGCTAGCACCCACATTTCGCCAGTTTATGTTTAAGTCCCAATGTAATAGGTGGCGAGCCTATTGCCATTAACCGGGCACTTATAAACCTGCGATAAATACACACATAACTTCGAAAAGCATCCAAAAGTCATTGGTGTGTGCCATGGTAAACCTGGGATCGAACCCGAGACCTCGTTTCAGCAGTCCATTACCCATACCACTAGGCTACCGCAGATGTTTAAAGAATATTAGAACCGAAATCAATAATTTTCCCTCTAACCCCTCCAACTAAGCTAAATTGCTTGTGTTAGGAGTGGGTTCACGTCGGTAGTGTGTCGCAAAGTTGGGTTTAAGATATATGTCATACTAGTCGACCCACGGTTTACCCTGTGGCATATCTTGAACCACTTTGGTTTTTTTTTTTCTCTACGTAAAAAATCGGTTCAGCGTTCTCGAGGTTTGTGCTTAGCAACACATCATTGATTGATTTTTATATTAACTATATATTTCTCCGGTACATAAATCTTGATCCCAAGACAAGATACGAGTAATATACCTATTATTATGGGCATACCCTGTCATATGATGTCTGACGTCAACGCCGATAATACCCTAAAATGTATTTCTACTTTACACATTGTTATGTAATTTGAAATGGCTCCAATAGATGTCGTCATAACTGACGTCTTAAGTACACGTGATGACGTCATCGCTTCCTCACTTTGCCAAAAGATTTATATAGGCATAGAATGAACAGTTACACTGTACGGCACTCTCAAAAGTTTACGTTTAAGGTTTAAAGTTTAAAAGAAACCGGTTAGGTTCAATAAAATAAGTACTGTAGAAAAAGTACAGTCAGCACCAAAAGTCGATGAACAGAATCAACTTAACAAAACACCTGTTCACAATAAAATGCCATAAGTTATAGTCGCAACTAAGAAACAAAATAGCCTGTACACCAGAAATTTACAAAAGTCGTTAAACACGAGTATTTCACAAGTAGCTGTGCACTAGTATTCCTAAAGTCGCTGTACACCATCAATCCAAATGTCGCCGAACATCAAAATTTCAAAATTAGGTTAACAAAGTATATTTTTAATGTTTCCGTGTGTTAATATACTTTTGTCGCTTACGTTGTTCAGCTACTTTTGGGACCTGACTAGACTAACTAAATATGGAAACTGTTGATATTGTTATTATAGAACGAAGTGTTTGGCTGAATGAAACTATAATTAAAAGCTTAATCATTTATTTATTAATAGCACAATTAAAAATTCAAATGAAAATATTTTAGATAATATAATATAAATCTTAACGCAAAATCAAAAAAATAATTTATAAATAATAATTAATAGCGGGTATGGCCTCCATTCGCGTCTATTACTGCCTGGAGACGTTCGCGAATATTACCTACCATATTTTGACAAATATTTTGGCCCCTAAATCTCTCCCAAGTTTCTGTTGCTTGAGCTATTATATTTTGTCTGGTGCGTGGTGTATCGCGATCCCATGCTTGCACCATAAGAGCCCACAAATTCCCTATGGGGTTGAGGTCCGGGATTTTCGGTGGGAATGGAATCTCCAAAATTTGCTCTATGTTTTCATTAAACCATACTCGGCATACACATGCTTTATGAATTGGATAGTTATCGTGAACGAAGTTTATTGTCCTCTCTTCTGGCAACATGACTTCTGTCGTCGGCAACAAAACATCGTTCAATATATCTATATAGCCCGCGCTATTTAATTGACCTCCTATCTCGATTAGTTCCCCAGGGCCACCAGAGCACATCCAACCCCAAAACCCAACAGATATTCTGCCACCTGCACTTTGTTAAAAATATACTTTGTTAACCTAATTTTGAAATTTTGATGTTCAGCGACATTTGGATTGATGGTGTACAGCGACTTTAGGAATACTAGTGCACAGCTACTTGTGAAATACTCGTGTTTAACGACTTTTGTAAATTTCTGGTGTACAGGCTATTTTGTTTCTTAGTTGCGACTATAACTTATGGCATTTTATTGTGAACAGGTGTTTTGTTAAGTTGATTCTGTTCATCGACTTTTGGTGCTGACTGTACAAGTGTTCTCAATATAACAATAAATTCCAACAAGTGCCATCAACCTACAGTATAAATAACATAATATTTGTAGGTTGGATTCCCCAGTCGTGTGGTTCCAGAATTAATTACTATCCTCGTGAAGCAAATAAAGTGCAAACTTACTCGAACCTGTATACCTGTCAAGTGAATGTTTTCCCTAAAGGTGGATTCACACCAAACGATCGAATGCTCATTCTATTCACTCTCCGTCAAATTATTTTCGTGGGTATTTTATATTATATTTTCTTCGATAATAAATAATACAAACACTTTGGGTATTAACGTACACAATTAGATTTTTTTTATCAGATTAAGGACAAGAAATGCACGATACTAACACAACAATTTATTTCATGCCGTAATATGCCCATTTCTAGTTTTTTGACGCACGTAATGTTGCGCTCGTGTAAGCGCGCATGCTGAAACGACCGCATACGCGCAAAAAGCTACGCTAATCTGAAACCGCCCTAACACAAACAGGGTAACAGGTAACTAGGAAAGTAGTTTAGTGGATGCAAACATCAAACATCATAGGATCTTTTCCCCTGAGGTAGACAGAGACAACAGCCCTCAGCTGCTGTCCTTACATAGTACACAAGCTTCGCCTCCTGTCATTAAACTTCTCATGCAAGCTCGCCATTTTTAATGCATTCGTGATGCATTCATCAATTTGACCAGTGTATGTAATACCTACCCACCTGTATGTTGACTGGGCTTATTAAAATTACGCTCAGTCAGCATCAGACTGATCTTGATGAACTGAAATGATCTTAATTCCTTGATTTTCTTCCCTTCCTGTTGATAATGATATTATATCTTACTAGCTTTTGCCCGCGGCTCCGCCCGCGTGAATGTCGGCTCCCGGCAATTATTCGAATTTTTCTCACCTTTTAAACCTTCCCTAGACCTCCACGAACATTTCAAGACCAAGATAAGATAAACCCGTTCAGCCGTTCTCGAGTTTTAGCGAGACTAACGAACAGCAATTGATTTATATATATATAGATATCATATATATGTAGTAGTGTAGTATTAGACGTAAGATGTCATTATGTGGGAGTCTGTAAATACTCGTAATGATGTTGTGCACGACAGTGGGCTAATCACAATAATTTATTCTGAAGGGACCATTGCGTGATGACAAAGGAACCCTAATATACTTACTTTGTCTTCTGATGCGAAAGTGAAACATATCTAAGGCATATTATCTTTGAATCTCATCCTTTGTGATGTGTCAAATTTGATGATTCCAGCTAGATAGGTAGACCAGGTTATCACTATCTATACATATAAAAATCAAATGCCAATCAATCAAATCAATGCCACTTTTCGTTGTAATGTTATAACTCAACAACGCCTTTACCGATTTGGCTAATTTTGGTCTTGAATTATTCATGGATGTCCAGGGAAGGTTTGTATGGTGAGAAAAAATCTAATAATTGCCGGGAACCGACATCCACGCAGGCGGAGCCGCGGGCAAAATCTAGTATATTATAAAGAAAAGTCGCTTTCCGCGTTCCTATGTCTCTATGTATGCTTATATCTTCAAAACTACGCTACAGATTTTGATGCGGTTTCTTTTAATAGATAGAGTAATTCAAGAAGAAGGTTTATATGTATAATACATGCTTAATATAGTAGAGGGTGCAGCGGGAACGGAATCGGACGCCACGCGGGCGGAAAAAAATTGCGGTACAAGGTTCGCCGGGTCCGTTAGTTTGATACAAACAGAGGAACAGACAGATGCATAAACTGTCAGAGGGACAACAACAAAGTTGTCCAATAAGGGTTCCATTAAAAAAAAAAAACAAGCATGGAAAGCAATATTTTTGTTAGTTTCTAACATGCCAATCTCCACAGAATCAATCAAAAATTCAATGTTCCAACTTCCAATGCAGGTTTTTTAAAATATCAAAGCATTGGCAATTTAGCAATGACACGCTGGCAACACAGAATTTCAACTTGATGGATTAAAAGGCTGGGGTTTTTGGTTGAACAATTTTTGACACATCGTAGCATAGCTACGTTGTAGCCAGTGCTACGCCGTAGCTAATCAACGTAGGCATATTTTTGCTGGGTTGTCTGTTTTGAGAGGATTCTGTGCCTCGAGGAGTACGTTATGTCGGCTTCGGTTTGAACATCTATGACAGTAGTTACGAGTATTTGGAGCCCTAACAAAGTCCGATTAGTCAAACTACAAAACTTCTATAATTATTGCCAATTAGTTGTTTTTTTTTAATGAATTTTATAGCATTTATTATGCTAACTTTAAAGTTCGAAAAACATCGGAAAAAATAAAATGCTCATGTGAGACTTGAAGTTATTTTTCTTTATTTTCACATCATTCTACACAACGATATCTAGAGCCATGGTAAAAATCAAAAAAGAGTCGGAGAATGATGATGGTTCTTATATGAGAGGGGTTCGTGGTTCAGTGGTAAACGAGTAGGATAACTCATTGTATGGTTAAACAACCTCTCAAAAATAAATCCTCTTTCCGAGATACTATTACTGTTGATTGATGGCACTTGGTGAAATTCATTGTTATACATATTGAGAACACTTGTACTTTTTACACAGTCTTTATTATATTGAACCGGTTTCACCTTACGGCATTCTCAAAGGTTTACATTTAGGAGAGGTTTTGGATGTTCTCTTTCCGAGACTTTTAGTTACCATAAGGCGAGGTGAAGTCAAATTGACGTGTCCATTTTATAAAAAATAAATAACCAATTCGGTCTTAGGATGGTTAACATTCCTTCGTGTCTCGGAAGAGCACGTTAAGACGTCGATCTAAAAAAAATCATATCATATCTTTATAAAAAAAAAAACAACCTGGTAAAATGCCCGATAGTTCTAATAGTAATATGAGTGACCATGATTATTTAAATAGCTACAGTGTGACGTCCAAAGGATGTCACTGAACGGACTGTGTCTCAATTAAGTTGTATGGTGGTAATTTCCTCAGGCTATTGCATCGAGCTCTAGAACAAATACCATCCAACCGCAACAATGTGTAACTAATTAAAATGCGTTTTTTTTTTAACTTTATGCACATAAAGGAGATGGAAAATGGTGGGCCCAAATGTAATAAGTTGAGATATGATCTAAAAAATTAGTCATATTTTTCTATCTTAGAATATGAAAAATCACCTCAATTCTCAATCTGGATGCGGAGAAATATGAGAAAATAGTTTTCGTGAGATTATCAATTGAGTAATCGATTACACTAAAATATTTGCTGTAAATAATTAACTCAAAGTAATTAAATGCACTATAATATACTTACTTACATGCATTATAGTGCATATAATTACAGTCATATTATTAAATCAAATATGAATTAATTACTGAAAAACCAATATTAATGATTATCGATTTCATATCGATTCAAATCTCTCTTATATTTGTAGTCTATGTCGCTGACATAGACTACAAATGCAGCTGACTAACATTGACACTAGACCGTAGTACATATCTTCTAATCTGTGCACTAGACAATTGCTGACTGTTTTTGTTTGCTCATCGTTTCGTGTTTTCCGATGCGTTTTGAGTGCTTTCCCGATTATTCGTCATTTTTTACGACAACTGCTTTGTATTTTACGGATTCTGACCCTGCCTACCTTGTACGACCCTTGCTTTCACCTTGGACACCGAAGATCGCTCACACTTGCAATTGTTATTTTGCATTTTACCGCCAGCTTGTGGATTGGATATTATTGAAACTATGGATCGCTGTGTGAATTGTGGTATATGCACTGGTCACTGCAATACACTGGGCCGACGGCCCTTACACGATGAAACAATTCTGTCAGAGATTCGGCAATGGCTTGCACCTCAGTCTGTAAGTAAATACCTGTAACCTCATCTAACCAGCTACCATCCTGGCAGGTTTAAAATGTAAAATGTGTTTAATAGAAGGTGAATAAACCACTATATTCAATGATTTTTTATTTTATTTTAGACATCCTTTCCCTATCTCCTTACCTGTTACCTACCTATCGCTTGAAGTCGTTGACGTTCATTCATATGATTTTTCAAACATTTTCTAGTAAATATAATAACTATTAGTGCAAACGAACACATTTTGCACTTCAGGAATCAGCTGTTAGATTGTAACATAACCTCACTTTTACATAATCTCTTATATCTCTGTTCTCAGATTGACAAAATCCGCAGAATTTTCAGTGAAAGGTTGATAATATATAAGCTATTAATTGACACCACTTTCATCTTCTTACAACTAGGCCCAAGATTGTATGTAATCATTTCAGTCTCCTTTGTACAAAGGCGGACTTAATGCCAAAGGCATAATCTAACAGTCAACCGTAGGGTGATGCAGAGATACATTGAGGTAGGTGCAGACAGAAGATTAACTATTTACTATAATGTAATAATACATACAATGAACATACACACTATAATACACAAGAAATGCATACATATTCAATTACATATATACCTATTCCTATACTTATACTTTATATAAATATATATAATACGTACCTATATAATATACTACTACTTAAACCATATTTTTTATCAAAATGATGAAATATAACCTTGTAGTTTTACCCACTATTGCCATTAGGGATTACTGTAGAGCTGACGTACTTTATACTTGAAAGTAGCACGGTTGTTAGCCATCCTGATTTCGAGAGGAAGCGCATTCCAGAGTAGAATAGCTTGCACGAGGAAAGAAGAATTAACTAGGCTAGAACTATGAGTAGGACAGTGGAGAAGACGGTTATCAGCTGATCGTAGATTTCTTTTATGATGAGAACCGAGAAACTTTGCCTGAGATGATAAATAAGTGGGGACATAAGGGGAGCTTAAAATAGTATGTATCATCGTCACCGCCCGCAAGCTGCGTCGCTGACGTATAGGTAACCATCCTGACTCTGTACGATAGACTGAGACGTGATCATATTTCCTAAGGTTGAAGACGAATCGTATGCAATTGTTGAGAAGGTGGTCGAGTTTGTTGAGCAGATCTGCATTCAGGTCGAGGTAGCATACATCACCATAGTCCAAGACTGGGAAGATTAGGGTCTGCATAAGCATCGCCTTAGTTTTAACAGGTAGAAAGTTTTTAAGGCGATACAGACTACGCAACCTCCCTGTCACCCTCTGAGAGACTTGCAACTTGTGATTGCCAGTTCAGCGTGGAGTCGATACTCAATCCCAGGTTTTTAACAGCAGGCGTAAAAGGAATAATTCGCCCGTTGAAGTCTATTATTGGCAAAGTTTCTTTGTCTACCTTATTTATCATATGGTTACTGCCAATTAAGATACCCTGGCATTTATCAGGATTGACAGAAAGTCTGCGGTAGCCTAGTGGTATGGGTAATGGACTGCTGAGACGAGGTCTCGGGTTCGATCCCAGGTTTACCATGGCACACACCAATGACTTTTCGATGCTTTTCGAAGTTATGTGTGTATTTATCGCAGGTTTATAAGTGCCCGGATAATGGCAATAGGCTCGCCACCTATTACATTGGGACCCAAACATAAACTGGCGAAATGTGGGTGCTAGCACCTCTGCCTACCCCTTCGGGGAATACAGGCGTGAGTTTATGTTATGTTATGTTATGTTATGACAGAAAGGCCAAACCTGTCACACCAACTACTTATAGATCGCAAGTCGGCGTTAACCCTGTCAACAGCCTCCGAAAGATTCTCCGCACGAGCTTGGCTGTACACCTGCAGGTCGTCGGCATACAAGTGATACGCACACTGAAGTTCAGAAGTGATAAGGTTTATGAATATTGAAAATAAAAGAGGAGAAAGAATACCGCCTTGCGGAACGCCAGAGTTGAGATTGCACCAACCAGACGAAATCTCGTCCGCGCAAACCGACTGCTGACGTCCACGAAGATATGAAGAGAACCACTCCAGCTCATCAGCTGAGATCCCAAGATGGGATAGTATTTCTAAAAGGATATCATGATTGACGCAATTAAATGCATTCGAGAAATCCACTAACACTAACACTAGCGGTTTGTGTGTCGCTCTTTTACCAGTAGGTGATACGACTGTATTTATTTATTATTTTGTATAAATTTATTATTTTGTATAAATTATTAAATTATTGCTGTGCCTAAATTATTATTATGTTTAAATTATAAAAAATTTGAATTATTATTGCGGTTAAATTATTAAATTATTATTTATTTTAATTATAAAATTATTATTGTGTATAAATTATTAAATTGTTATTCTGTTTAAACTATTGACTATTGATTATTATTGTGGTTTAATTATTGTCGTATGTATGTATGACTGTTTGTTTCTTAATAAATAAAATAAAAATAAACGTTTCATTACTGTCCACCTTTGTACAACTGTGTATAAAGTTTAAAAATAAATAAATAAATTAGTAAAGAATGCTTGTAAAGTTGGTATTATACTCGCATGTAATATACTCTACAGAGTTATCTTACTCAAAGTCAAAGTCAAAAATCATTTATTCTGTATAGACCATTAAATCGGCACTTACAAAACGTCAATCCATACTTAATATTATAAATACGAAAGTAACTCTGTCTGTCTGTCTGACTGTATGTTACACTTTCACGTCTGAAATAAAATCACGTCTGGTATAGGGGTAGATTAGACCTTGAGGAAGGACATAGGCTATGTTTGGACGCGGTAACCGACATCCACGCGGGCGGAGCCGTGGGCAAAAGCTAGTTAAAAAATTAATTAGTAAATGAATGCTTGTAAAGTTGGTACTATAAAGTAGGTATATAAAGTATATAACGTTGGTAATATAATCCACAGAGTTATCTTACTCAAAATTAAAGTCAAAAATCATTTATCCTGCATAGACCATTAAATCGGAACTTACAAAACGTCAATATAAAATAAATATTAAATACTACGGACCACCGGTTCGAAACGCGGCCCAGACCTGAGAAGACTCCGGCAAGAAACTGTGCGGGCATTTTTTTTTGGTCTATTTACAAACATTTACTTAGTCTAATACTTATAGATACAGTGATTTGCTTGAGTAGCATAACTGAGCGAACAGCTCATTTCCAAGCTTGTTTATCATCTAAATATTGTTGGATTTTATAATAGCCTTTCTGGCACAGTTTACTCTTAACTGCATTTTTAAATTTATTTACAGGTAAATCTCTAATTTAATTAGGTTAAAAAAAGTATTAGTTGTTAAAAAGGGTATACAGTTGCCCTGGAAAGAACTGATATTGTTCTACTACAACTACATAATATTATTTACGACCAGACTAATGTAACAAGCATTTATGCATATAAATATTTTCACTGAGCGGGGATCGAACCCGCACCTCCTGCGTAGCATTTACGTTCACTACCACAACGTCACAGAGGCTGTCGATTCTGTAAGCTTAGTAACCATTTTTTTTTAATTCATATCTTTATCCACCAGAAATGCGCCGGCGCTCATGGTTCAAAAGGCTCGGGTCTTGGCGCCACCTTCGCAAGGACCCTACCTCCTGCGTTCAAAGCGTCCAAGTCAGTGATAGCCCTGTTGAAAGCCTTCAGCTGGAGTAAGTTCGCGATCATAGCGGGAGATGAGCAGACTGCTGCGGGACAGCAAATGGATGCTATCAAGGTTGGTTATATGTATATAAATATTAGACACCTAATGAGTTTGCTGTCGGGTTTGGCTACCTCTCAGGGATGGAGGGTCAGATGGCAGTCGCTACCATGAAAGTAAAGATAAAACAATTAATAGAAAGAAGTAATAAATAAATATTCGACAAAATTCTACACAACGCTATCTAGACCCATGGTAAGCTTAACTAGCTTGTGCTATGGAATCTAGAATACGGATAAACATAGATACTTTTTTTTATAAATATATACATATTATACATAGAAACACCCAGACCAATGCAAATAGCCATAATCATGCATACAAATATTTCACTGAGCGGGGATCAAACCTGCGTCTCCTACGTAACAGTTGCGTTCATTACCGCCACGACACAGAGGTTAGAGAGTGGACCTGGGGAATTCACAGTGTAAGTTTAATCATCAGCGAATCATGCGTACGCTTACTCCTTTATATTAAGCGACTTCCACCTGTCCTTCCAACCCTTAGTAAAAGGGCTGGCGGTGCAGATAGGGTTGGTTTTGTCTCTATAGATGTTAGGAATAATAATGGCACCCAAAGACTGTTTTGTAATAATCATTCATTCGGTTACATTATTTTTAAACAGCAGTTGTTTTAAACTGTTGTCGGCAACAGAGACAACAATAACAACAGTTCGACAACAGTAAAGCTGTAATTTCAACAACGCTGTTATTCATTGCATTCAAATAAATGCATTATTATGACTGTTGTTTTAACAATGACCGTTATTAGTTCAGAATACCTTTCCAAAGCCAACGAGACGAGAGAAAAAAGGTAAAAAAGCGACCGTTACTGAGTTACGTTGCGATAGCTAGCGATTATTTTCTATGTCCTTGTCGCACATACCTCACGCACGCGACAATAGCCGAGCGACAGTTGTCATTGCGTGTTTCGTAGTACAGAAAAGCTGTCAGCACAGCGGTTCTAAACTGTCAGATCCGCCATCTTATGAGCAATTTCATTCCTGTCTGGAATGCATGCGCTTGAAGTGATATAGTGATACGTAATAATTTTCGAATAAAAATGTTTGGAACCGTTCAAACTTTATTTACCTTTTTCTCTCGCTTCGTTGACTGTACTTTACGCATAACAAATATTTTGTTACAATGTTATTTTATTGTTGACAGGAGCTCGCGCAAACGAATGACATGGTGATAACCGCTGAACACCGCTTCGCAGACTACATTCCACGGCATATCTCCGAAATGGAACGGATAGTAGACGAGACATATGACAAAACTAGAGGTAAGCAGACCAGATTCCCTTCGATGGCCCTAGGTCAGCTGGGGAGAGAGAAATATGACAGACTACGTCACCCTCGGTAACTGATGACCCGAGACGGAGTGAAGTTTTAGTCGGTTCGAGTCCAACATAACCACCTCCGCAAGCCACGGCGGAGGGGGATTTTTAGTATCTGTGGGGATTTCTACACTTAAGAACAGATCATTCTAAAATAAGGAAACTGGAATTATATACTACTGGAAACAAATTCCAGTATAGTCATTTTACTATCCATATTGAGTAAGTCACTTTGGACTTTTCCACTATATTTATTTTTTTTATATTACGATCTTCTGACATAGAACGAATATAGAACGGAAATACCAAATCGAACCGCGCGCGGACTTCAATCGCTCCAGCAACCACCTTAAACAGTGTTCAAGAAATTGCAGCATAGGTTTTCTTAGACAGAATTTGATGACCTTTCAGATGAGCCTGTTTTTTTTGGTTAAACGATCGTACTGGATACCTAGATTTAGGCGGCACTTCACAAGCTGCTGCCACTGACAAGGTTTTCAGCCTTGCAGCATAGCCATTTCGTGTTCTTCAATTAAAGACGCGTCTAATGATATACATCTCATTCAGATAAGGGATTAGACTGGAGTTATTGTCATCATCTCTCATACTAAAAGATCTATGTCAGGATCGTAGCAAGTGGAAAACTGTAGTCTCTGCCTACCCCGCTGGGAAAAAGGCATGACTGTGTATATGAAACCTATATACCTACCTATTTATTTTGATAAGGTTTAACTAAGCCAAGGTTAATTACCAAATACATACCGATATAAATATGTTAATATAGCTAAGGTCAACGTCCCCCAGTCCTTGGAGGTTTATTATTTAAGAGGACAGATTTGTTTGTGTGCCTACGGGCTCGTCATTAATTTGTTTGTCGGACTTTAAATGTCAGAAGAGTACCAAAGGCCTCGTTAAAATATGAGGCAAAATCAACACCTCTTTTTGTAACATAATAGTGTTATTTTAATCAGTACGTGCAGACTGCACGTACTGATTAAAATAACACTATTACATAGATCTTAATGAATAAAGTGCTCAAAAAGATCATAATTATAATAATAATAATAAAATAATATTCCACAACATTCTACACAACGCTATCTAGACCCATGGTAAGCTTTTATAGCTTGTGTTATGGAATCTAGAATGCGGATAAACATACTTAGATACTTTTTTTTTTTGTAAATAAATACATATTATACATAAACCCAGACCAATGAAAATAGCCATATTCATGCATACAAATATTTGCACTGAGCGGGAATCGAACCCGCACCTCCTGCGTGGCAGTCGCGTACACTACCGCTACGCCTTGATTTTCCTCCCTTCCTGTTAACAAATTATTGTGGTATTTGGTACACACCTTTAGTTGAGGCAATAATACAATTTAAATCAATAAAACAATTAGATTTTCTCCTAATATCATAGTTTCAAGATCAATCCACTAAGAGAGTTTAAGAGTAGGTAAACATTTTTCCACCTCAATCTGCTTTCAAGTCTGACTATGACGCGGCTAAACTTTGATATTTACCGTGAAACGACTGCTATTTAACCACTAGGAGGGCCAGACCGTAAGGGATGGCCCTGGGTCAGCCGGGGTGCGAGGGATATGTCTATGACAACCTCACCTCCGGCCTAGCACCAAGACCCACAGTCGGCGTGCGGTTTTAGTCGGTTCGAGTCCGACATAACCTCCCCTTCCGGCTCCGGCAGGGGGGGTATCCGAGGGGATTTCCGCACGAACAAAAAAAAAAAAAAGCTATTTAACCACTACAATCAATTGACGATATCGAAAATTTTCACAATATCACTAAAGGCTTCAGCTCATTTTTGTTGTTAAGTTAAATGTTTGGCACTTAAAGAAAGTATTCTTTATCTAAAGTGTCGAACATCATAAGAAATTGTACAACCATAGATACATAAACATTCACAATATTTTGTTGCGCTATATATGAACTCTAGCCTTCTGTAGCCCTGATAGATTTGCGTCATGAGGAAATGCGATAAAGACAATAAAATCATAACACGTCACTCTGACCGATCTATCACCGTAATATATTGGGCACAACAGTCCTATCTGAGATGATGGATCGGTTCTAATACAATAACGGAACTATTTTCATGGTTCAGCGTCTCAGTATGCTACTAGCTGTAGTAGGAGTTGTAGGTGGGTAGGTACACCACATGCCACTGGTATTGTTTTTTTTGTTTGTTATTTCATTATAAACACAGTGGGTACCTACCCATTTTTCCTGTCATGTATTGGGTATTGTATACGGAATTATTTTGTTATCTTTATGATTTTTTATTTGGATTTTGTAATGTGTGCGATTAGTCCGCAATAAAAACAATTTTTCTTTCTTTTCTTTCTAGCTTTATACTAGCTTTATGCTTTATCCCCGGAGGGTTAAGCACAGGTGAATTAACACCCTCATTTCGCCAATTCGGTCGCACGTAATAGGGGGCGAGTCTATTACCACCGTGCATCCGAGGCTGAGTCTGGGCTGTATATATTTGTCTGATGTTAAACAGCTCTTAGTCGAAAAACATCGGAAAAAATGAAACGCTCAAGTGAGACTTGAACTCACGACCTTTCCCTTACATGGGGATGCTCTTCCAACTGAGCTATTGAACCACACCTGTTCATTTCAAATTTTCCTTCTCTTTTTATCCGTCTTTAAAGGCGACGGTGGTGCCATCTACCAACATTCTCATGAACTGTTGGAAACAATGAATGATTTTTCAACCATTAAAATAATCATTGAATTTTGATGAAGCCCGAATATTTGACTGAATTTCTTATAGCATTTTAATGCTAACTTTAAAGTTCGAAAAACATTTTTTCATTTTATTTTTTCCAATGTTTTTCGAACTTTAAAGCTAGCATTAAAATGTTATAAAAAAATCAGTCAAAAAGCTCTTAGTCGTCTTGTACGATACCGCATGGGAAGAGATGGGGTGGACCAAATTCTACTCTGCCGGGTGCCACGCGGCTACTGACTATCTACTACGACTAACTTTGCTACTAATAATATAAATATGAAAGTTTATAAAGATGTTTGGATGCCCAAACGGATCTGACTGGATAAGTACAGGCACAGATTTTAGTTCGGAATAACAGGTAACTTAAATGACAGATGAAGCGTCAGTAGCTTAGTGGTCGGGTTAGGCCCTACGATCGAGAGGCCCCCGGGTCACCCATTACACTATCGACGTGACTCACTCCTAGCATAAGCCATTTAGCTTAGTTTGAGGGGTTAGAGGGAATATTAGTAATTCGACGTGACCCACTCCTAGCACAAGCCATTTAGTTTAGTTGGAGAGGTTAGAGGGAATATTAGTAATTCGGTTGTTAATATTCTTTAAAAGAAAAAATAACTTTTACCCCTGGAATAAGTGTCCATGGGTTGCGCAACTGGAATTCCAGGCGGGTGGAGCCACTGGCACACAGCTAGTAATATAATAAATATGAAAATTAGTGAAAATGGATGACTGTATGTGTCTGAGGGTGAATGTTTATAACATTTTAACCCAAAAACATCCAAACGGATCTTTCTGAAATTAGACACGGAGATAATTTATAGTCTGAAGCACATTTTTGCTACTTATTATTCGGTGAAAATGTTTTTGCGGCTCGAGAAAACGGAATCAGTATTTCACACGTTTTGAGCCCATGGCAATTGGCCCCGGTGTTGCGTACATCTATAGGCCACGGTAACCTTTACATTAGGTGGGTCGTGTACTTGTCTACCACCTCAGTCAGTGATATAAAATAAATTGTAGTGCCACTTATTATTGCTATAATCTAAGCGCCAAAGCCTGGACATTTCGCCAATTTTCGAAGGCAATAAATAGTTTCAAACTGGCTTATTGGACGATTTGCACGAATTGAACTCGCACAAAACTTGCGAATCGACTTCTTTAAATATTTTTATTTTCTGTAGGTGATTCATCACTTACAAAAATATGTAAGTAGTAGAATATTGGCACACATTTTCATCACACGCTTCATTACGCTTTCCTTAAAAACGAAGGCTCCGACTTGTCACTGAAGTCTTGGTACTTTATAATTGAATTTTCTCTAGTTAAACATATCTCTAAACTTCTCTACACATAATTTTCCAGTCTTTAAAGTTTAATTTGGTGTTGTTAAAACATAAAGAGCCTATTAGATTTGTTAATTAATTGATATCAAGAAATTATTCAAGTACTCGTGTTTAGAGTTGTTTTTTTGAATACTAGCTGTTGCCCGCAGCTTGCCATAAGTATGGGTGACCGCTTCACTAAGCTCAGTAGACACTATACACAATTGCTACTAAATGATACAAAATTTTCAAAAAAATGTACCTGCAATATTTTCCGTGTTTCAGGTGGCTCCTCAATTCAGATGTTTGGATTGAGGAGCCACATTCACATTGATATAACTTCGGACATATTTTACTACAAATTTCAGAATTCGGCTTACAAAATTATTTATTTCCGTACTAAATAATGGGGCGAGCTTCCTTTTTAAATCTGAAGTGGCTCCTCAATCCATACGGACACAATTCACTAACCGCTTTCCTCTAAACACACATGCGTATGAATGATTTTTTATAGGATTTATTATACTAAATTTAAAATTCGAATACATCGGAAAAATTAAATGCTCAAGTGAATCGCCGTCACCGCGTCGCCCTTAAAGACCTTTCTAATGCCTATATAATGGTTTGTGCTCAAATGAATTATTTGACATGATGCCCACGGCTACATTCTATCATCGCACCGGTTGCCATAGACAGGGAATTCATCCCCACACATTGCATCCGAATACGATGCGTACCGTACGGTATGAAAGGAACTTCATCCCACGTACGCTCGCAAGCTGTGGAATGAACTCCCTGCCTCGGTTTTCCCAAGCGACTACAATTTGGGGTTCTTCAAGAGGGGCATTAGAAGTTTTCTTCAGGGTAGGCAGCGCGAGTGTAACGCCCCTGGTGTTGCATACGTCCATAGGCCGCGGTAACCACTTTCCATCAGGTGGGCCGTGTGCTTGTCTGCCACCTAAGTGGTATAAAAAAGACGGATATAAAGAGAAGGGAAATTTGAAGCGATTCAGGTGTGGCTCAATAACTCAGTTGGAAGAGCATTCCCCCTGTAAGGGAAAGTGGGTACAAGTCCCACTTGAGCATTTAATTTTTCCTGATGTATTCGAACACACGTAAGTGCTTCAGAGGGCACGATAAAAGTCGAGCTGTCAACAGTCAAGACTATATGACTATATGGGTGACCTGAATAGCTCTTTCAGTGGTTGGTTAACCACAGCTAAGACTGGGTGGTGAGAAGGCAGTCGCTCCCAACAAAGCTGTGAAAACCAATATATTTTTTTAATGAACTCTTTATAGCATTTATTATGCTAACTATACAATTCGACTGCTCAGCTCAGTAGCTAGTTGGAAGAGCATTCCCCCTGTAAAGGAAAGGTCCTGGGTTCAAGCCCCCACCTGAGTAATTATTTTTTCCTGATGTAATCATTTAAGCTGACTCATAACTCTGAGGTGTAATTTCATTGAAACACACGAGGTAAAGGCCTTTTGATATTACCGGGATTAACGCAAGAATGACTCTCTTACAACTCGTATTCATTTGGCTGGAGAGGATACTGGTGAGAATCCATGTAGACTCCTTACAGAGGCAGGGCCTTACAGAGGCAGGCCCATGACGGCAGCGTGACGTGAGGGATTCACGCCTCCCTCTCCCCTAAGAAGCGTGATGACACTCGAAAACCCCCCATAGACACGGGATAGCACCCGAACCGCCCCCTAGGCGAGGCCGCAACTGTACCCGTAGGTCTGATGGAAGTCCTGGGACATCCTTCCAAGGGCTTACCCGGGGCTCCCAACCATAGGCTGTTGGGCGCTACCGTGAGGGTTTTTAGTCGGTAGGAGTTCGGCATAACATCCATGAAGGATTTTCCCTCGCGGTAAAAAAAACATAAGTTAATCAACTTATTTCTAACTAAAAATATCTATCTCTAGTGCTTAAGTGTCGAGATTCAATTTGATACAATATCTAAGTTAATGTAAAGTAAATAAAAAATAAAATATAAGTTTTATTGCGTCTCTTCTATTTCATATCTCATAGAAAGTCAATGATTCAAGTAAATTATGATAATACCTATTACTTTTGATTATTCTTTCTTTGCTTACTTTGAAATTGAATCTTGAAACTTGAGTTCGCTCACGTCTACAGGCTTTTAGTACTTATAAAGACAGAAATATTCTACGTTAGTATTTGAACCTTGCCACTTGAAGATAGAGCACGTTATTGCAAATTGAAAGTTAAGGTCGCTTAAGTTAACAGGCTATTTACACAACAGGAATTTATATTAGTATTTGAACCTTACGGCCTCGATATAGAATTCATTATTGTGTATAAGTTAGAAAAACTTGGGAGCTATGCATTCCTATAGGTACCATAATGAATTGCTATCACAAAGTTTGTACATTTATAAAGAAATTAGTATCATAAGCGGCTATTAACAAATTGTACCACGTTTAGCACTTTAACAGAAGTTTAATGATTAAGGTGATGTCTTTGAAATACCCTTTTATTAACTTCCCCTGTAATTACCCTGCCTTCGGGACCCCAACCTTCACAAAAACTCCTCACGACAAGGCCTAGTTTGTCCATCAGTAGGTCTGGTGTTCTTAAATTGTGATGGCGTTGCGGTAATTATTCAGACTGTGGAACCCTTAAAATTTTTCACAAGTTAAGTTTATTTGGCCAGTCATTCTCTGACTTGCCATTCTCAGTCGCGACAAATTGGCGCCAGATGAATATAGTAAACAGAGCGTGAAATACAGACTATCCCGTAATCTCAATTTATAAGTTAAATCTGAGGACAGATTACATTCTGGGTGACAGTATGTCTTCGTGAGAGTCGATTCACAACTGGACGTTATTCTGGAATATGTAGTTCGGTGTCTCTTTGCTTTGCCGGACCATTAAGACCTGGAATTACCTGCCAGCTCAAGTGTTGCCTTGTTCCTACAGTCCCGGGTCCTTTAAGCGGGGCGTGAAAAAGCATCTGATGAGGCCGTCAAGCTGAGTACCACCATTGTTAACATAGTACGTGTTTGTAATGGCGACCCTCTTGCCGATACTTTGCCTTTAGTTTATCATCAAACGACGTCTAATTGACATATCCTATATAAAAAAGGACTTTGGAGCGAGCTTGATGCCTCAAGTTTTTGAACCCGAAACACCAATAAATAGACTGAACAAAGTCAAAGTAATTTATTCTCAATCTTGAACAATAAAATTGTTTCATATTAACGTCAATTTTAATTATACTTAATCTAAGTTTACCACCACTTCCAAGACGCTGCTGGTGGAGAAGAAACGGCGCAACAAACTCCACTGTGGCATTTTATAGACGTCAATTTACAATTATTATTTTCTTAGGGCTAAATGTGGAAGAATGTACATTTCGCGTCTGAAAAACACTTTAAAGAATTAAACTGACTGCTAACCTATGCCTACGACGCACGCCTATACGTTCAAATTCGAATCTATAATTGGTTGATTGGCGTGCCTCCGCCGCCGCGCCCCTCGCTTACCGCCAAAGAGATTGCAAACGTTCATCAAGTTTTCAAATCACTTTGTATTTTTATTAATTATATCTATTATTTCGTTCTATCTCCTCTAGTATACGTGTTCCTGGGCGAGCACATCGCGCTGGTAGACTTCGTGAATGTACTCCAACGGCGGGGGCTCCTCACGAAGGGCGAGTATGCAGTAGTGGCCGTGGACGACGAGATATATGACCCTAGTACCGCTGCCATCACACACGCAGGTATGTTTGAAGATACCCAATAGTGTAACATTCACCGGGATATTTACCATGTATATTGTTTTTATTGGGTAACCGACATTTTGGTGCTGTTACAAGTGCCATGATCAGGGTGTACTGACGACCACCGAGCTAGTTATTAGTGGGCAGACCGTATCTGTCTACCCTCTTCCGCACTCGTTTATTACGCGCGTCGCCCCTACCACTGTCCGCGTTCTCGCACTGTACTCGATCGCGTTTATATCTGTTCCCTATAAAAACCATAAACATGGTAAATATGCTGGTGAGTGTTACACTATTAACTTTAATGAGCATGTTAATCTCAAATCTCACATAGTGAAGATACCTAAGGATTATGGGTAATATTTGATAAAAAATGAAACCGACTTCTAGACCAAAACGCCCCCATAAGTATAAAATAAATATATTACAAATGTATTTCGAACTTAAAAGTTAGGAGTAAGGAGAAAATCATACTTTGACTAACTGACCCCTTTATCCTGCAGTATTTATAATATTACATTATTTTTTATCAGATCACCTGGGTCAGAACAGCAGTAATGATGTGCTGGCATTCAGGGCAGTACTCAAGCTGACACCTTCGTTCCCCACCAACCCACATTATGGGTAAGTGCTCATCCTACATTGACCTGTCCTATATAGATCCATACTTATATTATAAATGCGAAAGTAACTCTGTCTGTCTGTATCGCTTTCACGCCTAAACCACCGAACCAATTTTGATGCAATTTGGCATAGGGGTAGAATAGACCACAAGAAAGGACATAAGCTATGTTTGGTCGCGATAACCGATATCCACGCGGGCGGAGCCGCGGGCAAAAGCTAGTACATTACAAATGTAAAAGTTTGTGGAGGTGTTTGGATGCACCGTCTTACTCATAACGAATCTGCCTGAAATTTTGTTCATGGGTAAGATATTACAGTCTATGTCAGTCTGCTACTATTTATTTCGGGAAAATATTCTCTTTAGGTTACGGGAACGGGATTTAAAAAGCTATTTTATTTCAATGAGTGATATTCATTTATACTTCCAACCGTGCCTACTGCTTTATTTTATTTTTTATATGAGACACATCAATTTTCAGCGACTTCATCTCGCCTGATGTAAAGCAAAGGCAAAGTCTCGGAAAGAGGGGCACTCAGCTTGACGGCCTCATCAGATGCCTTTTCACGCCCCGCTTAAAGGACCCGGGACTGTAGGATGAAGGAAACACGTGAGCTGGCAGGGAGTTCTAGGTCTTAATGGTGCGGCATAGGAATGAGTCACTGAAACGCTTGGTTCTAGAAAGTATATTCTGTACTGTATACGGATGGCATCTTAGACCTTCACGACGTGTCGTCCTGTGAAGGAAAGGAGAGGGTGGGACTAATTGGAAAAGCTCATCAGAACATTCACCATGGTAAAGACGGTACAATACTGCTAAATTTATCTACTCTTGTCCCAAATATTTGTGGTCAGCGCAACATGTACATAGGAACAGTCATCGTAAGAAATATCTTCTGCCGGGGTGCGAGAGATATGCTTTCGGCAATCTCACCTCCGGCAACCAAGGAGCCAAGACGGCGTGCGTTTTAGGTCTTAATGGTGCGGCATAGGAACAGCTAGAACCAAGCGTTTCAGTGACTTGAAACGCTTGGTTCTAGCTGGTATACTCTGCACCGTATATGGATGGTATCTCATGGCATTTGATTATTATTTCATATACGATTCTAATTAAATGCATCAAACAGGTATATCAACTGTTATTTTATGCCCTCGATCGTGTTTCGCTTTAGTTATTATTCTAAACACGGACGAAGGAAGTTTGCCTCGCAGGCTTCATACTAATATTAAACTCCGGGCGGGTGAGTGCACTGCAGACCTAGTTTGACCTACTTCTGTTCGTACCGGTCACGCGCGGTTTACCTGTCTGTTTAAGTAAAAGGTTTTGTCATCTGACAAAGGAAAATACGTAAAACCTTTATACCTACAAATATTTTATCTGTCTGTTTGTAATCACTATATATAATATAAAGCAAAGTCATTTTCCGCGTCTGTCCGTCCCTATGTGTGCTTATATCTTTAAAACTACGCTACAGATTATGATGCGGTTTCTTTTAATAGATAGAGTAATTCAAGAAGAAGGTTTATATGTATAATACGTGCTTAATATAATAGAGGGTGCAGAGGGAACTGGATCGGGCGCCACGCAGGTGGAAAAAAAATTGACTGGTCGGCTAGTGTTCTAAATGCAAAAGTAACTCTGTCTGTCTGTATGTTACGCTTTCACGCCTAAACTACTGAACCGATTTTGATGAAATTTGGTATAGGGGTAGATTAGACCATGAGAAAGGACATAGGCTATGTTTGGTCGCGATAACCGACATCCACGCGGGCGAAGCCACGGGCAAAAGCTAGTAATCCATAAAGGGGCAGGCAAAGTGAGACTTTCATATTGCCCCAACTGTGATTTTTGGACTGACTTACTAAGGGGTGAGAATATTACCGTAGAGAGGGTACTTTGGCGTGGGCTGTATGTTTTCTGTGGGTTGAAGAACTACTCTATCCCTTGGTTGCCTTCTATGACACCCACATGGGAAGAGATGGAGTGGCTCTATGCTACTCCACCGGGAAATGACACCGGGCAGTAGCTGGCAGCACCCCGTGTTATCTTCAAAATACGTCCAAGAAACACACATTTTGAGCACAGTTTAGGTCCAAAATATGTGAATCGAACAATGTTTGCAGTTGCATACCTACATGTTTTGAAATAAACTTATAAAATACTAGCTTTTGCCCGCGGCCCCGCCCGCGTGGACGTCGGTTATCGTGACCAAACATAGCCTATGTCCTTTGTTATAGTCTAATCTACCCCTACACCAAAATTCATCAAAATCGGTCCAGTGGTTCAGGCGTGAAAGTGTAACATACAGACAGACAGACAGAGTTACTTTTGCATTTATAATATTAGTATGGATTCTAAGAAACTAAGGCCCGGACTCTAGAATGACACTCACCCTGAATCGCGATTCATTCGAGGACAGATTGTATAGACAAAGTCAAAGTCAAAGTAATTTATTCTCAATCTTGAACAGTAAGGCGATTGGCACACTGCGACGCGCGACGCGGCGTCGAGCGTTGTTGCGTCGACGCGGCGTCGCGCTCGTCGCCTCTACGGAGCTCATTTTGTATAGAAAAACGCGGGGTCCCACACACTGAGACGCAATCACGCGCGTTGCTGCAGAATACGCGCGTACAAACAGAAAACGCGAGGTATGGCACACTGAAATCTGCCATCACGCGCGTGTTTTTCGAGGGATTTTTAGTCCGAGAGCTGTTAGAAATTTCTGTGTGGGTATTTGAGACGAATTTTAAATAATATTATTGCAACGCAACATGACTATTTAACGGCAAATTTAGAGCGCTTTCACATCAACTGACATCCGATATCCAATATCCGACATCAGAGATCGGAGGAAGTCAAATATCGATGCCCAATATCGGGTATTGGAGCCGACACCACTGTTTTGGCTCGTAATCGGAACACGCAGAGACTGCAAGCGACTTTTAACCTAAATGGCATTTTCTTAGTTACGTCTCTTTTCGCGTTTATAGATGACGCTGATCACGAATATAAGAAAAAAAAATAGTTACTATGTCATGTCAATAAGTCGAAAATAGCTTGCACTTCTAATCATTTTCTTTTCATCTCTAGCGTTCTTAATATAGTCTGGGCTATCGAGCTAATGGCCGGATGGCTTTACTTTACTTTTCTCAAAGGAGAATGCCCATGTTCGTTTCTTTTTGAAAAACCTAAATAAAAAGTGTATGGCTACTTATGTAACTTGATAAATCATGTAATATTTTTTTAACAATCTTTTAATTCACTCGAACAAAATCGTATGTGGGGTTAAACTGTGATATAATTCGTGGTGTAATCGTTTATAATTGTCAATTCAATTCGATTCCTAATGAATGGCCTCTGTGTGCTTCCACAACTTCCGTTTATAATTGACTTTTTACTCAAATGCACATAACATAGATAGTTTCAAATGGAGTAGGAATAATGTTGTTGAGATAAAAGAGTTACCTATCTACCAAATACTGACGGTAAAAAATAATTTTATCAGGTACTTTTTAGCACGTTTATCAGAGATTTTATATATAAGAAAATCAGTAAATGGGAATTATTTTAACTGACAAAATACAATGTCTTTTGCGTTTCGAATCATGAAGTATTCTATCTAAATCAAAATATATCTATGCGATTATGACAATGAGGGTAGGTTCGTAGAGTAAGCTTTTAGCGCTATTTTGTTGTAAGACGCGAGATCATGCCGTTTGTGAAAACAGCTAAAAGCGAGCTCTTTAAACGAAATACGAACTGTTAAAAAAAGTTTAAAACTGTCGTCTCATGTCTAAAGTCATGGTAGAGCTCCTTTCTAACAAAACGTTTTTCCAGTAACAAATGTGCGGTTTTGTTTTCACTTTTTATTGATAGTGTTAATAATGATTGGATTAAAACATACAGCTCAAGACAAAGGATCCGCTAGGCGGCAATAGGCTCGCCCCCTATTACGTTGCGAGACCGAAAATCATAATTGGCGAAACGTGGGTGCATTTACTGACGGGAGTACATGGATGGGTGGATGTTATTATTGAGTGTTGTGTTAATAGCCTATTATTGTATTGAGTTCATTTACAGTCCAGTCTTGGGATTCCTGCACGTTCTAGAACCTTTTTGAGGACTGTGCTGTTTCTGTGCTGGTGTATTTAGATTGTGTAGAAGCAAGACTGGGATGCTGTGCCCACATTATGACTATATTTGGTATCTAAGTTGGCTCGATTTAGATCTCTTGAACCGCCAGCTGCATTTTTGGACAACATATTTTATGAATATGAGGATGATGATACACTTAAGTATCATAGGTTAATAAAACTTGCTTAAAAATATTCTATCAATTTCATTTTCTACTTCCTATAAACCTGTACATTCAGCATAACCTACTAAGTACTAGCTGACCCATCCGGCTTCGCACGGCACAGCCCTTTAACACGATTGCATACCTACCGGGTCCAAATTATATGTCTACTTTCAGGCAAATGCGACCATGCATTAAATATAATTATAATATAAACATTGATGTGTATCTGGTGCCTTGGTAGGTATTACATCAGGGTTATTTATAAGTGTGTTGGAACTATTACTTCTTATCTTATTTGAATTAAATCCATGTTCATCCATGTAATGATTAGCACTTTTTGGACAAAATTGATTTGACGGATTGATGGACATTTGCTTCAAAACTAACCTTTAATTTGAACAGTAAAACGAAGAATGAGAGAAAACCCCACAAAATAACAGAATATTTTTTATTTCCTATGAAAGTACTATATCAGTCCAATATAATATCCGAGTTTCGCCGTCATACAAAATTATTTGTTTTGAAACGGCGGTCCATTGGAAAATGGGCAATCTCCTTTTAGATTACTTCACACACCTACCTACCAAAAAATTCTAATATCTCTCGGACTATACTAGCTCTCTCGCGCCAACGCGCGTCGACGCGCGACGCCGCGTCGAGCGTTGCAGTGTGCCAATCGCCTAAAATTGTTTCATTGACGTTAATTTTAATTCTACTTAATCTAAGTTTACCACCGCTTCCAAGGCGCTGGTGGAGAAGAAACGGCGCAACAAACTCCACTGCGGCATTTTTTAGACGTCAATTTACAATAGTTAGGGCTAAATGTGGACGAATGTACATTTCGCGATAAACAGTATATAAAACACTTTATATTGAAGAAATAAAGACAGATTCTTAGATTTGACATATTGCCTATACAATCTGTCCTCAGATAAATAATGATTCAGGCTGAGTACCATTCTAAGTGTTTCAAATATTTGAACAATTGCAAAAACGTATTTTTCTTTTAAAAAAATTGCTCAAAGCTAATAAAAAATTAAATAGAAGACTGTTAACTTAGAAGCTTTCTGTATTCTATAATACGCTACAAAAGCCATGAATATTTTTCAGATAATACTTTTTTCTTCGCACTGGTTACAACTGCCTGAAACTTTATGATTTACTCTCAAAGTTCTCACAAGCGCTTGTCATATTAAAATTGATGTTTTTATCGTTATAAAATTTATTAGTACATATAGGTATTTTTCAATTAATTTGCAGATAGACGACGAAGTAAATAGTTGTATATATGTACTAGCTGAACCGGCGAACTTCGTACCCCCAATTATTTTCTACTCGCGTGACGTCCGATCCCGTTCCCGCTGCACCCTCTTATACAATGATATAGTTATGTAAACAGCAACAGAAATAACCACACTGCCACTTCTGCGTATATGCCGATGCCAGCCAAATTTGTTGAAATTAATGATCACTGCTCCGTTCCCTTGAGTGATGATAATTTATAATAATATAGCCTATGTGTTATTCTGATGTATAAGCTATATTATTGTAAAGTTTCATGAAAATCCATTCAGTAGTTTTTACGTGAAAGAGTAATAAACATCCATCCATTTTTTTTTTTATACAGGACACGTCAATTTGACTTCTCCTCGCCTGATGTTAAGCTAAAGGCAAAGTCTCGGAAAGAGGGTCACCATCGTAAACATTTACCATGTTAACAGTGGTGGCACTCAGCTTGACGGCCTCATTAGATGCCTTTTCGCGCCCGGCTTAAAGGACCCGGGACTGTAGGAAGAAGGAAACATGTGCGCTGGCAGGGAATTCCAGGTCTTAGTGGTGCGGCTTAGGAATGAATCACTGAAACGCTTGGTGTAGCAGGTTTTTACATCCATCCATCCATACTCACAAACTTCCGCGTTTATAATAGTAGTAGGATAAGTGTGTTATGCTAAGACGGTGGATGAACTCAAATTTACCAAGCATAGATATAACAAAACCCGTTTGTCTCACAGCTTAGGTCAAAGATATGTGTCCCGAGTTATACACATGTTATAGAAACGTTTTTAATGAATGTTCTATTTCTACAGGATGCTGTGTCAAATGATTCGAGAACTGTCTGCAGCGCCACCATTTTGCGTGCCGAATTACCACATGCTGTTTGGGGAAGCTTGGGTGAGTGGAATTTTGATATATATACTATCTATTAATAAAAAAATATACATATATATAATAATAGGTCGGAATAATATAATAATAGGTAACCTGTTATCTCAAAATTTCCACACAAAATTTTGGTAAACAGCTGCTTGAAAGCTACTAAACAACACTTCGGATATGTACCCCTATTTTTTATTAAGGCTTTAGAGGTTAAATAGCAGTGTAAGGTTCTAATTACACAGTAAAGGAAAATTTAAGGCAAACTTATGGTGTTAAGCTTCTTTCCTGATCTAAATCAAACTTTTAAATCTCTTTTCCAGTGCTTGCCCGTAGTCCAAAACATAGTTCACCTGGTACCACAGGTAATTTATTTTTATGGTTCACCTATTTAAAGTGAGTGGACCACGGGTATTTTTTTTGAACAACCAGGTGAACTATATGGGTGAACTATGGCCAAGCACCGCACTTTTCATCGCACCTGTTTTTGCAAATATGATGATTAATATTACTTATTACAGATTTCTAAAATGAATGCAAGTTTAGCACACTAATAATCTCGAGAACACCCTGTTTCTCAAACGCACACACACACACGCCCTCTCACACATACACAAGTGTACCGTACACCGATTGCATACCCGTAATATTATTATTATCTCCACAATATTTTCCTTGAATCAGCCACGTAATATCCGTTGCAGACTGCGCTACCAACAGGCGATATTCTTGTACAAAATCAGACGCGGAAATTGAAAAGTGCCATTCGAAAACTACCTAGTTTATCACAATGTCAACAGTATCATACGAACATCCGACTTTATTCAACAGATAAAAGCAAAAGGGCGTAAATGACATAGGCTTTATCATACAAAAACGGTTCCAAATGAAATTGTAACATGATTGAATTTGAACATGTGGTTTCTGGTGGAATCACAAGTTTGACTTTATGTATGGAAATCGTTTACTATAAACGGTTTTTATCTGTGTTCCTTTCAACCGACACTCGTTATAATATTACAATCAATTCGTTTGGACCACACGTGCAGGGTATAACTTCTAAAACCAAGCCTTTCAGTGACTCATTCCTATGCCGCACCACTAAGACCTGGAACTCCCTGCCAGCTCATGTGTTTCCTTCTTTCTAAAGTCCCGGGTTCTTTAAGCGGGGCGTGAAAAGGCATCTGATGAGGCCGTCAAACTGAGTGCCACTGTTAACATGGTACATGTTTGCGATAGTGACCCTCTATCCGAGAATTTGCCTTTATCTTACCATCAGGCGAGGTGAAGTCAAATTGACGTGTCCTTTATAAAAAAAAACTAAGTAATACACCACGAAGGATGAAAGAGTTTTAATGAATTCTGCATAGGAAACCTAACAAGAAACTTTTCTGCTTGAACTCAACGAACGGATGCAATACATCCGTTAAGATTCTGAACTCCGTAGCTGAAAAGAACCTGCAGAAATGCGAGCAATAGAAACTTAGTTCGCACAAGCAATCCCCCGACGCGAATCACTTTAAGTATCCTGTCAAGAAAAGTATAAAATATGATAAAGCAATTTTATATTGAAATAAAATCACTTTTTAGGGATTCTATCGCGATATATTTGTTATTGATACTTTTTAACCCGACGTTTCGGCTGCTTTGCACGTCGGGTTAAAAAGTAACAATAACAAATATATCGCGATAGAATCCGTAAAAAGTGGTTTTATTTCAATGAGTGACATTCGCGTAAACTTCAGAAAATATCAATTTTATATTTTTACAAGTTTTAACTTACAATGTTTTTATGTTGGTTTGTGAAAGTCTTTACATTCTTTCTTTCTTTTTATTTCTTCAATTCGTAATACTTATTTATAATCACGCCTTTTCCACGGAGGGTTAGGTAGAGGTGAATTAACACCCACATTTCATCAATAAACACTTATCGATCCCACGTATATTTTTTTTGTTTAGTTTTCAGTTTTTATTTTACTTTACTATTTATTTATGTTATTTTTTATTTATTTATTTAATTTAATTTTAGTATTTATTTTACTATTTATTTAATTTATTCGGGCCACTATTGTTAACTCGAGCCTATATCTGAGGCTGAGTCTGGGTTGTAATGTCTGTCTGATGTTAAATAGCCCTATTCCTTAGCACAGATTAGAAAATAGTCCCTTAATAAACGCAATAACAACATCCTGTAAACCCGTATAGCAAAATGGTTGGAGGTAGGACATGACGGTATTTCCGTCTAATTGAGCAGTCCGACTGGGAAAGCACCTCCACCCTACAAAATACCGCGGCCATAATAACCTCGTGTTGTGTTCCCGACGGTGAGTAGGGTAGCCAGAGCTTACTGAAGAGTTTTTGTGCTATATCCGTGGGAAGACCACAGGCTTGTCCAGCTCAGTCTTCTGCACTGTCGGCACAGAA
The DNA here is from genome assembly GCA_914829495.1 of Eilema sororculum. NCBI lineage: Eukaryota > Metazoa > Arthropoda > Insecta > Lepidoptera > Erebidae > Eilema > Eilema sororculum. The sequence continues at coordinate 22,579,208 of OU618541.1, forward strand.
ACTCCCTGTTCTTACAGGGTTGGCAGAACAAGTGTGACTCCCTGTTGCACATACCCATAGGCCACCTGACCACTTTATTCAAGGAGGTCATGTGCTTGTCTGCCACCTAAGTGGTATAAAAAAATCCAGTCACTCAATTTGCTGCGCCTTACTAAAGGATAAAGTAACCTATAATATAAAATTTCAAGCAGATCCGTTTAACCCATAGAGAAGGAAATGATAGCGGAGTTGTTGCAAGGCAATTGAGTCGCGTGCCATCCAAACGTCAAATGGACTCATTCGGTAAGAACGTTATACCTATGACGTCCTTCGACTTTTGACACCCCGCGCGTCTCTCTTCCCACCCGCATTCGGCGGGCGTTTTTATTAGGAGAAATATCAATGGGGCATCTCCGTTACTTAATCATATGCTGTCCTCTGTGGTTTAACCATTTCTGATATAACTTAAGTTCATTCATTCTTCAAATCTTTCAAATTAAAATCTTCACAAACATTCTCCAAATACATTCCGTTATCTCTATAATATTGAATTGTAACAAACCACTTTCAAAACCCTGCCTTGTGCCAAAAGTCAAATAACAACGTCATAATGTACTCCTTCTATGTCATTAGGTCCATAGCAAAATAGAGCAATAACATTCAGATTGAAGCACCTCTCTAATAAGCTCAGAGTTGCGAATATACCTTTATTATTGTGTCCCGCTTATGTGTGTTGTATTATACAGTTTTATTATTATACCCTGATGCAGGTCAGGTTTGTTAGGGTAGGTCTTTTTATATTACCGAGAATGCTTTTATTGGATTTCGAGACTGAAACATGCGAAGTTCAAGGCACTTCAGAATTGTCATTTGCTTTTGTGGTTTTTAAGACGGTATCACGAAACAGGTACAGTCAGCATCAGACAGATGTTAACGAACAAAGTAGTCAAAATTATCCTAATTTCGCTTTTTGAGCCCCTTTTAAGTCTGCTAGTGACAAATAAAAATGAAGTAGGCGATCTAGTTATTAATTCATCATCATCACAGTGATAACTACTCACCAATTTTTCTCGTTAAGAGTAGTGAAATGTTTCATAAATATACTAAATAAACACAGGCACTTAGGCATTTCTTTCAAGTAATGTTCGACATTTTTGTAACAATGTAACACATTTTTTTTAGCTTGCTAGCTGTCAAAAGTTCATTGTGAATCGTAACTTTCAGGTCGAATAGCTGTCCTATAGAATAGAATAATTCGCTTCGTTGCCCTTCAGGTATTGTACTACGTGAGCGTCAAATGCGCTAACGTGACGCGTTTCGATGCCATGCGTAAATTTCAAATGGTCGGTGTTCTTTATTGTGTCACGTGAAAACGTCACTTGAAGTATGGAACGTAAAGTCACGCGTGGCGTAGCTTGCATGCGCTGTCGCGTTTGTCGCTTACGTAGGACAACGGGTAAGAGATGGATGATAATAATGACACAAATTCTGGGATATTGATAACTAAATAAAAAACACTAAAAATCTCTAAAATTTATTATACACTCATATTGTATAGTCGTTTTGTAGAAAAAGATTAATAAAGTGTGTGGCCGATTCAGGTCAGCGCCGACGGATTCCCCTTCTCTTATTATATAATAGCTTAGTTGGAAGAGCATTCCCCTGTAAGGTTCAAATCCCACTAGAGCAATTTTTGCGATGTATTTGAACTTTGTCTATAGCTTACCATCAGGCGAGGTGAGGTCGAATTGACGTGCGTTATATAAAAACAATAGGAGCGCACATTGGGAGAGGCTTTTGTCCAGCAATGGACTGCAGTAGGCTCATTGATTGATTAAAAAAAATATGTTAACCGCCATGAGCCTCTATTGACGGCTATATACTTTTCTTATTGTTGCAGGTACCAATAGAAGCAGCCCATTTATACGACGCGGTGACCTTATGGGCGCGTGCGGCGACGGCTGCCATGCGTTCTGGTATACCGCCCACAGATGGCGCCACCATCATGAAGCTCCTCAGGCCGACGACGTACAGATCTGTGCAGGGATTTGACGTGAGTTTTCTTACATTAGATCATACTTACGTTAGACGGTGAATCGCTTTCGTCTTTATTGTGATGGGACCTGTCAAGTTTGGCGTTGATTACCTATTCAAATAAACTATACATGCTGGGAAGGATTTATTTTAAAGTAATATAATAATATAAATTGAATGAGCGGCGTCGCCGTTCTCGCCGTTGTCAAGCCGAGGTGTCTGTGTGCGGGGAGTGGGGTGCCGAGGGCCGCTGTGCTACCTGTGCGTCTCTCCGCCCCCTCCGTGGTCCTCATCATTGGTGGTGCTCTCAACAATGTGTTCGGAATAAAGACGAACGCGATTCACTGCTGACCGAACTTAATCTTCATAGACTGGATATAGGTCTCATTCAAATAATCTGAGCAAAGCCTAAATCTGAAGAGGCTATGAAATTATGTCGTTTGGCACTGGTGGTTCAGCCGTGAATTGATGTATCTAAAGTAAAGCCAACAAAACGAGAGAGAAAAGGTAAACAAAGCGACCATTACTGAGTTACGTTGCGATAACTAGCGATTATTTTATCAGTCCTTGTCGCACATGTCACACCTACGGGACAATGGCCGAGTAACAGCTTTCGTTGCGTGCTTTGTAGTACAGGAATGCTGTCAGCACAGCGGTTCTAAGCTATCAGATCCGCCATCTTTTGAGCAATTTCATTCCTGTCTGGAATGCAAACGTAATACTTAACTTTGAAATAAAAATGTTTGGAACCGCTGAAACTTTGTTTACTTTTTTTATCTCGCTGCATTGGCTTTACTTTAATGTGTTTACTCACTCTAATAAATTATTGTTCCTGTATAATATTGAATGGTACGATGTGGTTGGCATATCCTTAATGGATAAAAACCACCAATCTATACATATAGAAACCACTTTTCGTTGTAATGTTATAACTCAACAACGCCTTTACCGATTTGGCTAATTTTGGTCTTGAATTATTCGTGGAAGTCCAGGAAAGGTTTGTACGCCGAGATAAATTCGAATAATTGCCAGGAACCGACATTCGCGTGGGCGGAGCCGCGGGCAAAAGCTAGTTAAATTATAGATTTAAAAAATACTTACTAGCTGATCCGTGTTTTCGCCAACGTGGCATTTGATTCTTCCTGCAACCTATGGGAAACTATTCCCAGAAAGAAAAGTAGCTCATGTGCCCATTCCAGAATATACTTCATCTCTGTGCGTAAATTTCAGTGAGTCCCGTTCAGTCGTTAGAGAGCATAATCGAATAACAAAAATCTGAACATCTTCATAAACTTTTACGTTTATAATGTGTAATATGTATATTAATATTAATTTACAAAAAAAAAGTATCTAAGTATGTTTATCCGCTGTCTAGATTCCATAACACAAGCTAGTTAAGCTATGCTTACTATGGGTCCAGATAGCGTTGTGTAGAATGTTGTGGAATTATTTTTTTTATAATGTTAGTACAAATTGATTTAAAAAGGAAACATTTGGTGATCGGTCCTGGCGGGATTTGCACTCGCGATCCTTCTCTTGCAGGGAGAATGCTTCGGCCAATAAGCTACCAGACCCAAGCCCGAACTAATCAAAATCTTTCCTCTCTTTATACATCCGTCTTTGAGGCGACAGTGGAGCAGTCTACCGACGCTCTTACTAGCTATGTTGTCGGAAACAATGAATGATTTTTCAATCATTTTTAAACATTGATTTTTGATTACTCCGCCCAAATATTTGAATGATTTTTTTAGCATTTAGCATGTTAATTAATTCGAATCGATTAATATAATGTTAGTACTTAGGATAATAAAGGATTGCCTGGGGGTGACGGGTGGAGCCGCCTGTCACCCCAGCAGAAGCAGGCCACGGCGGCGGCGCGCTGAATAGTGCGCCTCCCCATTCCGGGGGCTAGTTGGGGACACCGTTGTCCCCCCTCCTGAGGAGGGCCAGGATATGTCTTTGACAACCTCACCTCCGGCCTAGCACCAAGACCCACAGTCGGCGTGCGGTTTTAGTCGGTTCGAGTCCGACATAACCTCCCCCTCCGGCTCCGGCAGGGGGGGTATCCGAGGGGATATAAATTTGTCGAAAGCTTCTTCATCAATATTAGGTAGTATATCTACTATATAAAAATAAGTCGGGTTTTCCTTCCTGACGATATAACTCCAGAACGCCTTTACCGATTTCGCTAATTTTAGTCTTGAATTATTCGTGGAAGTCCAGGGAAGGTTTTTACGGCGAGAAAAAATCGAATAATTGCCGGGAACCGACATCCACGCGGGCGGAGCCGCGGGTAAAAGCTAGTATAGTATAAAGTAAAGTCGCTTTCCGCATCTGTCCGTCACTATGTGTCTTAGATCTTTAAAACTACGCAAAGGATTTTGATGCTGTTTTTTTAATAGATAGACAGAATCAAGAGGAAGGCTTATATGTATAATACGTGCATATTATAGCAGAGGGTGCAGCGGGAACGGAATCTGACGCCACGTGGGTGGCGGTACGAAGTTCGCCGAGTCACCTAGTAAATCCATACTAATATTATAAATGCGAAAGTAACTCTGTCTGTCTGTCTGTATGTTACACTTTCACGCCCTAACCACTGAACCGATTTTGATGAAATTTGGTATAGGGGTAGATTAGACCTTGAGAAAGGACATAGGCTATGTTTGGTCGCGATAACCGACATCCACGCGGGCGGAACCGCGGGCAAAAGCTAGTCATAAATAATAATAGAGAAGTTGCTTGATCTAATACCAGGTATAAGATAATTAACTTCAACCAACCGTTCACTTTTTTAAACGTAAAAAACCGTGCATTCACAACATCGAAAATACGCAAGAATTATACGAAGGGTGCAGGTAGCCAAGAGACTTATTAACCTTGTTATACCCTTACTTTGCCGCTGACTGTACTCTCAAGGTCGTGTAAATAACTTTGTAATTACTTTATATTTTGATATGGTAATGCGCTACGCCGTAGCGCATACCTTGTTTAGTAAGCTACTCGTAGTACGCAACTGTAGCGGATGCTACGCAGTTCTACGAGACTCCAGAAGTTATAAATATATTAGTAAGTTAGTAACTTGAACTTTGAAAGTGTGTTGTTGTTTGACCCTTTTTTATACCATTTCAGTGGCAGTTTAAACAATTTCATGCCTTGTTTTCGTGCGTTAATTCCCTCAGATACCAGCTATCCCCCTGTCAGCTATCGGGGGTAGTTGTGTTAGTCTCGGACCGACTAAAACCGCATCTCGTAGACTCGCGGCTTCAGATGCTGGGGTGTAAGATTACGTAGAGCATATCCTTCGTACCCCAGCTGACCCTAGGCTATCAATAGTTTTAAGATGAGCTAGTCGGATGTGGGAAGCATGAAGTCCCTATTGAACTTCGGAAACCATTTTTTAGTCCTAGTAATGGGTAAGGTGTGTGCGGTGTTAATTGGTTCTATTCTCGCTCAATGCAATTTGTTGATATGCAGCAATATTTATACTTAGGATTGCATTGGTCGCAATAGAGGTGGCCAAAATGTTATGCGGACTTCCGCAAACGGTGTATCTATCGAGCGTCTGAGAATGTTAAACTAAACGATTGCTCCATGAGTGTGGGTCTAGGGGTGATGGGGGAGAACTACCTACCTTTGGCCCTGGCAGACGCAGATTCGTGTGAGACAATGCCGTGATCCACGGGTGCCCTCACAACGAAAAGGGGCAAGGGTTGCACTCCAGTATAGGCTATTTTCCAAGATTTCCAATGCCTTCTGGGGTTCCTGGAAAATTTATTCTTAGGATATACTCAATACCCGTACCTATTAAATAGAAAGAAAGAAAAAAGAGAGACAGAGTGAGAGAGAGAGAGAGAGAGAGAAAGAAAGAAAGAACGAAAACAAATTTTTAACTTCACTGTTGCATGGAGTTCCACTCGTAAAAAAACAACAAAGGCGCTCGGGGGACAAAAAATTTCAAACAAATTTTTGTGTGTACTGTTTACGCCTGGGACTTTGTGGCGCTTTGAGGATTATTCGTGAATACGTGAAAAGTAAAAAGATGTACGAGGAAAACGTGTCTCGTATTATGTTTTATTTATAGTGTCATTCAATGAATTTCCTACTCGCACGGATTACGCAAATGTGTTGGCTCGCGGGCCGTTTAATAGTTTCTACATTTTAGCAGAACAAGTGGCCTGGCCCAAAATCGTATTATCATTGGGCCAAGGTGCCTTTGGAGCAGTGTCCGCTCCGGCTCTTCCTCCTCCACTTCGCACGATCTTGGGCGTACATGGTAGTAAGACCATTAGCATGCATGTCGCCCTCTGCAACGTCAAACCTGGACTACCCCATCTACCTGGACCAGGTGGGGGCGTCATTGCCAGGCAATTGTAACCCACGTAGCCTGGCGGTTGCCGCAAGACATGTCCGCATCAGCGAACGCGGCTCTCTTGCATTTATCTGCGATGTCACACACATGAAGGCTACCGCGGAAAATCGTATCGCTACGGACACATTATCTGAAAAGAAGATTATCTCTGTGTGCATCAGTGATGAGTAAACAATTATTTGTATGAAATTGAATTAGCGCCACTTAGTGGAAAACTTCTGTTACATTTTTTGCGCAAATGAAATCACCGTGTAAGTATCTACTTCATAAGATAAGATAAGAACAATCTTTATTGTACACTCATAAATTTTAGTAGGTACATATACGGACAACATAATCAAAAATGTACAAATGGCGGCCTTATCGTTACAAGCCAACCAACCTTTTGATGGACATTTTTTAATCATCTCAATACAATAATAACGTAAGTATGGGTACTTATTAATGTATACTACATTATTAACACATATTATTTACATACTTTATACACTTATACATATCATTCACATACCTAAATATAGTATTTAACATAAACCTAAGCACATAAATTAAATTTCTATAATATTTACTTAGATTGGCACACATACAGATTACATTAGATACGAGTAGGTATACCTAAACATATTATAATATACCTATAGAAGATATACACAGCGAGTTCTTACGCAAGACCTTCATCACCGGTGAATGTGAGAAAAAAATCACACTAGGCAGGCTCTTCTTAACGGGCTGAGTATAATTTAAAGTAAGGATAACAGTGAATGAACACTCTCCAGTAAATGAACTCCTTCAGTGATTAAAAAATAAAAGATACCTATTAAAAATAAATCAGTAGAAAAATTGTGTTTACTTATATTTTCCGTATTACAAAACAATAAATCTATATTATATATAAAAATCAATGCCACTTTTCGTTGTAATGTTATAACTCAACGACGCCTTTACCGATTTGGCTAATTTTGGTCTTGAATTATTCGTAGAAGTCCAGGAAAGGTTTGTACGTAGAGAGAAAATCGAATAATAGCCGGGATCCGACATCTACGCGGGCGGAGCCGCGGGCAAAAGCTAGTATAATATAGCGCTTGCGGTGCAGGGATGGAAGCGGACGGTTTGCACGGTCTTAGTTGTACTCGAAGTGCTGGACGAAGGCCCCGACACCACGTTATAAGCGATATCGTGAGAAGGGCACTCGTTTCCGCGGGCATCCCCTGCTTTCTGGAGCCCGCCTTTCGCGTACCGACGGGAAGCGGCCGGACGGACTGCCACAGGCCCTGTGGAGGAGAGGTCGCTACCTAATTTTGGGATGCCACATGTGTATCACCTCGCGGCGACCCAGAGGGACCCGTTCGCGTTGGAGACGGCGGGTTCGTGGCCAATTAGGGGTGCTGACCACCGAAGGAGTGATGGCATAAGCTCAGGCCAATATTTGATCCAAAATGTTTCTCTGGGCATACAGAGGGGAAACGCCGGCAGGCTGATGACTGCCCAGGTTGATGACGTTTGGGTGAGGGGACGTAGATACGACTACTTGATCCTCCGGATAAAAAATTACATATTAAGTATCTACTAAAGTGTAAAAAAAAATATATCAGTATTTTCATAAGTTGTAAAATTTGTGACAAATACCTAATCATCATCATACTCTTGCCCTTATCCTAAGTTTATTTGGGGTCGGCGCAACATGTGTGTTTCTTCCATTCATCTCTAGTTGCAGTCATTTCAACATTTACTCCCTTCTTAAACATATCATCATTCACACAGTCCATCCACCATCTTTTAGGTCTTCTTCTCCCCTTGTAGCCTTCCACTGACATAGTTAATACATTTCTTACGACATTACTTACTTCACTTACTTACGACATTTGTGACAATATAGTGCGCAAAATAAAATAATATTTTCCGCAGAACAGAAAAAACTAGTTTTCAGACTCCGTCACTCGTTCATAAATATATAAACGCCTGCTCATATAATTTAGCAGCCACCCGTAGATAAGTTCATTGCGATTCAACTGAATGCGCTGCAACACCAATTAAATTTTACAGGTATAACTATCATGGTGCCCAAGTGTAACCCACAGTGGGTTACCAAACCAAACGGAATATAGCCGAAATCACTTTTAATTGTTTTCGTGTACTCAATAGAGAATTTTATAATATTTATTATTATCGTTATGTCCAGCAGTGGACTGCGATAATATGCTTAATTGTTTGATTGATACTAGCTCGTGGGATAACCAGTAGAGCAATATCTATTTATTCTGTACCTGCACCACGAATTTAAGTAAGTATTTTTAACCATATCGTTACTGTACCGTGGTGATAAGCCAAGCGATTGTATTTTGATATTGCATGGAATACACCGATAGCTTTATCCCTCTGAATAGCGGCAGAGAGAGAGAGAGAGATGAAGCTATAGTATGAAAATGAACCGTAACTATCCTAAATATAATAACATAAATAAATGCCTACATTGTTCTCGATTGTAATATTTATTATTTCAAAGATACACTTATTTTTATAAAATACAAAATTATACATACTTATAAATAAATAACATACTTATTTTTTTTATAAGCATTTGCATTTTTTTTAATTTTAACATGTTTTTTTCTAAATACCTTTCCAGTTTCCATTTTTTTTATTTAAAAAATGCTTCATTTAATTCACTGAATTACATCATAATATATTTATTATTTATGTATGATGCAATGAAAAGTTCATAAATTATTATTACTCGTATTATTCGTTATTATCATTATTTTTCATTTTGCATTTCATTGAATTGTAATTAAACTTATATCTAGAGTCAAAATTCAGAACTCAATTTATTTCATTCCCTTTTCTCTTACTCAACAAATTATTTATCTTTCACTTAACACATTTTATAAAAGGTAAATAATATGATAGATATATTATACCTAAGTTAACGCTGTCTTAGTTCTAAGCACGTAGTATGCGTGACAGAACTTTACAAAAATACGCTAAGATGATGATGATACCGTATTCACGTTTAGTAGGGGTACTTATACCGTTTGTGTGAACACAACGATAGCTTGAATTTTAATCGAGCATCGCCATCTAGGGGCAAATAGGTAAACTAAATTCGACAACAAGTCTTGTTTAGAATGGAAAAAAAATTTACAAAATCAATGTGAAAAATACATTGAAGTTTATTTTAGATACGAAAATGAAAAGAAGTGAATTTTTTAAACATGAAAAGCAATATTAATCACAAATGAATAGGTATGGATGGTGTTTTGAATTTTTAAACATTCTATCAAGAATAAAGTGTTTGTTAATATTGCAAGTTTCAATGTTTTGATGAATCCATTTCTTATTACTGATAAGCGCCTTTACTATTAACTATTTCCAATTTATCAAACAAGAAAAATGTTTTGTAGAGTAGTTCCTTTTTATACTGCTAGATGGCGCTGATAAACGTCAACAAGTTTGAAGAATTCGATGATTCATGTTTTTCAGATTTTATTTATTTCTTCACTAGCTGTGGGACGCGGCTCCTCCCGCGTGGATCTCTGAACCTGTGATTTTTTCATATTGCGCTATGTAAATCAAATCTAAACTAGGCTATAAATGAAATTGATATTTGTTCCAATTATTTTGAGTATCAATTTTAATGATCCAAACTCACTGTTAAGGCAAAAATATGCCAATTACAATATATTTTGGCTTGTTGCCGTTCGTTCAATACTACTCCAATTAGCAGTACCTACTTATCTAAGTAGGTACCTACATAATAACTAAAATAAATATGATATTTTCTAAAGTTTACGCGAATGTCACTCATTGAAATAAAACCACTTTTTACGGATTCTATCGCGATATATTTGTTATTATTTACTTGGCACTCGGGTTAAAGAACACATAGCTGACATAAAACACCAACGCTCAACAAAGTCAGCTGTAGGTATGTGAACACGCGCAAAAAGGCACCAACCATTACCTAAGGTTTGATAAACCACAGATACTCTCCAAAGAACACAGATATATTCCTAGAATGATCCGCGAGGCTAATGAAATTAAAAAAACACCCAAATTTTAATAGAGAGGATGGATGGAACGTACCACCAGCTTGGGACCCAGTCATCCGCTTAATCGAACCCAGTAAGCAGCAAAATCCAGCAAGACTTAACAACACAGTGAGCTCATTCTGCGTAAATACGAACACCAATAATTCACCATGATTCGGGTATTTTGAGATAACTTATACTTCAAACTATGTGACTACTACCATCATGAGTCACACGGGTCACACCGCGATCATGGCTGCTGCAAAGCAGCCGAAACGTCGGTTTAAAAGTAAATAATAACAAATATCGCGATAGAATCCGTAAAAAGTTGTTTTATTTCTATAAAATAAATATCCTAATATCTACCTACTATGTCCTTTCTCAAGGTCTAACCTATACCAAATTTCATCATTATCGGTTCAGTGGTTTATGCGTGATTTTTTTTTTATTCTCAAATCTTCGGAGCAACGGATAGATACGAATACTTAGGTATCTACCTACCTAAGTACTCGTATCTATCCATATAACATAGTATACTCAGTTTGCCGTAACATTTAATAAGTATCGAACTCAAGTATCCAATTACAATATTGCGAAACCTTGTTAGTAAGAAACTAAACACAACAACTTAATAAGTTAGTAAACTCAAGTCGTTAAGTTTAGATGCAAAGTTTGCATACCACCACAAGTACTTATCTAAGTTTACCGCGGCAATCGATAATCTTATTAATTTTTTTTTATAAAACACACGTCAATTTGACTTCACCTCGCCTGATGGTAAGCTAAAGGCAAGAAGTCTCGGAAAGAGGGTTACCATCGTAAACATGTACCATGTTAACAGTGGTGGCACTCAGCTTGACGGCCTCATCAGATGACTTTTCATGCCCCGCTCAAACTACCGGGGACTGTAGGATGAAGGAAACGCGAGAGCTGGCAAAAGTTCCAAGTCTTAATGGTGCGGTATAGGAATAAGTCACTGAAACGCTTGGTATATTCTGCACCGTATACGGATGGCATCTTAGCCCTGCACGTGTAAAGGAAAGGAGAGGGTTGGAATAATTGGAAAAGCTCATCAGAACATTCATCATGGTAAAGACGGTAGAATACTGCCAAATTTATCTGCTCTTGTTCCAAATATTTGTGGTTGGCGCAACATATACCTAGGAACAGTCATAGTCAGAAAGAAATATCTTGACTACAAATCTCAAAATGATCTTAAAACTGAGATATTAAGAGTAAATTTAACTGTTTTATTGATTTAAATTGTATTATTGTCCGAACTAAAGGTGTGTACCAAATATCACAACAATCAGTCAACAGGGAGGGTGGAAAACCAAGGAATTAGGATCATTTTTAGCAGTTTGGTAATCAACATTCCATGCCATCATTCGTAAACGAAGTGCAACCCTCTTGCGGAGAGTACACGGGAGCTCACACAGCATCCTGAGCGTATTGTGCGATAGATGGGACTGTCCGATGCTGGGGCACTGAGTACGATTGCACGTGATGTAGGCAGGTGGTTCCCCCTTCCGAGGAGGGCAAGACCGTAAGGGATGGCCCTGGGTCAGCCGGGGTGCGAGGGATATGTCGAAGACAACCTCTCCTCCGGTCTAGCACCTCGACCCACAGTCGGCGAGCGGGTTTAGTCGGTTCGAGTCGCGGAGGTATCTGAGGGGATTTCCGCACGAAAAAAAAGTATTTTGGTGGTCTCAACTTTCCCTATTTTCTTTTATTGTTACTAACATTGTATGGACCCTGGTCCGAAATAAATGATTTTTATTTATTTATATCAACATGCAAGTTATCTTTCCAAGAGTCACTCTTGTTTGCTATACCTATCCTCTATATACTTATTATAATCATACTTTGAATCTTTGAACTTTATTTTATTTCAATTTCTGTCATCATCATTATCATCATCTTCGTATCGATCCGATACTCTCACCTCGAAGTCCAGCGGTCGCTTGATGATGAGACTCTCCATTTTGTTTGGCTGTTTCACTGATAACTTGTGTTCACTGTTACAAATTAACAATCTGCAAAAATCCATATTTCTCCGAAAAACAGCACAATTTTAGATTTGTAATCATATTTATTTGATGTCGGCACTTATAATTCTGCGACCTGATTCGCTAGAAGCATTTCGCTTACATAACAGTCCATTGAACGTGATAGCTCAATATCATAACTTGACGTAATGATATGTCCCGTGGTGAAAATGTATGAGCAAAAAGAAAATCGGCTCGTTCATTCTGTTGGTTTTTCTTTCATGTTTATGCCCTGAGCACACGTGCCGAGTCGAAACGATAAGCAAATAAGAAATTTGTGTGAAAAAGATTTAGTGACATCATACAATTTAATAGTCAAATCAGTTACTATTATAGGTTGGGTGGATGATTAAAAATAAATAAAAACTATAAAATAAGAACCAATGCAATTTACCGCTCTTTTACCTTTATTAATTTAATAAGGTTAGATAATTTATTTTAACTACAGGATAATACCCAATTGTTTGAAAGCCTTGATATAAGAACTTATTTATTTATTATTCCCACTCATGCAAAACAGTGGACATAGATCCTGATAAGTTTCTTTTTAGAATATACCTACTTAATAAAATTTATGCAACACATTTAATCAAGAATTAGAATTTCATGTAACCTTAACTATTATGTAACTATAATTACTCTTCCATAGTCAAACCGTGGGGTCATATCTTCTTTTTTCTACTTGTAATCCATTCTAATCCTAAATGTAACCCTTCGCCTCTGAGCGCACAACATCCTTGTATGTGCCACGGGTGCTGCTTTATCGACGTCAGGTCCAGGTGCTCGGATATCTCTGCCGCAGTCATCGAGCCTTTCAAGTCCTGTTTGTTATCGTAAACTAGATGACAGGCTCGAGTCATCCTTCAGCATTTGATGAAGTTCATCGCGACTTTTGCTTAGCCGCTGACGATCCATCGAATCGATCACCATTATCACGAACTCGCTATTGGTGTAGTAAGTGTTCCATGCTGATCTCAAGCTCTGCTGACCGCCAAGGTCCCACATAATAAAGCGCAGATTCCTCCACACCATCTCCTCCACATTTGAGCCTATCGTGGGCCGTGTGTGAACTGCATCGCCCAACAATAACTGATATAGTATTGTCGTTTTGCCTGCATTGTCCAAGCCTATCAGGACCAGTTTGTGTTCTTCGTTTCCAAACAAACTCCAGATCTTAGATATCAGCAAACCCATTATTGTCCAACTTTACAGTAAAAAACATACAGGAGACAATATTTAAGATAAACTACTCATTATTCTGATGGTCGAAGACAGTTTGACCTACTTGTAGTGATATGAATTACAAATTCGCTACACAATTCTCAATATACTCTGTTCACGCTCTAATTTTACACATAACAAAATTTTTATAACGAAATTTAGAAAAGTACGATAAATACGCGTCTTCCACTATTCTCCACGAGTAAACGATGACACAGAAAGGCTGATACAGATGTCCATTGGTCAATCTGCAGTGACGTCACCTAGTGCGACCAATGTGCTTGGAGAATTTGCACAGTTGGCGAGACAGCGCAGTTGTTCGGATATAAGTGTTAACATAGCACCGAGTTTCACAACACATAGGCTGTTTTTATCCCGGGCATAGGGTCCTATGGGTTGCAAGAGCAGAATCAAAGGAGAATGCCCATGTCAGGATTGTTTCACACTTTTATTTGCCATGTCACATATGTATAAACTGCATTGTAAAGATTGTGACAGAACTTGGGGTATAGGTATAGAAGTATACGTTCATGAATTAACTGATTGATATATTAAACTGATGAATATATTAAGATAACTAAAGTGCAATATATTTCAATATTTCATTGTGAATTATTATCACGTTTATTATTATTTAACCGTTTTATTTTATAACGATTTCTATTATGTACATTCAACCATCAGTAGTTTATTTTATATTTTATGTCATGGCAACATTGGCAAAAAATAGCGTTCTTTATGATTCAATTTCAAACCTCAAGTACTAACGAAGTGATTCAGGGTCGTAAAGTCATGTTTTAATCAATACTATTTTGTAACATTTAAACGACGAACGAACGACTAAAAGCGCTACCAACAATCGGCATGCTCTTTTCACGAAGGTGAAGCCACGGGTAACAGCTAGTAAACTATAAAAACGTCCTTCACCTTTAAAGAAGGTTATGTCAAATATTTCTGGCAGACATAAGATTTTTACTGACAACAAGAATGAATAAAAATTTATTCTAGTTAGGGCCTTTATACACGAGATTTTACAAACGTGCTGACGACGCGTGTTATACGCGATTATCACGCTCAACATTATTATCCTCCTACCATTAGTCCCGGCCACATTCGAGATCGTCCAAGGTCCAAGGTCCGCCTCTTCTACTTTAATTGCGACACGACTGAACTTCGATATTTTCCGTGAACAGACTGCTATCTGACCTCCACAAGCCATTGGCCATATCGAAGTATTGCAGTTAAGACAACAGTATGACATCCAGACTGACGACGGACGGTTTAACGTGTTCTCCGAGGCACGGAAAACCCAGACCAATGCAAATAGACAAGCAATATTCAAGCATACAAATATTTACACTGAGCGTGAATCGAACCCGCGCCATCTGCGTAGCAGTTCAATGCACTGCCATGCCGCCAAAAAGCTGTCGTAATTATCACGCTTACTTGAGTTCATAATCTGCTATATATGCGCTGATGATGCTCAGACAGAAGACCTGGTCATCAAAAACCTTTAGATATCATCACTCGTTTAAAGTACGTCGTGTATAAAGGCCCTTACTATTGAAGTGATGTCATCTTTACAGCCCCATTTCATAAAAGAGAGAGACATTTGTACTGTAATAACAATTGTTTATGTAAAATTACGTCTATCGTGTTTTGTCGTGACCTTATTGACGAAAATAAGTTGCTCTGTAATTTCATTACTAAGTTAAATGTTATGATTTTGTTAATCGAATATAATATTATCGTAATCAAATCGTATCTTAATGTTGTAGCTATTTATGTTACCACAGAGGCTCCTATTATTGTTAACTAGGCGCTTTTCATACATTCTGCAGCTACTAACTTACTGCGTCATCGAAGCAGTTAGCAAATAAAATTTATCTCGGAATTTTATTAATTTATTACCTTATCTTTCCGATTCTTCGTAACATCTGTGTGACAATGGCTAGCTCTTTCATTTTGGTGATAGCCAAATTGCCCCTAATAAGTTTTGGGACGGAATTATCAAAGTTTAGGTCGTTTTCCGATGGCTAGAAACTTTGGAGACAAATAAGCCACAGACTAAAATAGATCACAAATATATTTTGAGTATGAATGTAATTTGGACCAATTTATTGGAAGGCTTTAAGTTGATTTATATGTATGTTTTGTGGCAAAAATTCTAAAACAGGTCTGCAGCACGAGTGTAACGCTCCTGGTCTTGCATGCGTCCATATCAATAGTAAAACACTCGCTGGGATGTTTACCATGTTTTTTTTATTTTGTTCAAGTATGCGTTATTTTGGCGCTGTTGGTTGACCGCCGAGCTAGTTATTATTGGGCAGACCGTATCGGTTTACCCTCTTCTGCACTCGTTTTTTACGCGCGTCGTCACTACCATTGTTCGTGTTCTCACACTGCACTCGAATACCTGCCGGCGAGTGTTTTACTATTGATGTAAATGATAATGTCAATGTCAAATCATAAATCACGCGTCCATAGACCATGGTAATCACTTTTCACCTTAAAAACAATTAGTTTAAACTCAACAGTTTAAGCTGATAAATTGTTTAAGTTTAAGTCGTTACATTGGCGCCCAACTTGGGGCCAGTTGCTATAGCCCCAAGTTGGGCGCCAATGTGACAGTAAAAAAAGACAATTTTTAAATGAATTTAACACTAGTTGATGTAAAATAAATGTGTGTGTAGTCTACTCATATGGTCTTTTATGTACATTTACACCGGAATAAATAAGTTCCTGTAGGTTCCAGAAAAGAGAACAATTTTCAAGTTTCCTTTTTTTAAGTATCTTAAACTATAGGTACACTGGTAGACTGGTACATATTATAACTTATGAATTATGATATATTATACAGATACAAAATTATTCACTGCGCAGTTTAGTGTATCCTTTCGTCAATATCGGTAAACAACATCTTTTGACAAAGTTTTTCTTCATGAATTATTTACCAAGTCGTTGGAGCAAATCTTCCATTTACTATTGAACCGTTGCCTACTACCCACGGATCCTTGAAATCAAAGGAATCATACGAAAAACTATCAAAAGCAATAATTCTATATCTAAATCCATGACCAAGATTATCTTGTAAGGTTTTTTGAAAGACATTTTTTTTTAGAAACCATCTTATTTCCAATAAAAAAATCTACGGATTGATTTCATCACAATTAACCAAATTTCAATATTGTCAGTGTTTAGGTTAGTGATAGCATGACAGTATAACAGACAGACAGTCAGACAAAACTATTTTTGCATTTAACCCGATACTGCAGCTATGGTCTCGGGGAGACTAAATTGCCTCATGTCATGAAGTTAAAGTTTCCGGAAATTTATCTAAGTGCGATGTAATTTCCTATTTCAACCAATTATCCTATGGCAGTCCATTGCTGAACATAGGCCTCTCACAATGTTAGCAGGCTCTGGTCTACTGTCTCCACGCTGGTCAGACGGATTGGCTCAGAGTTTTATTTTGAGTTTTCCTTCTCCCACAGTGATATCATGCGTATTTTTCCGTTAGTCGCCTTTTACGATACCCTTCGGGTGAGATGGGATGGTGATACCTTGTATTCTTTCTGTTTCCAAAGATGCGGATCGGATTTACCGATCTGCAATTAATTATACAATAATAATAATAAATATTCCACAAAATTCCACACAACGCTATCTAGACCCATGGTAAACTTTTATAGCTTGTGTTATGGAATCTAGAATGCGAATAAACATACTTATAATTTTTTTTTTGAAAATACATACATATTATACATAGAAACACCCAGACCAATGCAAATAGCCATATTCATGCATACAAATATTTGCACTGAGCGGGGATCGAACCCGCGCCTCCTGCGTGGCAGTCGCGTACACTACCGACGCCACAGAGGCTGTCTTTCACCAATTTCACTAATCATTGTATTTGGTCCCACGTAATAGGGGGTGAGCCTATTGCCGTATTCCGGGCACTATTACTTACTCGAGCCATGCATTTCAGGCTGAGTCTGGGCTGTATATATCTGTCTGATGTTAAACATCCCTTAGTCGACTTGTACGACACCGCATGGGATGAGATGCGGTGTGGCCCAAATTCTATTCTGCCTGGAACCACGCGGCTTGTATTCTTTCTGTTACCATAGATGCGAATCAGATTTACCGATCTGCCAAATAATTGTGTTACACAGGTAAATATGGACAGCGCTGGTGATGCCGAGGGGAACTTCACAGTCATCGGTCTACTGGCTGACGCGACAGCCCCTGCTGGCTGGAGTGCCCAGCCCGTAGCTGCCTTCAGATATGTTAACGCTTCCGATATATTACCTGTGAGTATCTTCCGATATTAGTCAGCATCAGAAAGATGTGAATTATTCGCACGATAAAAAATGCCAATTAGAATCATCCCCGAGGTTCACGAACAAGTTGAACGTACTCAGGTTAAATTATATAAGCTTAAAGCTCAGCAGACTCAATAGCGAATCGAAGTAAACATTAAATACTCATTAGGCGTTGAAGAGATTGATGCGGGCCCTGAACTTGACAAGCTTTCGGTTTTAGGGGGTCGAGATTTAGTTTTAGGTTTTTTGAATTAACTATTGCAGTCTAATTTGTTGGCATTCCAATATACATTTTTGTGGAATTAATAGGCTCCTTCAGGTTTGTGAGCCAGCGCTTTAAGCCAAAAAGGTCCTCAGTTGGGGTGACCTTGACTTGGGCTACTGCTGGATGAGGGCCTAGCTCACCCCAGTTTACTATATAATATACCAGCTTTTACCCGCGGCTCCGCCCGCATGGATGTCGGATATCACGACCAAACAGCGTATGTCCTATGTTAATATAACTATTATTAACGCGACCAAACATAACCTATGTCCTATGTTAATATAATTATATTAGTGACCTAGGGCCACATTGACGAATAATGTGTGACACCAGTTTTGCTCCCGTCCGTGAAAAACAAAACCGTGATTTATTTTGTTCAGCTTCACGAGCTAGCTCTTCGTTGCGCATGTCTTATTACGTCATCTAGCTGTCCGTCGCCTCTGCCTGACCCATCTGGGTTAACAGGCGTGAAGAGATATATGTATGTTTTACAAACATTATGTTTTTTAAACATAGGAACTAGTTGGAGCTCAGAACATAGCCTGGATAGGCGAAGGTCCACCAGTAGCCGAACCTCAGTGTGGTTTCGACGGCATCAAGTGCTCCTTACCACACGACCCTGTGCTGCTATCAGCTGCTGCAGCAGTAGCCGCTGCTGCAATCCTGGCTGCTGCACTGATGATACGTCACTATCGATATGAGCAGAAGCTGGCGTCGGTTTTGTGGAGAATTGAAGCTAAAGATTTGACATTCATCTCGGCGTATAACGCTCATCAGGGACATGACAAGGTATTGTGTGATGTGAGTGCCTTTTTTCTTATATGACTTATTTTTTTTATCTTTTTTACAACAAGCCATGTATCGCAGGGGACTTTACAAACATACAACTAACGGACACAAAATACACCCAGACTTGGAATAACTATTTGTGGATCACACAACCACCTGACAAAAATTGCCTATACTAATTCTAGAACCCATACTTCAAGTTCAATTACTTGCACATATTGAGAACACTTGCACTTTTCCACCTGACCGGTTTTGCCTTACGGCATTCGTTCTCAAAGGTATACATTTTTTTTATACCACTTACTTAGGTGGCAGACAAGCACACGGCCCACCTGATGAGAAGTGGTTACCGTGGCCTATGGACGTATGCAAATAGGCAAAGGTTGCTAAATGTAAACTTTAGAGAATACTGTGGACAAGTACAAGTGTTCTCAATATGTATTGTGTAACAATGAATTCCACCAAGTGCCATCAATCAACAGTATAAAATAAATTGTATTCAATTACTTGATTTGAAAGTTTTGAAATATGTTATTTTTTTCTCTTCGAATCTCTCATTCTCTCTTTTCTCCTTAAGACGTCAGTCCAGCACGACATGGAAACCCGTCGAGCTCACACCACGATAGCTCTGCACAGAGGCAATATAGTGGCCGTGAAGAGATTACGAAAGAAGAGTATAGACATCACCAGAGCTATCAAGAAGGATCTGAAACAAGTGAGTAGATTTCTTTATCAATACTCCATACTTATATTATAAATGTGCAAGTAACTCTGTCTGTCTGTTGTTACACGTTCACGCCTAAACCATTGAACCGACCTATAGGGGTAGATTAGACCATGAGAAAGGACATAAGCTATATTTGGACGCGATAACCATCATCCACGCAGGCGGAGCCGCGGGCGAAAGCTAGTACTATATAAGGCAATAGGGCAATCAGGCATATCTTGGACCTAATTCGCTAGATATAAAAGGCTGGCACGAGCGGATTGTTTTGTATTAAGCTTGGTGACTTTGAACTCGTTCATAGTAGTAGCGCCCCGTGCTGAGTCTTCAAAATACATCCAAGAAACGTGTTCTGCGCGTATACCTGCTAGAACCAAGCGTTTCAGTGATTCATTCCTATGCCGCACCACTAAGACCTGGAATTCCCTGCCAGCTCACGTGTTTCCTTCTTCCTACAGTCCCGGGTCCTTTAAGCGGGGCGTGAAAAGGCATCTAATGAGGCCGTCAAGCTGAGTGCCACCACTGTTAACATGGTAAATGTCTACGATGGTGACCCTCTTTCCGAGACTTTGCCTTTAGCTTAACATCAGGCGAGGTGAAGTCAAATTGACGAGTCCTATGTAAAAAAAAAAAAAAAAAAGATCACATTTTAGGTTAAAGATGTATGTAAAATATCAATACCTCTATAAAATATCATTATTACAGGGCCCACTTTCCTCCCTATAAAAGTTAAAATAAAAAACCTTAATAAGAAAGTTACACAACACCAAAATAAAAAAAAATGGCTTAGCAAATGGACAATTTTTTTCAACAATATCTTCACTTAGTCTAAATACAGTAATTTCTTTGAGTAACATACTTACCTAGTTGAGCAAACTGCTCATTCCCAAGCTTTTTAGTCTAATTACCTAACGATTGACAAATTAGCCTGTTGCAGTAGGTACGTGCAGTAGTATGTACTTACCATTGTCATCTAAATAATCCTAAATGAAGAAACTGGCTGTAGCTGACATAGGTCAACGTTTAAGAGAAAAGACTGGTGACTCCCGCTCTGGATCGTACCTTTTTTTTTATTTTCGTGCCGAAAGGGGAGGTTATGTCGGACTCGATCCTACTAAAACCCCACGCCCACTATGGGTCGTGATGCTAGGCTGGAGGTGAGGTTGTCTTCGACATATCCCTCGCACCCCGGCTGACCCGGTCGCACCCCGGCTGACCCAGGCTCCGGATCGTACCTGGTGAAAAGGCTAGCTATTGCGAATGCGATCCAACGCGGAAATGCGGCCAGTGTTATGGCACAGAATAGATGACAAGATAAGGGCTAGTTTGCACCAGACACGATCCGGGGCGGGTTATTTACGCGACAAAAGTTTGACTGGCTACTTGTCTATTCAGTCGTGGTCATGGGTTCAAGTTCCACTTGAGCGCTCCTTTTCCCCGATGTATTCCAAACTATTAGTATAATTTTGTAACTATTGTAATAAAGGAAATTTTTGTTTTTTAATTCACCCTAAAATTGTATAATAGCATTTTGACATACCTACAAACATAATACTCACACCCGTTAATCCCCGCAGGAGTAGGTAGTATTAACAATTATGATTTTCAATCCCACGTACTTAATAGGGGGCGACCTTATTACCGTCTAGCGGGCACATTGTCATGGGCTGTATGTTTTCTGTCGGATAGAGAAAGCCCTATCCCTTATTCGTCTTTTTATTTTCAGTAATACTAGAATACTTTTGCCCCTGGAGTAGATTCTCATGGGTTGCAGAAACTGAAGCAGAATTCCTGGGTCATTTATCATCTTGCGGGCGTCCGGGAGATGGCATTTTACGACTTTATTTTATTTAGCTGTCGTCAACTCGCGGGCATAATAAAGTAGGTACAGTCAGATAAAAATGTCCATCCATATACTCACGTCTTTAAATCCCTGAAGGCGTAGGCAGAGGTGTACTAGCACCCACGTTTTGCCAATTAGGATTTCCGGTCCTCTGACGTAATAGGGGGCCGGCTAGCGGGCCCTTTGTCTTGTGCTGTATATTTACTGTCGGATGGAGAACTTAATTCTACTGAATTTCTTACGGATGGTGTCGAGGGATATCTAAATAAAAAAACCAATCTTCTTTCATATCTTTTTTCTCGCATATCTCGTAATCTATGTATATAAACCATTTCTGCTAACATAGGATACTTCTATTCCGTGTCGACAAAACGCGCCTCATAATTTTATGGCGCGGAAACTTTATGGACGTAATAAAACATGATGGGATTCTGAAATTGTGTCTGTTGCTAGTCTGTACAGACTAATCCCTTTGGCGAGGTTCTTTAAGAACAAAACACTACTTGAGATGACAACAGTAAAGTTTATTATTACAGGATATAAAGAGAAGGGAAATTTGAAGTGATTCAAGTGTGGCTCAGTAGCTCAGTTGGCAGAGCATTCTCCCTGCAAGTCACACTTGAGCATTTCATTTTTCCCGATTCGAATTTTTTATTACATTTTTAT
Source organism: Eilema sororculum (assembly GCA_914829495.1). Taxonomy (NCBI): domain Eukaryota; kingdom Metazoa; phylum Arthropoda; class Insecta; order Lepidoptera; family Erebidae; genus Eilema; species Eilema sororculum. The sequence continues at coordinate 22,601,505 of OU618541.1, forward strand.
TGACCTGTTGTGTGATAAACTGCCTTGGTGTAGCGGTTATGAATATAACACAAATAAACACCGGAGGAAGGCAATTCGGGTAGCAAGTGTAGCAACACGCTGAGAAAACAGAATTTGAGAGTAGCCCGTCGATCAGGCAGAAGAAAAATAAAACAAGAATTAAGTTTCTGGGTTGGGTTATTACAAATAAAAAAACGTGATTCGATAGTGATTCTAAAGTAGATTCTAAGAAGTAGGTAACAGAATCTATTTTAGAATCTCAGAATATTGTACAGTGTCTCTAAGGACCAGGACAAGGATGCACAGCGCTCTTTTATCGTCTTTGAAGCTCAAACCAATGTCTGCTAGTCGTTGCCCGTGCTAAACAACGGACGAGGCTCTGGTACAGTCTTGGGGAAACTAATTTTGAACGCAACAGGGAAATCTCTAGGAAGATGGTGATGCTAATTAAACTTTTTTTTATAAAAGACACGTCAATTTGACGTCCCCTCGCCTGATGGTAAGCTAAAGTCAAAGTCTCCGAAAGAGGGTCACCATCGTAAACATGTACCATGTTAATAGTGGTGGCACTCAGCTTGACGGCCTCATCAGATGCCATTTCACGCCCCGCTTAAAGGACCCGGGCATGTAGGAAGAAGGAAACACGTAAACTGTCAGAGAGTTCCAGGTCTTAATGGTGCAGAATAATGAATATTGGTTCTTTTTTCTAATAAAAACTAGAAAGAAAGAAATTTATTTGACAATCACTCACATACTTAAAATTAGACTAATGATTAATTAGCAACTTAAAACTAAAAATTGCGTGAGTGCCAAATAGGTCGCCATCTCAGCATAAAGCTTCACAATCAAAAGTTGCGCAGCGCTGGTTTTTCAGATGGCACCTTATGTAACGCCACGAACGCCACGGACGCACGGACTAATTAAACATGTCAATATAATAACAACTTTCTCCAACAGATCCGCGAACTCCGCCACGAGAATTTAACAGCATTCGTAGGTGTATGCGTGGAAAGTGGCTCCACTTGCATCGTATCAGCGTACTGCTCCCGAGGTTCCCTGGCCAGGGTACTGGCCGACAGGGACCTGCATCTCGACGACATGTTCGTGGCAAGTTTGGTGGCAGATCTGCTCAGAGGACTGACGTATCTTCACGATTCAGCACTGATCTCACATGGGAATTTAACTTCGAGCAACTGTTTGGTAGATAGTCGTTGGGTTCTGCAAATAGCTGATTATGGATTACATAATTTAAAATGTGAGTATTTTTTAATAAGCTTAGCACAGTTCATCTAATGTTAAGCTTTTACACTGTTGCCTATAATTGCTTGCCAGCCGTTATCATTATCGTGATAGCAAGCATCAATCATTGAAGTCTTTTCCACTTTACTAGAATGACTGCCGTCGAACCTTTCAGCCCGAATAACATCATTCATCAGAACATCAGACTATTAGCTAGACTGTTAGCTAGGACATTCCTATTAAGTATTTCCATTCGACTCTTGATCCTACCGAATAAGACGTTTTGTTGGACAGCATCAGAAACTCACATGAGCAGCCTCTATGGTTGCTCATGTAAGCTGCTGGTTTTGCGATGATCTACGCGGACAGGAGCAGATGTGCTGAAGCTAACCGATTAAGTAGGTGACATGGTAACCTTTCGCCATCTGATGGAACCTTTCGCCACTGAATACTAACGTAGGATTCCCATTTTGGTAGTCAGAAGGGGTTAGTCTAAAAAGTCCTGCCTTGACGTAGTGGAGGGTAACATGCGTGCAAATAGTCTCTATACCATGGACGCTCAAGATCGAGCAAAGTGGAGGAGGAAGAGTTGGAAGGCGGACCCTGAGCTCTGAGGGGAACTTGGCCTCGAATGCAATCAGGATAACGTCTAAATGAAGATGATGAGAACTCCAATTTTAAATGACTTATGTGTTCTAGATGGCTGTTCCGATTCAGAAGACGCCCTTCGCATGGAAAGACGCATGCTGTGGCGCGCACCAGAACTCCTGAGAGACCCAAGCCCCCCTGCCAGAGGATCACAGAAGGGAGACGTGTATTCCTTTGGCATCATTCTCTATGAGATTCTTGGGAGAAGCGGTCCTTGGGGGGATACCGGTCTTACTTATGCTGGTAAGTTTAGGATATTTCGTCTATATATTGTTCGATATAAGATCTTACCAAGATTTTCGAGGCCCTAGTCAAGACTAATAGACGAGGCTCTGAGTTTCGTCTCAGGATTAGGTAGGAGAGTGAAGCCGGACTCCAAAGGATGCGGCTAGAACTAACACTATGATTATAATGATGACCTTTCCTGTGATTATAAAGTATATAGATATATGTACTTTCATTTAACTTATATAATATATATATGTTGGAGGGAGTGCGTCGCACTCAAGTTTATAACAGACGAGACGAAACTACGGACTTGAAGACCTTTAATCATAATTTAATCCAATATGATTTCTTAAAATGTATCTAGTCCAAATGCAAGATTCCTAATGATGATCTTTGGTTTGTATAACTAAACGAATCTAACCACTCGCAGTTATAAAAGTACTTTATTTATGAAATTATCTAATAACTAAGCCAACTTGTTATTTAAATTTATTGTAAAATCATTATTCACTTTAAATTCAATTATCGCATTTGAACATCACATCAAATTGCTTATCATAACTAAAACGTAACTATATTGAGCCGAGAGAATAACTCTTGAGTGAGGTCGACGTAGAGAAAAATGGGAGATCGAAGAAGGATCGATTAATGTGAGGATAAGTTCTTTTCTATGGAGAAAACGAACAAGTTGGAGTATGATGTGATGAAGTGGTGGTAATCTTTGTGGAGTGTGCAAACTCACTACTCAAGATACGTTATGTTTAGTTTCATCATCTTTGTTCTAATAAGTTGATTGAGTCTAATTATGATTCTGATTCTGAGCCGATTTTGATGACATTTGGTATAGGGGTAGATTAGACCTTGAGAAAGGACATAAGCTATGTTTGGTCACGATAACCAATATCCACGCGATATTCATCCAAAGCTAGTATCTAATATTGCGAAAATACCTGCGTTGCTATTTCCATAATACGATGACATGAAAACGTATACGCAAATATATTTCACTGTCCCGTATATTCATCAACTGGCATCAAGATGGCCGTTTTGGGACCTCGTTTGGCTCAGTCTAGTCCGCATAACGTAAAGGTAAAGATTCACCAGTAGCATTCACGTGTACAACGTAAAAAGAAAATAACACAAATATCTCAGTTCTAAGTAATAATTAGGTACCTAAATATGCAAAGTGTATGGGGCCGATGTTAAAACAAAAAGAGGGGAGGTAGTAAGCGGTCCCCGGGCTCCGAGATTGCCTCGGATGTAACCGAAATCCATATCCATACTAATATTATAAATGCGAAAGTAACTCTGTCTGTCTGTCTGTATGTTACGCTTTCACGCCTCAACCACTGAACTGATTTTGATGAAATTTGGTATAGGGGTAGATTAGACCATGAGAAAGGACATAGGCTATGTTTGGTCGAGATAACCGACATCCACGCGGGCGAAGCCGCGGGCAAAGCTAGTAACGCTATAAAGCCGCAAAGTTTTGTGTCACAAGTGCGCTATCAATATGTGTAACAATAAGTTTCACCGAGTGCCATCAATCAACAGCATAAATAGTTTAAATCTTTGTATGTTTTACATATTTCCAGGAAAAAACTAGCAAAGTGACAACATTATTATAATTTACCTATGTATCTCCTTTTTACCCGACTACGGCGAAGCCGAAAGGAGGGTTATGATTTTGACAGGCTATGTATGTATGTATGTATGTATGTATGTATGTTCATTTGTTCCCTCATAGCTCCTCAACTATTTATTAGAACTATACAAATGAGGTATCATTACGAGCGGCTTTGCCGTCCGATGGTTATAGGCTATATGACGTGTCACTCAATCTTGTGTGGCGCCCTCTAGCGCTCATAAGGTACTGTGTAAAAAAATAAATTTGAGATAAATATGCCGTGTTTGGTATCAAATGAAAGGGCTTAAGAAGTACATTTCAAATATGTATAAATTATTAGATTTTCCTTTGCCCCAAAATAATGTACATAAAAAATAAAGTTTAAAACTAAAACCCGACTACCGAAAAATCACACTCTAAAATGTAACAAACAAGAAAATATCAAGGATAGCCGTGGTCGTATGCCACTTACTCTAACAAAACAATATATTCTAGGGTAAAGTGGCTTACGAACGACCACGGCTATCCTTGATATTTTCTTGTTTGTTACATTTTAGAGTGTGATTTTTCGGTAGTCGGGTTTTAGTTTTAAACTTTATATTAGCTCGTAAGCGCAATACCCACTTCTGACAGATACCAAATTTAATAACAGTGCCAAGTCCATAGAGTTATGCCGAATAATTTGATTTGCGACAGCTCCCAGTGTACACTTACCTTAATATTTCCATGAGTATTATGTAAATGTATCGTGCTATGTTTAGAAAAAAAGTATAATGTCGTTATATGCTTTGTTTGTCTTGAATGAGTCTGCATGCGATTTCCATAGTAATGCTAACATACTTCGTTAATCAAGTGAGTTATTCTATATGTTCTTCTCTTGCATCTTCAGTGGGCCTCGCGACCCAAATTCAAGGGCACGGTGAACGCTTTGGCACGGTTGTTTATTTTCATGACGTTACGTCCTAAAGGTCAAGTTCAGAATACTAAACGTGACTTGATGGGAACGTAGGAAATGTGGGAATAATCCCTATTGAGGGTCCAATTCTAACATGGAGGTCCAGTGGATCATATTTATAGATGAGGTCGAATTTTGAGGGTCCAGTGGGTACGTAGCCCCTCATGAGCAATAGGTGATTCCCGGTGGAGTAGAATATGGGGATCCCGTCTCTTCCCGTGGGTTTCGTGTGTCGTAGAAGGCGACTAAGGGATAAGGCTGTTCTCCATCCGACAGTATTCATACAGGGCTTTGATTCTGCTAAATCCAAAACATTGTGGTGCCATTGCCACTGCAAAAAACGGCATTATATAATAGACTTTAAAGCGATGCGGTTAAAGTTCAAAATTAAATGACTTTTTGCAGAGTAATTGTAAAAGTGTAATGAAACTGTTTTCATTTCATTTTGGACTTTAGGCGTATAGAAATAAAGTCTAAAATTTAATGTAATTTTTTGCAGTGACTGCGGGTGGACACAGTGGTTTAGTTTCAGTATAATCGAGGGCCAGTTCATGATAAAGTGTACGCTCGACGAAAAAAGGCTCGTTCTTTTACTCCGTAGGAACAAAAATCATAACTGGCAAAATGGAAGTTAATACTTGCACCTCTGCCTACCCCTTCGAGGATTTACAAGCTTGAATATATTATATATTTATACGATTTCTAAGTACGTAAGTCCGAGAACACTTAGACCCACGCAAGAAGATATATCCATCCAGCCATAAAAATACTCGCCTGTCACCCCAGCAGAAGCAGGCCACGGCGGCGGCGCACTAAAAAACGCGCCTCCCCATTCCGGGGGCGAGTCGGGGACACCGTTGACTCCAACCGTAAGGGATGTCCCTGGGTCAGCCGGAGTGCGAGGGATATGTCGATGACAACCTCACCTCCAGCCTAGCACCACGACCCACAGTCGGCGTGCGCTTTTAGTCGGTTCGAGTCCGACATAACCTCCCCTTCCGGCTCCGGCAGGGGGCTATCCGAGGGGATTTCCGCACGAAAAAAAAGCCATGAAATACTTGCTAGCGAATATCAAACCCGCAATCTCTGACATAACACATTATTGGATCCTATGAGGATATTTTTTTCTTCTTAGGATACTGGTTACCAAACTCTGGTTACATACGCGTCCGAAGGATACTAATCAGTATATTTTTTTAGAAATCATCGGCCGCGTCCGTCATCCCATAGGCGGGGTGTTATTCAGGCCCCCTCTTGGAGGCTTGGTGGCCAGACCAGCAGTCCTGGCTGTTCTGAACGCGTGCTGGAGCGAGCGACCGGACCGCAGGCCTGATCTGAGGCTCGTGAGACTGAGGCTTAAGGATATGCATGCTGGCATGTAAGTACCTCTTCTTTTGCTGTATAACTGTATTTTTTTCTTCGTGTAGCGTTAATCCCGGTCGCATCTAAACTTTCACTTCGAAGTCCGGGGTTTGAAAGAAAAGAAAGAAAGAAATTTTTTATTGCGGATGAACACATGCAAAATAACAAAAACCTGCTAAGTGCGAGTCGGACTCGCCCATGAAGGGTTCCGTAGCAGTAAGTTATAATATAATAAAAGTTCTTTAGTTCATTAAAAAAATTGTGATTTAAATTAATCAAAGGTAGGGACACATTTTTCCACTTTGGAAGTGTCTCTCGCGTAAACTATTCAGTTTAGAAAAAAATGATGTTAAAAACCTCAATAGCATTTTTAAAGACCCCTTCGGCCATCTACGTAACCGTAGATTCATAACCAGTTACGAACGAGGAATAAATGATCTTTATACGTAATTCTAAGTATTTCGCAAAAAGAATTATATTTATGTATACGAAACTACGGTTACATACAAAAAAATATTGTATACTAGCTGTTGTCCACGGCTCCGCTCACGTGGATATGCCTATGTCTTTGCTTGCTGGTTTATGCTATTTTGTTTTAACAATTGTCCTGTCAATTTTATTGACCTTGACTTTCTACACACTTTCTCACTTTTAAAAACATAATTATAACAACGCAATTGAAAAAACGGACAATGCATTTTGATAATGCTAAACCCCAGGATAATGACATAAAAGCATAGACTTAGAATACACTACGTTAAAAGCTATTATTAGACATTGACAGAATGAAATATTATAACTGGCCAGTAGTGGTGCTGGAGAAGGATGGAAGGGATAAGCTGGACAGAAAGGATGACGTACGAAAGAGTACTAAATAGAGCGCAAAAGGGAAGGTCTTTATTGAGAATAATCGAGAAGATGATGATAAGACATGACTTGTTCTTAAACAACATCATACAGAGGTAGAAAGAAAGAGAGCAAGAGGTAGGCCAAGAGGAACATCTATGGCACAGATAAAGGAAAAGATACATGTCACATCGTATCAGGAGGTGAAAGGATTGGCGGAGCAGAGAGGAGTGGCGATTACTCCACCGACAAGAGCGTAGCTCTTAAGTTAGAGAGAGAATATTTTATGAATCATGACTCATGAGTTTGGATACTTACCGGTTACGAATAAAGATCATTTATTTCTCATTCCTAACTGGTTACGAATCTATCGTTACGTAGACGGCTGAAGGGTTAAAGACCTATCTATAGATACCCCACACGGGTTTAGTACATAATACCGAAAGTTAAATAATTGAACAACAATAGGTCGACAACGTTTGGTCGGACGATCAAATCGTCGCTAATATAATATAATAATACTTCAACGTATTAATATTTCGACCTAATACACCAGCGACAATTTGATCTTTCGACCTATTACATTTTCCACGTAATAATACCTCGACGTATTAACTTTTCGACCTAATGTACCAGCGACGATTTGATCGTCCGACCAAACGTTGTCGACCTATTGTTGTTCGATTATTTAACTTTCGGTATTATGTACTAAACCCACACACGTATGGGTTTGATGAAAATTTTTTTTTTTACTTTCAGTTCTAAGTACACCCAAAATTTATTGCTCTTTTTTTCTACTTTTGTGTGAAATTCTTAATGCGGTTCACAACATACATCTACTCACCATGTTTCAACAGAATAGGCCTTATAGTTTCGGAGAAACGTGGCTGTGACATACGGACGGACAGACAGACAGATAAACAGACAGACAGACATGACGAATCTATAAGGGTTCCGTTTTTGCCATTTGGCTACGGAACCCTAAAAACGTAACCACAACACCAGTGAGTGGACCTACAGCTACTCGGCGGCGAATGCTTTGAGCGAACAATAACCGAACTCTGAAAATTGTTCATGGGGAGATGCGACCAAGTTTTTTTTATTTCTTACTAGCTTTTGCCCGCGGCTCCACCCGCGTGCATGTCGGTTATCGCGACCAAACAAAGCCTATGTCCTTTCTCATGGTCTAATCTACCTCTATACCAAATTTCATCAAAATCGGTTCAGTAGTTTTGGCGCGAAAGCGTAACATACAGACAGACAGACAGAGTTACTTTCGCATTTATAATATTAGCATGGATATGTGGTCGCCGCCTGAGCAACGTGATAATTTATTTTTTGTGGAGGTCAGATGGCATTCGCTTTATGGAAAAAGTCGAAGTTCAATCGCATAACAGTTAAACTGGAAAGTCAACCCTAACTTAGTTAAAAGAAAGTTTTGAACACCAGGTTTTGGGGTAAAGTATCTCAAAGTACCCTTCTTTTCAGCGCCAAGATGTCCGCTCCTCAGCCAGTTGTCAGCCGAACAATGGGACAATTTGTTACATTATTCATCCAGCCGTGAACTGTAGCTGACCAATATCCCATTCAATTTCACATCTATTATGTAGGGACACGGGTCGGACGCGCGGAAGCCGTTTTTGGGACCCATGTCTCCCGTAAGCCGGTGAACAAATGCTTATAAAGTATGATAAGCGGCTTAAAATATAGGGGATGATATGATTATTATCTTTTGTTAAGTAAATTCAAGAATATTTAGAAGATAAAGAAGCTTGGAAAATGTAAAATACGTTAGCTAAGTACAGGAAATGAAAATTAAAAAAATGTAATAAAGAAAGAAGAATAAAGACCACTAAGACCTGGAACTCCCTGCCAGCTCACGTGTTTCCTTCTTCCTACAGTCCCGGGTCCTTTAAGCGGGGCGTGAAAAGGCATCTGATGAGGCTGTCAAGCTGAGTGCCACCACTGTTAACATGGTACAGTCAACTACAAAAGTAGCTTAACAAATTCTAATTTATTGAACAGTGTGGCCCCTAAACTTTACATAAAATTGTGAAAAAAGCACATTGAATATGTAAATTAGGTTTGTCTTCTGGGAATCATAACACTACATTTACTATAGACAGGTGCATTCCAATATAAAAAAGATTTGTAAAATATTTTAGTGTTAATCAACTTATGGCGTTGACTGTAAATGTATACGATGGTGACCCTCTTTCCGAGAGTTTGCCTTCAAGCGAGGTGAAGTCAAATTGACGTGTCCATTATAAAAAAAATATAAATATCAAATAGAGCAATTTGAAGTAGCCAGTCAAGTTTTTATCATGTAAATAACCCGCCGTGTTCAGTGCAAAGGAGCCCGGAACACTGTCTGCATTTCCTTGTCAGATCGCAATGGCTAGCCTTGCACCAAGTAATAAAAAAAGTACTTACATAGTAATATTAAATATTATATAGTACATTTTTCATAGTGCATTGTATATTTATAACTCCAAAATGCCTACATTTTCAATTCGTATTGTTGGGGTTTCTAAGGCGACGATATATAATTGAAAGATGTATTGGGTTAAACTGCAGCTTATTCGTCCGATCACATTGAGTGCCTTAAGTCGACTGTCCTTTACTGGCTATGAATACAGCTAAAGCTTTTACAGTACACTCTAAACTCTTGTCGTTGGTACAGTCGCGTACATAGCCGGTACAGTGTTATGCCTCAAGCTTCAATAAATACAGCAGAGAATTTCTCAAAATCACATTGAAAATGTAGTTGCTCAGGCATTGTTAGGTTTATAGCTAAATAAGGTCAGGCCTGCTCGGCATGGCTGCACCTGAGCTAGGGAGGCACACAATAGCAACAATAGCTCTGAACGACAAACAACATCATACAAGTTGTGTAGGCACTTTATGTAGGTATTTTGATAAATAAATGAGCAGAAACACGTGTAAATTATGTCTCTATATTGGAACTTTAGTACTGATAGTGAACGTGGCCGCTATGTACGAAATCGTTTAGCCTCTGGCAAGCTCGCTAGAAGAACGTCGTAGTTTTTTTCTGACTCCACTAAAATAACGTTTTATGAAGTGACCCGAAACGTGAATGAAAAAAAAATGCGAGACGAAACAAGAATGTGAGACGTAAACTTGGGACGAAACAGGAATAGATCGAGACGCGGGTTCGATCTCCGCTCAGTGTGAATATTTGTATTTATGAATATGGGTATTTGGTCTGGTCGTGCCTCGGAGAGCACGTTAAGCCGTCGTCGGTCGCGGTTACCATGCGAACATCTATTTACAGTCGTTACGGATAGGTTGGAGCCCTCAAAAGTTCAACAACTGGTCTAACTGCAATACTTCAATATTGCCTTTGGGTTGTGAAGGTCAGATGGCAGTCGCTTCAAAAGATCGAAGGTCAGCCAAATCCTCAGTTAGACTAGTAAAGTGGAACCCAGATTTCAAACTGAAAGCTTCGGATTAGAATTTTAGAAGTAGGTAACTAGCTGATTCCCGATACTACGGCCGCGTGGATGTCGGTTCTCGCGACATCCACACTAATCCACATCCACAGTAATATTATAAATGCGAAAGTAACTCTGTCAGTCTCTCTGTCTGTCTGTCTTTCTGTCTGTTTGTATGTTACGCTTTCACGCCTAAACCACTGAACCGATTTTGATGACGTTTGGCATAGGGATAGGTTAGACCTTGAGAAAGGACATAGGCTATGTTTGGTCTCGATAATATAGTTTGATCAAATATCTCCAGAAGTCCAGTTCCACTCAACCAATTACGATCAAACATACGAAAGATTTTAAATCTGATCAAGACCTTTCCAAAGAAAATAACAGCAGCAAAATGCAGGCAGTAGTTTCGCGTCCCTCGCAAACAAACAGGCAAACAGACCAGGATTCCTTCCCCAGAGGTGTATTTAACATTCATATTTTACCAATTGGGTATCCTTATATTTAAAATAAATTATCTAACCAAGCTTTTTAAATTAGGAATAATGGTAAAAAAACGGTAAAAATTGCGTCGGCTCTTATTTTATAGTTTTTATTTATTTTTAATCATCCACCCAACCCAATATATTTTATGACGTCACTAAATCTTTTTTCATACCTTACCTTCTTCTTCTTTTATTAAAATGGCGCCTTGCATCGGTTATATGGGTACTGATGATTCTGCCAACCTCAAAGTGGAGAGTAGATTTAATCGTTTATACATAGAGGTCTCTAGGTATTTCTTCTTCTTCAATATTCATCGTTTTGACTTTAGTAAAAAGTAAATAATTTGACTAGTCAGTAGAATACCCAATTATGACTTTCCGGCCCTCGTAATAGATGAAGAGCTTATTGGCGTTAAGCGGGCACTTTGTTAAGGACTGTATGTAGAGACGATCTTATCAAATCCATACTAATATTATAAATGCGAAAGTAACTCTGTCTGTCTGTCTGTCTGTATGTTACGCTTTCACGCCTAAACCACAGAACCGATTTTGATGAAATTTCGTATGAGGGTAGATTAGACCTTGAGAAAGGACATAGGCTATGTTTGGTCGCGATAACCGACATCCACGCGGGCGGAGCCGCGGGCAAAAGCTAGTAACACTATAAATTAGAACTAGCGTTCTTCAGTTCTTAACACTTAAAAATATACCTACTTACTAAAAGAAAAGTCTGGAAATTTGTACGAATACATTCATTTATCATTCAAAGTAATCTGCCCTCTCTGCCCGACTTCTGCGTGACGTCCATTTTTATATTACCTTACCTACCAAAACGTTGTTTTCATTTCATTTCAACTTTTATATTCTTAATCTTCCTGTTCCTTGTAATTTTTGTTAAAAATACGCTCAAAAACAACAAAGTTAATATTATTTCAGTGAGAAATTATATTAATTATTTTTAGTTACTCACCGTTGCCCTTACAGACGGATTTAAAGTGAAGGGAAATTTGTAGTGCTTCAGGTGTGGCTCAATAGCTCAGTTGGAAGAGCATTCCCCCTGTAAGTGAAAGGTCGTGGGTTCAAGTCCCACTTGAGCATTTAATTTTTCCCCGATATATTTGAACTATTGGTAATCTTAATCTGTAATGGTGACTCTTCATTTTACTTTACTTCATTGATTTACAATCAGGCAAGGTGAAGTTAAGTGAACAACAAACAAAGACGAAGGACGTACGCAAAATCGGATACTTTGTCGAAACGTAGACTCTGAATCACTCCGCTTGCTCGGTCAAAAAATGTGATGTTTTCAATATAAGTAATATAACTTTTATTAGTGTATTTGAGAGAGCCTAGACAAAACGCAGTTCCTGTGGGAGGTGGTGACCTAGTTTAACGCGGTGCCGGTAGTCACAGGCAAATTCTATTACTAGAACCAATAAATACATAAAATTGTACACGGTGGTACCGGGAAATCCATCCGGTTCCTGATTGAATGAAGATATGAAGGACACGCTTTGCTGTATTCGATACGTGAACGTGTACGTATTTAGATAACCTTTTTTTTATCGTGCGAGAAATCACCGAAAACGAACCTCCGTCCTCCATGAGCACCGGCCTGGGGGTGATCGGTGGAGATAACACCCTAGCAGATAACACTTGGAATTGGTGTTTTAATTCTATCCTAATAATAATGTGACAGGTACTTCGTGAAGAAGTTTGAATGTTTGATTGTTCAATAACGATAGAACAGACTATTAAAAAACAGAGTTTGTATACCATGCTGGCGGTACTGCGGGAGCAACAGCTGCAAATACAGGCAGCATATATACTCGTCATCACAGTGTTACAGTTGTCCCAGGTGCATCTAAGCGCCTGTTCAGACATGGCGGAAACCGCGCGGTAACCGCGAGATTCCAATCCGCAAAATTTTGTTCCTCACACAATGGCGGTTAGAAAGCGGTTGGCGAGTGCGTTTTGGAGTCTTTTTGAAAATGGAAGCTGATGAAGAGTTACTATGCGATATTGTGACGTATTATTAACCGCGCGGTAGCTGCCGCAACGCAACTGAACGGACGGTCCCATAGAGCTCTATAGTAATGGAACCGCGCGTTCGTTTAGACATGCCCACGTGGTTGAAGTAATCGCGTGGTCATGTCTGACGATTTCAGTCGATTCAATAGATGTCTATCTAAATATGAACCACGCGGTTGCCGTGCTGTTCAGAAACGTGATTTCGGCCGTGTCCGAACAAGCACTTAAGCTTTCGAGCCCGGGATCTGCTCTTGTAAACCTCCATAGTTTGGTTTACTTAGCTTTTTCGGGAGCATACAAATAATACCGTCTGAACTCTCAGCGCTGAGGAATCCAGAACATTGTTTATCAATCAACAGGTATAACGGCTTCCATTTACGTTTAAATTCTTTGATCCAGGAAAACCAACATATTCGACAACATGCTGGCAATGATGGAGAAGTACGCGTGCAATCTGGAGGCGATCGTTGCTGAGAGGACGGAACAGCTGCTGCTCGAGAAGAAGAGGACTGATGACTTGCTCAATAGAATGCTGCCAAGGTAAGTCTGCAGTCTATAGGTACGTAGGTGGCAGAAAGCAGACAAGCACACGACCCTCCTGAAGGAAAGTGGTTAACGTGGCGTAACGTGGTGCAATACCAGGGGAGTCAAACTCATGCCGTTGACCCTGTAAGAACAGAGAGTTTCTGTACCGTCAGTGCAGAAGACAAAGCAGGACAAGCCTTTGACCTTCCCACTGATAGCACAAAAACTCTCCAGTGAGTTTTGGCTTCTGGCTAGCCTACGCACCGCCGGGAACAACGTTTTTAGGACTGCGGTAATTTTGTAGGGCCAAGTGACTTCCCCAGTGGAACTACTCAATTTCGACCGAGAAAAAAAAAATACCGTCGTGTCCTACCATACTTAACTGTTTTTTGTTTCTTTTTTTGTTTTTAAATATTTCACAACATTCTACACAACGCTATCTAGACCCATGGTAAGCGTAGCTTGACTAGCTTGTGTTATGGAATCTAGAATGCGGATAGACATACTTAGATACTTTTTTTTTGTAAATACATACTTAATATACATAGAAACACCCAAGTCAATGCAAATAGCCATATTCATGCATACAAATATTTGCACTGAGCGGAGATCGAACTCGCACCTCCTGCGTGGCAGTCACGTTCACTACCGCCACGCCCCAGAGACTCTTCAATTACATCAGGAACTTCAATTACAACATGTAGAAATTGCTTACGATTAGCCCGTATGTGTATTCAAATTTTAATTTTCAGTGCAAGTCTTTTGGCAAAAGCCCTTTTTGAGATAATCCCATTTTTCACGCTCACGCTCACGCCAAGAGATTTACATTTAGATTACTTTATTGGCCTTTATATATGTTGCGAGTTGACTAAGGACTCACTTTCATCATCTTTCATTCTTATAATTTGAAAGTAATCGAGCCTTTCGCATCCAACTTGTTTCGAAAAAAAAAGTATTACATTTTATGGGTAATCCTCGAAATGATTGGGCCCATTTTTTTTTTCTTTCTTTTTTGATACCACTTAGGTGGCAGATAAGCACACCACCGATTTGTCGGGATAGAACTATTTCTATGAGGCGTAACCATTTTTATAAGAGGACTAGCTTTTGCCCGCGGCTTCGCCCGCGTGGATGTTGGTTTTCGTGACAAAACATTTCACAAAAGATGTAGGTGTACGAAGTTTCATGCTTCTAACTTTGAAAATGACGAACTTTCCATACAAATGTTTGTCACCTATTTTACCCTCTTAGTAGCTAAATTTAGAAAAATGCTGATACACGTGTTCATTTTCTTTAAAGGTCACAGATTTATGAAATTTTGTGCATCTAGCTCTGACAATGACGGACTTTCATACAAACTTCCATCTCTTATTTTACCCCTTTAGTAGCAGAATTTCAAAAAATCCTTTCGTAGTGGATGCTTACATCATAAAATACATCTTCAAACCTACTACAAAATTAATGAACGAAAACGTGATCAAACAAAAGAAAACATCCTAACTACTGGAATAAAAAGAAAACCTACTGGACCTACCTATACGCGATAGGTACGAAATAAAACATGTACCTACCTACCTACTTGAACTTGCAACCAACTCCTGTTATTAATAAAGAAATAAATTCACAAAATAGTTATGACTACCTATAAATTAACCTACGCAATATTTTAGTTATAAACAAAACTGTACCTACCTACTTGAACATGGAAGCCCACTACTACCATTCCTACCTACCTATGCTATGATTGTGCGGTACTGCTAGCATTAATATATTTATGACCGTATTTTTACTGATCAATTTAATCATACATACATCCATGTTTGTAATGTGTGTAAATTCTAAACAGTCTCTCACACAAACTTTCATTCCTCATTCCAAACCCTTCATACCATCGTCATAAACAAAACGTAGCTTTATCTAAGTACCATATTTCATCAGGATATCTTCAAAAATTACGAAGTTTCGTCCCCAACCTCTTTTTAATGCTTTTTAGCAAAAAAAGTTAGCCTATGTCCATTCCCAAACTCTAATCCACCTCTCTACCAAATTTAATCAGGCTATTTTCATTAATGTCATAAATTGCGGAGGAATTTCACGACGCATTATGTATGTAAATATTTATATTTTTATTTTCATTACTTTATATTACTAAGTTCATTTTAATTATGTCATAAATTGTATAACACCTATATTTTCCCCCCTTTAACCTCTTTTCCTTCATTGAAAGGTAGCCTACGTCCATTCCCGATATATGTAATCCATCTCTGTACCAAATTGCATTAGGATTACTTCAAAAATAACGAACTTTCATATAGTTTCATACCCTATCCCCCTCCCCCTCTTTTACCCTTTTTTGAGGATAAAAGGTAGCCTATATCCGTACTCAAGCTCCAATGCACCTCTGTACCAAATTTCATCACGCTATCTTCAAATATGACAAACTTTCATACAAACTTTCAACCCCTATTTCCCCCCTTTAACCCCCCTTTTCGCGACAAAACATAGCCCTGTCCTTTCTCAAGGTCTAATCTACCCCTATACCAAATTTCATCAAAATCGGTTCTGTGGTTTAGGCGTGAAAGCGTAACATACAGACAGACAGACAGACAGACAGACAGACAGACAGACAGAGTTACTTTCGCATTTATAATATTAGTATGGATTTGTTCAAAACCTAACTAGTTTAGCTACAATTTTTTTTAAATTACCCAAGCAGACGATACCGCGGGCGACAACTAGTATTAGGCAAAGTAGTGCAATCTAAATCCTCAGTTGTCATTTCGCAGAAACATTTAATTAAAAACTTTATCTACTGGCTGGCAATCTAAATGTTGGGACTTGGGAAACAAAAGCTACTTGACTTGACTCTATAATGTAATAAGTAGAGGGATTCTAAAAAGTTTGTCTTTTTGGGAGAATTTTTTATTAATTCAGAAGGTAATTTTAGTAAATTAACGGGTAAGAAAACTTTATATTCTTATAAATACAACGCATGTACGCGCGTACGCACGCATGCACGTACGCACGCACGCTCACACGCTCGCGCACCTCCCACGCACTCACGCAAACACACACGCACGCAGCACGCATGCACGGGGACACGAATGCACGCACGCAATCCTACGGGGCATAAGCTTACCTGACCTAATACCCCGATTCCAAAACTTTAATTTTATATCAATTACAATTCTCTCTCGATTTCCATTCTCAAGGTGTAGTGGCTACAGAGGCGTCACTGTGACGTGGGTTGACACTTAGCATCGCCCTATTTCCTACTTTGCATTTGCAATTCTCTTTACGACTGTACGCGGACGTCAGCGAGTGGTCTGATGACCTAATTGTCGGGAATGGGTTCAATGTACCCATGTCAGAATTAACTATTAATGATAATATTAATAGTACAATGACCCTCTATTGAGATGTAGGTGCAACATGGACTAATATTGCTATAGAGTCAAGTGCAAAAGGCGTGTGCTTAACAAAGCTTAGGGCTGGTTTTATCGTCACGCCGCTAGGCGCGCCGTTGAGCAGCGCGCTGTTAACAGCACGCGTTTGAACAGCGGTGCACTATAAAACGAGATTATTAGCACGCGTTCCGCTGCTGTGAGACAGTCGTGTCGTGCCGTATCAATGTAATTCATTTCTTACACAATTATACCTACGACGGCGCGTCTCAACAGCGTCACACTAAAACGCACACTGGCCGTAGAAGCGAATGAGCAGCGCGCGTTTGGACAGCGCCGTCGAACATCGCGCGTTTTTTTGTCACTATTTTTTGTCTCAAAAAATTGTGACAGAAAAAGAGAAAAAACCACAAGTTTTAAAAAGAAATGTCACACCCGCTGTCCGGCCGTCTCTGAAAACCAGCGCTGTCCGCCTGCACTACAACGCGGATAGCATTAAGCTGAGAGGCGGCCGTTTATTTCAACTTGGCAGTGTGTCAATTTCACAGTTCCTACAGTTAAGTATGTATCCTAAGTCTATGTTACAATAATTAAAGTAAGGAATTATATTATGTTGCATGATATGTCGAAGTATTGCCAAGCGAAATAAAAAATATTTTCTTTCTTTCTTTCTTTCTTTCTATTAGACGGCGCTGCCCAAGCGCGCGACACTAGAACGCAACTTCTACTCCCATATATCTCTGAACGCGCGCGCTCCAACGGCGCTGCCGAAACGCGTAACGATAAAACCAGCCTAGTTAATTAAGGCTTCCGACATGAAAATCAAAAATTAATATTCTATTTGCAAGAGTTGAGATGGTTGATCTGAAAAGAAGCGTCGGTAGCTTAATGGTTAAGGGGTTGGCCTTACGATCGAGAGGTCCCGGGTTCGAATCTTGGCCATTACACTACCGACGTGAACCCACTCCTAGCACAAGTAATTTAGGTCACTTGCAGGGGTTAGAGGGACTATTAGTAATTTCGGTGGAGAGAGGGAGTATTTAGTGTAACATTATCTACGTCATAGTTGTTTTTTTTATAATTTATTCACAATAATGAGAATTATTTATATTTATTACTAGCTGACCCGGCGAACTTCGTACCGCCAGTTTTTTTCCGCCCGCGTGACGTCCGATCCCGTTCCCCCTGCACCCTCTACTATATTAAGCATGTATTATACATATAAACCTTCTTCTTGAATTACTCTACCTATTAAAGGAAACCGCATCAAAATCTGTAGCCTAGTTTTGAAGATATAGATAGGGACGGACAGACTCGGAAAGTGACTTTGCTATAAATTACTATGTAGTACTATATACTAGTGTGGCATGCGAAAGTTAACATAATTTAACTTTATATATAACATACGAAGAAACAGCGGTCTAAAATCAGAACTAGATACTTAAAAAAACGGAATTTTCACTAGCGTGTTTCAGTCATTCCTTTATCCATTTGATCTTTGCTTTTCTACTAATAATCCACCGTTTTTTTTTTCCGTGCGGAAATCCCCTCGGGTACCCCCCTGCCGGAGCCGGAAGGGGAGGTTATGTCGGACTCGAACCGACTAAAACCGCACGCCGACTGTGGGTCGTGGTGCTAGGCCGGAGGTGAGGTTATCATCGACATATCCCTCGCACCCCGGCTGACCCAGGGCCATCCCTTACGGTCTAGCCCTCCTCGGGGCTAATAATCCACCCAACGACTAATAGTAAATAATTACTTATTTATCAATAATTTAGTAATGTGACGTCGTACTTCGTTATTTTATACAAGTTCCGAACTTACCGTATTGGTACATGTTAATAATAAGATAAATTAAAAATTTAAGAAACCCTCGACACTCCCCACCCCCAATTTAACCCCCATAACTTTTAAACGGCTCAACCGATTTTCATCAAACATGTCTAAGAACACTCGCAGATAAGTCACCTTTAATACAAAAAAAATAAATTGAAATCGCCGGAAGCTATGATGCCACAAGTAATAAAAAATGATTAAAAAAATGTTTATTGCAGTGGTGGGTTGTCATCGTAACACCTATCTAAGAACATGCACCAATTAAACCCAAGCCAAAAACTGCATCAAAATCGGACTAGTATTTTTGTAGAAAATTGGCAACATTAATTTGATTGCATTAAAAATGCTCGCTATAGCGCCCCCTGTTGAGTTGTCATTATAACACCTATCTCAGAACATGCTCCAATTAAAGCCGAACCCAAAACTGAAAAATGCATCAACATTAGATTGGTAGTTTTGGAGGAAATGGCAACATGGATTTGCACAAACAAACAAGTGCGCTCCAAATCTATTGTTCTCTAAAATTCATATTTTCATACATTGATTACCAGGAGCTCCACGGATGTTTTTATTAAAATAATAAACAAAGCCAAATTTACCAATTTCATTCCCTAGAGCTCCAAAATATTGTTTAGGTACTTTGACATATTATTCCCAGCAGCTCCAATACAAAAGTCAATTCTTCAATATAAAAATCGTTCCCACCAGCTCCAAAAAATTAAAAGTAACGTCGGCAAAACCCGAACATAGTAAAGAACGAAATCTGTCAGTGCGGCGGTGCGCCCACACAGCGTTGTCGCGTCACTCCCACCCCGCACCTTTCCTTGTAATCTAACATTGCCTAATGATGTGCAAACAGTGGTCTCGAACCTACCGATTTTTCGGTATTTGTACCGATATGGGCTCTGTTCTACCTAAATGTCGAAATATAAAGTTTTTCTACGATTTCAGAGTATATATGGAAATTCTCAATTGATACAGAGTGGCGCATTTTAAGAAATTGTGAATAAATCAAAACATTTCCTACTACTACTACTACTCTAGCAGGTATACTCTGCGCCGTATACGGATGGCCTCTTAGCCCTGCACGACTCCTGTGAACGAAAGGAGAGGGTGGGACTATTAGAAGAGCTCATCCGAACATTCACCATGGTAGAGACGGTAGAATACTGCCAAAGACGCAACATCTCTACGGCTCTGCAAAGGCTCGAGGGTATTCGTGACCTCAGGATTCCCAATAAAGGGGACCGCACGTCGCTGCAACCTATCGAGAGTATCTAGTAAGTACTCTGCGGAGCCATCCCAGAGATGTGAGCAGTATTCCACGCAGGAACGAATTTGGGTCTTGTATAGAAGACACCGCTGCTCCAGCGTGAAAAAGGTCTCACTCTGTTCAGGACTCCAAGTTTACGCGAGGCTGATTTGATGATGAGTTATGATTTGATGAATATGTTTATTTGCGTTGGTCTGGATATTTTCATACCTCGGAGATCACGTTAAGCCGTGGGCCCCGGTTGTAATACGGACATCTATGGTAGCTATTGCAGGTATTTTGAGCCCTAAAAAGTTCAATAACTGCAATACTTCAATATTGCCAAGAGGTTTTGGAGGGCTCGTTTCGTGGAAAATATCAAAGTGCAAACACGCAGGGTGAAGTAGTACAAGGAACACTAAACAACATAATTCTGTAAATTCACTCAATATGCACGATAACTTTACAACAGATGGGCCTTGTGTTTGTCTGCCACTTAAAGTAAAAATAATTACTACATACATATAATCACACCTTTATCCCCGGAGAGCAGGGGTGGTTAGGCAGAGGTGAATTAATTCTCACATTTCACCTATTATTGGCTTCGGTCCCACGTAATAGGGGGTGAGCCTATTGCCGCATTTCGGGCACTATTGTTGACTCAAGTCATGCATCTGAGGCTGAAAAAATTAAATCCTCATACATTTAACTATAGAGCGTATCATTGGTAGATCTTGTAATGTCAGTTGGGTGTTATTTCAATCTGCTACTACCGATAATACAATATGGCTGCAATCTTATCGATTGCGTAAGTATCTAATAGTAAGATCCCAGAAATGATAACAGTATGCTAGGAGAAGCCAACCTATTTATTATTAGGTATTAAAGATACCACTGCTCCTTTTATATAAAAGAGAACAAATGTGTGCAGAGAAACACTCAGTTCCGGTAAATTTTATCAGACCAAATAAATGCGGCCGCGTGGATATCAACTCCAGTACCTATCAATTTGGAAGTATCTACATCATCTGCTGTTACACAAGCTTGCCTATACAAGGAATACGAGTATATAGAAAAATGAGGCTATATGACCCCATCCCAGTCAATGCTGTATTTGCTCTCTTGCCCACTGCGCCTCTCTCCTCTACCTGTGTGTAAGGCAACGAACAACGATGTCACTGTGGTCGATGGAATATATCATAAAACTGGAACTAACCACCATTGGCTCGTCAAAGCAGAGGACCAAGGCTCCGGGTTTTCTTGAAACTATTTTGTGTGATGCTTGATGTATTATAATGTATAACCGATTTCAAAAATGGAGGAGGTTCTCAATTCGTATTCATAATATTTCTTTTATGTATGTTCACCGATATTTCCGTAAATTATAGACGGATTTCAAGTTTTTTTTCTTTGTTGGATAGAGTTCACAGGTGGTCCTATTTTCCCCAGGTCAGGATCGGATGATGGGATCAAGGAGAAATCGAGGATAACCACCGAAAATTGTATGCTCGTATGGTGCTTTTGTTACGTAATCATGTTTTGCTCAGGTATATGCTTTAGGGTGTCAACATCTGATGCTGTTGTGCTGATGATGAAGCTACCGAACTCCTTAACGGTTAGGAGTTGGGGGATAGTACTGAAATTGGTCGATGATAACATTTAGTATTATGTAGGCCTAATGTGTTGCTTGTGAGGTATGCTTGTATCAACATCTGATACTGCTGTGCTGATAATGAAGCTACAGAACTTCTTAACGGTTGCGTATGGTGTTTTTGTTACGTAATAATTTCTTACTCAGGTATAAGGTGTTCAGGGTGTCAACATCTGATGCTGCTGTTCTGATGATGAAGCTACTGAACTTTTTAACGGTTAGGAGTTGGGAGACAGTACTGTCATTGGTCGATGGAAACTATTTAGTAGTATGTAGGGCTAACGTGTTGCTTGTGAGGTATGCTTGAATCAACATCTGATACTGCTGTGCTGATAGTGAAGCTACAGAACTCATTAACGATTAGGAGTTAGGGGACAGTACAGCAATTGGTCAATGGAAAATAGGTAGTAGTATGTAGGGCTAACGTGATACTTGTAAGGGTAGGTGCTACTTCTGAAAAAATCACGAAATTTCAGAGATATCGTAATAAAAATCTCAGTGAAACAGAGACAGTTCCTCAATTATTAAAAATAATAAGTATGCTTATAAATGGGGTTTATCTACTCCTGAGGTGGTCTTTTTTTATCGTGTTTATTTATCGTGTGCCGGAGCCGGAAGGAGAGGTTATGTTGAACTCGAACTGACTAAAACCATATGCCGACTGAGGGTCGTAGTGCTAGGCCGGAGGTGAGGTTGTTTTCGACATATCCCTTGCACCCTGGCTGGCCTGGGGCCATCCCTTACGGTCTGGCCCTCCACGGGAGAGGGGACAACGATGTCAACGACTCGCCCCCGGAATAGCTCCCCATTCCGGGGGCGAGTTGTTGACACCGTTGTCCTACGCGCGTTGCCACCGTGGCCTGCTTCTGCTGAGGTGATAGGCGGCTCCACACGTCACCCCCAGGCCTGCACTCATGGGGGACTCTCTAAATCCTGTTATTTTAAACATTTTTTCCTATTTGGTTTTGGAGTCGGTTAATTTTTTTTTAAACTAATTATAATTTGTTCAGTTCGTAAGTTGTAGAAACATGATTTAAGAATTTAGGAAGAAGGAAGAAGAATATTTAAACCATTATAACTGATGAACATGTTTAGTCCACGTTTAGCAATGTTTATCCACATACTTGATAATGATTTTGTCAGCAAAATATTGAATTTTTCAAAATCCTTCCGCAGTATTTGCCAAGCCTATAGAAGAAGTCTGTCTATTTTCGTAGTTTTCAGTAGTTTAGCCCTGTATACATTAGTCAGTCACTCAAAAAAGACTGTCTTCATAATATGTAATTGAAAAATACAGTGTGGAAGATGTCAAGAAAAAATTTGAAAACATCTTTGTTTCTTTTTTTAAATAAAGGAATGTTTTCTTTGTGTAAAATTCATTATTTCCAGTATTTCGACTACTTCCGTTCCAGTTGGGATGAAAATCTTCCACCATAAATAATGATGAGTTTGAGCTATTCGAAACTTAACGCGCACGAAGTCGCGGGCAACAGCTAGTGACAAAATCTAATAATAGTAAAACAGAAATAAAAGCATTAACACTCACATTTCATTAAACAATATAATACCTAGTCAGTCCCACGTAATAGGGGGTAAGCATATTGCCATATTCCATGCACACTCGAGTCATGAATCTGAGGCTGAGTTAGCTGTATATTATATAATCTGTCTGATGTTAAACAGCCCAGTGATGTTATTATAACTTCAGTGCAAACATGCTTTCTCTGTAAAACCGCTTGAATACCAAATTCATACCTAACTCAAGACTTGGCTAATAGACACTACTTCCTGTTAATCTATTGACGTCCTATTATCGTATTATAGTATTAAATGTTTTTAATTCTGCTAACCGTACACTTTGTTTTGGAGCTGTTGGGAACACAGTATTTTTTTACTTAAAATATTATAATTTGGAGCTCCTGGGAATTGATGTATAGAGATAAGAAGTTTCGAACGAAAAAGCTTACATACGTTTTTGGAGCTCTTGGGAACGATTTTATAAAATAATATTAATATTTAATTTTAGTCTTGGAGCGCTTGGGAACAAAATCGCGGAGCGGACGGGAATAACCCAAACAAACAGACACAAACATCCTCTCACTCCAAACGCATATAGTGTCTCCGTTCCGTCGCGGGTAAAAAAAGACAGACAGAGATGTCAAACTTATAACACCCCTCTCTTTGCGTCAGGGGTTTAGAAGGATGATTTAACATGACAGTCAAGTACCCAGCTGTAACAATAACTCCTTTCCACTACAGACAACTTCTTTCTCCTCTTCAACCCGTAGTCACCCAATGCTGAGTATAGGTCTCTTCCAATTCCCTTCACTGTTGGCGGGACAGTGTTTTCCCCGTCCAGTTCTTCCCAGCAACCTTGGCGGTCCCACCAAGCTGGATGGCGGTCTGCCTACGTTCCATCGTCGTCCCCATGGTTTCCACTCCAACACTTTCCTGCCCCATCTGCCATCCATTCTACGGCATATATGGCCCGCCCACTTCCACCTACTTCTAGTTAGGTAGGTAGGT
The DNA here is from genome assembly GCA_914829495.1 of Eilema sororculum. NCBI lineage: Eukaryota > Metazoa > Arthropoda > Insecta > Lepidoptera > Erebidae > Eilema > Eilema sororculum. The sequence continues at coordinate 22,625,575 of OU618541.1, forward strand.
AGACAATACTCATTATTTTTCTGTTACACAGAACCGTGGCAGAGGCGCTGAAACGTGGCGAGAGAGTGCAAGCAGAGAGCTTCGAATGCGTCACAATATACTTCAGCGATATCGTCGGCTTCACCAAACTTGCGGCAACTAATACCCCAATGCAGGTAAGAAAGCCTTTTATCACTAGCAAGGGCCCCGGTAGAAAGGGAAGTATCATCGCATCGTAGTAGATGTCACATACGTATCAATGGTCTCACTACCAGGGATACTACCGTGAGCGAAGGCGAACCGGATGTTGGAGGTCGCAGAACGATATCCGTCCTTAATGAGCGCTGGCCTGGGGGTGATCGGTGGAGCCGCCTGTTGACCTAGCAGAAGTAAGCCCCGGTGGCGGTGCTAAGTGCGCCTCCCCGCACCCGGGGTTAGATGGGGACACTATGGTCCCCACAACCCGAAGGGGGCCATCTCGAAAGAGATGGTCCTATGTCTGCCGGGGTGCGAGAGATATGCTTTTGGCAATCTCACCTCCAGCAACCCAAGACCCAAGACGGCGTGCGTTTTAGTCGGTTCGAGTCCAACATAACCACCTTCAAAAATCCGTGCGAAATGGAGCAAAAAATGCCGGAAAATTCGGATTCAACTAAGATTTAAAGTCATTGTAAAAAGTAATAAAATCAGATAAGTGTAATCTCAAAGTCTAAAGAAAAACCTATTCCGATCTAATATCGTTGGTATTTCTTTTTACTGATGTACAGGTTATGGGGAGTTATAAACTGTTAACCACTCAATTCACATAGAACATACCTGAAATCTGTGTATTAAAAAAGCTGAATCAATCAATTAATTAGCCTATCACTGATATAGGCCTCTCCAAATGTTTGAAGGCTTTGACCTACTGCTTCCACGCTCGTCAGACGGGTTGGCACAGGGTTTTATTTCGAGTTTTCCTTGTCTTGCAGTGATATCATCTGGGTATTTTTCCGTTAGTCGCCTCTTGCACCCTTAAAATGTAATGGAGGGGCGATACTTGTATTCTTCCTCCGTTACCACAGGATAAAAAGCTTATAATCTTTTGTTCACAGGTGGTGGAGATCCTTAACGATTTATACACATGCTGCGATGACGTCATATCATACTACAATGTATATAAGGTAAGTTCAATTCGTTATAAACATTTGAAGCCTCTTCTCCCTCGTCTTGAGAGGTAACTTTATCTTGGATTTATTTTAATGATCCTATGATAAAGGAAATCCTATCATCAATATACCGAGAAGGAGGATTGGGCGTTTTATATATTTCCGTATTTGCGTTTCTTACCTGTGTATATTCACAATCATGATTCCGATAACAGTGTAGAATTTACACTGTAGATCAAGTTATGTATTTTTTTATTGTTATTTGCCTTATTGAGTCCCATACGACGATGTGTGTAGGGTTCATTTATGATGATATTAAATATTTAGTTGTATCTACGTATAAATCGCATTTGCTTAAATAAGTTTATAAATTTTAGTTTAATCGAATTGAATAGAACTTGGACCTTTTAAAATAAAACGAATTTTACCACATTTCATTACGAGTGAATAATAAGGTTAGGAAAGGATAGGTAAATTAGAAGAAGTCTCAAAGTTATTATCAAGTAAAATCTATACATTATAAAATTACTTGTCTCAACTGACTGACTGATTCATCAACGCAGAACCTAAACCGATGGGCCTAAAAACTTGAAATTTTGATAGTAGATGCATTTTATGATGTTAGCATCCATTGAGAAAGGATTTTTGGAAATTGTGCTACTAAAGAAGTAAAATAAGCGATGAAAGTCCGTCATATTTGTACTAAATTTCGTAAACCTGTGTCTTTTAAGAAATAAATAAACACGTGTATTAGCGTTTTTAAAATTTAACTACTAAGAAGGTAAAATAGGTGATAAAAGTTTGTACTGAAATTTCGTCATTTAGTTCAGTATCAATTATGGAATACGAATTTTTCATGGGCGAAGCCGGGACGGGGCCAGCTAGGAACATTTATGAAAGTTAACGTCGTGATGCGTAGGGATGAAATGCTACAAAGAATGTTTAATAGGTACATTCTTTGACCCAGAATCCAATGGCATTTTCGTTAAACATGTGAAATCGTTAACAAAATGATGATGAAAACCCTGATGTTTTGTTTATTAAACAACAATGTTAACGACCGCCATTAATATATTAATTTTGTAATCACTTAAGTGAGGGATTACGGATGCTGTCGGCCATTTTTCCAATTAATGCGGGTGTTAAATTTCAGGATATTATATTGTAAATGTTGCTGAAACGTTAATCTAATTGGGCTTAAGGTTTTATGCTCCTAAATGGTTCTATTATCAAGCTTTGAAAGTTTGAATCTCTTTTAGCTCTTTTAACCAAATAGGAAGCAAGTAAAATGTTTGTCCCTCAATACCTTTCGAACGGACTTGGCTGAAAATTTGGTACCTGGAATATAGACTAGATAACAAGGACTACTATTTATCGCTGACATAGCTTCAGCTTCTTATGAGTTGTGTTGATATGCAACCGAAGTCGGGGCAACGAGAATTACGAGCAACAGCTATTAAATTTTAAGAAGCGGGATGAAACCCGAAAACCTCCACCCATAGACGCGGGATAGCACCCGAACCACCCCCTAGACGAGGCCGCAGGTCTGATGGGAGTCCTGGGACATCCTTCCGAGGGCTCACCCGGGGCTCCCAACCATAGGCAGCTGGGCGTTGCCGTGAGGGTTTTTAGTCGGTAGGAGTCGAACATCCATAAAGGATTTTCCCTCGCGGTAAAAAAACGCTATTAAATTATTTTTATTTCATTTTTAATGATCTTTAAAATAAAATATTTCAAATCTTTATTGTCGTTGACTGTAACTACTACATATTCCTGCAGGTAGAAACCATTGGTGACGCGTACATGGTAGTTGGTGGTCTACCAGAAAGGTGTTCGAAGCACGCCGCTGAGGTGGCGTCTCTAGCGCTGCACGTACTAGATGCAGTGCCGAAGATTCGCATGAGGAATATGCCAGCTGCAAGACTGCATATAAGGATAGGTGAGTTTTTTGATAAGTTTCAGGAGTATTGATTATTAGGGTTAATCCCTACTGGAAGAGAGCGGCCCGCAGCGACCGGCAGTGGCCAGACTTTTATATTAAAGTGAAGCCAACGAGACGAGAGAAAAAAGGTAAACAAAGCGACCATTACTGAGTTTCGTTGCGATAACTAGCGATTATTTTCTCTGTCCTTGTCGCACATGTCACACAAACGCGATAATGGCCGAGCGATAGCTGTCGTTGCGTATTTCGTAGTATAGGAAAGCTAACTTTTAAACTCTCGCGTTCCATTTTTGTATATCAACAATAACACTAACGGCAATTAACGCGATCATGGTATAGGTATATATATATACATACCCGTTAGTGTTATTGTATATAGGAAAGCTATCAGCACAGCACAGCGGTTCCAAACTGTCAGATCTGTCCAGATCTTATGAGCATTTTTATTCCTGCCTTGCCAGGTATGCGCTTGAAATGATACATCATAATTTTCAAATAAAAATGTTTGGAACTGCTGAAACTTTGTTTACCTTTTTTCTCTCGCTTCGTTGGCTTTACTTTAGTCATGATTGCGTAAAGGCTCACACAGCCGCGCAGCGTCTCGCAGTGTCGCGCGGCCTCTCCTACGTCTTCAAATGAATATGCTCTTTTTCTCCCGTAGATAAGATTCAAAATGGTTTGTAATATTTTGCCTCGGAAAGCAGCTGCAAGTCGCTGCTCTCTGTTCTGTAGAGATTAACGTGTTTACGGGTGCAAAGTATTGCCGTTTGAAGTGTTCTTCCCCTGGCGCTACTTAAAATCTTGGTTATAATTATTTTAACTATAGACCAACCGAAAATGCTATGAGTACAGCGTCGTGGGTATGTGCACAGCGAGACTGCCACCAACGCTTACGGCGGTATCTCGCTCGCTCTCAACTCAAGGTCTTTCTTTACCTCGTCCCCCACCATGCCACGCATACCTAAGACGTATAAAACGGTCACGATCGGTCTATAACCTTACCTTGGGAGATGCGCGCCCTACGGGATAAGAGATCCCCATCCCATTGGCTCTAGATGGCACTGTGTATATATGTTCTAGAATATTCATTCCTTCTCATCTCCTAGGTATACACAGCGGGCAATGTGCAGCTGGTGTAGTTGGCATGAAGATGCCACGATACTGTCTGTTTGGGGACACTGTGAACACTGCTGCGAGGATGGAGTCCAGTGGGGAACCTCAACGGATCCATATCAGCAATGATACGTACCAGCTGCTGAAACAACATGGCGGATACCACTTCAAAGAGAGAGGGATTATTAATATTAAGGTTAGTAATAGGTAATTTGTTGATGTGTAGAGTTGGTCACTAAAGAATTTAAGAAGATAAGAATTACCCTGGTATTGTACCGCTTCTCATCAGGTGGGCTGTATGCTGTGCTTGCTTGCCACCTAAGTAGTATATAAGATATACCTAACCTAGGTTCATAGTTGGATAGTAATAAATGGGATACTGCCCTAAGACGCTAACTGATCGACCTTTATATCAGAGCACTTTCTAGAAAGTGTTATTTGGTACATATAAGTAGATAAGTTAAAATATTGTTTCAATGCATATAATAGTAATACATCTACTCGACAGCCTCCGTGGCATAGCGGTAGTGAACACGGCCGCTACGCAGGAGGCGTGGGTTCGATCTTCGCTCAATGCAAATATTTGTAGGTACGCATGAATATAGGTATTTGCATTGGTCTGGTCGTGCCTCGGAGAGCACGTTAAGCCGTCGGTCCCGGTTGCCATACGAGCATCTATGGTAGTAGTTACGGGTTGTTGGAGCCCTCAAAAGTCCAACAACTGGTCTAGCTGCAATGCTTTGGGTTGTGGAGGTCAGATCGCAATCGTTTCACAGAAAATATCGAAGTTTAGCCAAATCCGCAGTTAGATTAGTAAAGCTGACCCCAGAATCCAAGCTGAAAGCTTTGGATGCGACTGGGATTAACGCTTAGATGAAGAGGAAGTGTATCGTTCAGTGCCCGGTTTTCTATTTAGTAGATACGTCGGTCTTGGAAAAACTTATAAGTGTTAAGCTTGTATTGACTTGCTTCGTTTTTGTAAAGCATTCTCTTTATCACAAATCGAACTGACAATTGATAGGTACGTTTACAAATTTGTTAAAACCGTTTAGTATGTTTTATAGATAGATATTCCAAAAGGATATCAAGATGTATACATGCGCTGTGGGAAAGAGAGAATAGAATAGAATAGAATAGAATACTCTTTATTGCACACCAAACATAGAACATATACAGAGGAAACATGCATGATAGAAAGTTGTACAATGGGCGGCCTTATCTTTCTTTCTTTCTTCTTTCTTCTATTCTTTATATACTTGCTTAAGAAAACAGAAACCTCACACTTCTTCCTAAGTGCATTTAGTCTACAAGAAATTCTTCCTATCAAGTTTGCCTTCGCAAACCGCTACTAAGTTTACAAAACTTTCGTCCAATCGAAACAAATTACCTGTTAACTAACTACTAGGTACTCATTCTAACTCTACCCATATTAATTACAAGTTGCTAACTATCCAGACATAATCGGAAACTATATAATTAAAAAACTTATACATCTTCGGATGTCTGTAAAAGATTTATCTATACTTAATAGAAGAATATGATCGTATTTACATAACATAACATAGCATAAACTCACGCCTGTATTCCCCGAAGGGGTAGACAGAGGTGCTAGCACCCACATTTCGCCAGTTTATGTTTAGGTCCCAATGTAATAGGTGGCGAGCCTATTGCCATTAACCGGGCACTTAGAAACCTGCGATGAATACACACATAACTTCGAAAAGCATCGAAAAGTCATTGGTGTGTGCCATGGTAAGCCTGGGATCGAACCCGAGACCTCGTCTCAGCAGTCCATTACCCATACCTAGTGGTATGGGTAATGGACTGCTGAGACGAGGTCTCTGTCTTATTCTCAGCTTATTCTGCAACTGTGTCTTTCGAACTACTAGCATCATACTGCAATACTTTTCATGCCTTTTTTATTTTAATTCAATGTTTAACAATCGAATTAATGTCTGGCAAATTAATTTTAAGCTTTTCTTATCTTAAATAACATAATGTTAAAATTACAGACATTATAAAATACTTTTAAATTTTTATAAAAAATTAAAAGAATCGCGTAGGCACATAATTAGCAATGTCAGAAATGTCTGGCAATAAAAAAAGTATGTCAGGTAGTCTAATTTAAAAACAAAAAATTAAAAATTACGCCTCTTAAAATGTTTTGAAAATCCAGGATTATCACCTGGACAGGTAGGATGCGCAGTAATGAACGCAACCGCTCCCGCCAGCCAGATAGCCCAGACTCTAACCGAAAGAGCAAGAAGGATGGCATATCACAAATTCTTTCTCGAAAACGTTGCTAGCTCCCGTACCATAAGGCTGTTTAAACAGACAGACAGATATATACATTATATACAGCCCAGATTCAGCCTCAGATATAAGCTCGAGTCAACAATAGTGCCCGGAATATTATGGCAATAGGCTCACTCCCCATTACATGGGACCGATTAGGTACATATCTTTAAAATACATCCCAGAAATGTGTACTTTTTTCTTTTTTTTTTTAATACATAAATAAATAAATAAATATTCCACAACATTTTACACAACGCTATCTAGACCCATGGTAAGCTTTATAGCTTGTGTTATGGAATCTAGAATGCGGATAAACATACTGATATACCTTTTTTTTTGTAAATATATACATATTATACATAGAAACACCCAGACCAATGCAAATAGCCATATTCATGCATACAAATATTTGCACTGAGCGGGAATCGAACCCGCGCCTCCTGCGTGGCAGTCGCGTGCACTACCGCCACGCCGCGCCACAGAGGCTGTCTACTGCGCGTATAGAGTACATTTTGATGGGTCCGGTCGAGTACAGCCTATTCCCAAAATGCCTGAGACGTCAGTACGCCTGAAATTCAAATCGTCTTCATGCCAAAACGTGCGAAGCCCAAATCGTCAGAGAACCAAATTGCCTGATTTTCGAATAAATCTAATCCTAAAATGATCAAATCCCAAATGGACTGAATCTCAAAATAACCGAATAGCAATATGACTGAATTTGGCAGCCGCTGACATTTCTAATTTATAGTCTATTCAAGCATTAAGTTTATTTTGTACATACACTTTGATAATATACTACATTTTTGAAGGATAAATAAACGTGAAATAGTTATAAACCAGCATATAATTCGCAAGTGTAAGCTCAGCAGTGGGACCCACGGGGTCCATTGGTCAGCCTACCAGCGCCACGCCACAGAGGCTGTCAAAATATATTTTTATTAATGTAAAAAATATTTTCAGTCATTTTATGAATAAGGCATTAGGAATTTCAGGCATAGGATTCAGGTGAATCGGGCCTAAGTCATAATGAATTCAGACATCTTGGGAAACAGACGGTTTGACATTCGTTTATAGTGCGATCAGGCATTTTGGGAATAGGTTGTACTCGACCGGACCCATTTTGATCACATTTTAGGCCCAAGATATGTGAATCAAGCTTTACACAATATAGAAAGTACCTATGTGAGCTTTTCGACCAACTCATAATGACAAATCACTATTTTTGACTATTAAATATCTGCGGTAGCCACTAGGCTATTTTATAATGTCTGTAATTTTAACATTATGTTATTTAAGATAAGAAAAGCTTAAAATTAATTTGCCAGACATTAATTCGATTGTTAAACATTGAATTAAAATAAAAAAGGCATGAAAAGTATTGCAGTATGATGCTAGTAGTTCGAAAGACACAGTTGCAGAATAAGCTGAGAATAAGACAGAGAACCATTGCAAATATACCATTGATATTATCTGACCTCCTCCTCGTAACCTGTAGCCTAGCCCTGAATTCCTCAGTAAGGTACTGAGAGGATTCAGTGCTAAGCAGAACCAAAGGGGACTCAAACTGACACCTTGGAAAATGCCTCGCTCAATATTTATTGGTTCGCCGTTACTGCACACCCCTCGACATCCTGGATAGCTAAGAACTGTTCTCCATTGCCTCATACATGACGCCAAGAAAATGCACAGAGTTGTATCTACTTTATACAACAAAATAATAATAATAATAGGCTGCTATCGAGTCAGGGTCGTTGCCAATTTTTATGACCACTGGTGTTACCCACCTGCTCCATAAGACAGGAAGTACCTCGAACCCCAGTAACTATAGACCGATTACGTGTTTACCATCGGTCTATAAACTTCTTACATCTATTCTGAGAGATAAAATAACAAAGCACACCTCTACAAACACTGTTATGAGTGCCTCTCAGAATGGATGTAGGAGTGGGGCCCGTGGTACTAAGGAGCCCCTCCTCATTGATATGGCCATTAGTCAACAAGTTCGCCGTAGCCGTAAGAATCTATCGACATGCTGGATAGACTATAAGAAAGCGTTCGACTCTGTGCCCCATACATGGCTCCTGAGGGTGCTAGAGTTGTATAAAGTAGATACAACTCTGTGCATTTTCTTGGCGTCATGTATGAGGCAATGGAGAACAGTTCTTAGCTATCCAGGATGTCCAGGGGTGCGCAGTAACGGCGAACCAATAAATATTGAGCGAGGCTTTTTCCAAGGTGTCAGTTTGAGTCCCCTTTGGTTCTGCTTAGCACTGAATCCTCTCAGTACCTTACTGAGGAATTCAGGGCTAGGCTACAGGTTACGAGGAGGAGGTCAGATAATATCAATGGTATATTTGCAATGGTTCTCTGTCTTATTCTCAGCTTATTCTGCAACTGTCTCTTTCGAACTACTAGCATCATACTGCAATACTTTTCATGCCTTTTTTATTTTAATTCAAGGTTTAACAATCGAATTAATGTCTGGCAAATTAATTTTAAGCTTTTCTTATCTTAAATAACATAATGTTAAAATTACAGACATGCAGCAATGTCAGAAATGTCTGGCAATAAAAAAAGTATGTCAGGTAGTCTTATTTAAAAACAAAAAATTAAAAATTACGCCTCTTAAAATGTTTTGAAAATCCAGGATTATCACCTGGACAGGTAGGATGCGCAATAATGAACGCAACCGCTCCCGCCAGCCAGATAGCCCAGACTCTAACCGAAAGAGCAAGAAGGATGGCATATCACAAAATCAGCTGAACTAAAATTCTCACTTTCAAAACGTTGCTAGCTCCTATACTATTATCCCTTAGTCACCTTGTACGACACAGCATGGGAAGAGGTGGGGTGGCCCAAATTCTTCTTGGCCGGGAACCACGCGTGAAATTTTATACAGAGTTAGATTATAGCTCTAGTCTTGACCATATAAGCTACTAATATTCATTCCGCGTAGATTATTATATTCATAGTGTTTATAATAGTTCGGGACTTGACGCAATTCTATACTCACTCTATCAACATTTTGGAAAACATACTTTTGCTGACCGACGCGCGACGCTTCGAGTGCCTTACAGCACCTTTGGTCACGACTTGACTGGCTGGCGAGCGTCGCGCAATTTGCGGAGAACATCCGAAGTAAAGTGAAGGCCCGAATTAATAAAAAATATTAGTATACACCGCAATAGTTTAAAAATAACCTAAATTATTATAGTTTGAAACTGAAAGCTACTGTTTATACATTATCTCTTGAAATAAAGCCCTGTTTCAACTCGTATGACCAGACTAAATCCTTTCACTAAATTACCTAGAACAACTACTTTACTAAAATGGTAGATATTTTGCTCCCTGCTCTAAAGAATTACGCGTAGAATTACGAAAATTCCAAGTAGACATTTATTTATTTGAAGAACTCTTGGACCATTGAAAATAAACATTCTTGGAACCTTTGAGGAGCTTATAATAATTACGTTTCGTTGAAGTATCATTGATAGTATTTATCATTATTTAGGCTTTTTTATACTTGATCGTTACGAATAAGCATACCCAATTGTGTTTGATATATTATCATGTGTTAATGTAAGTTTTGAAGATTCTTTTATCCGTCACAGAATCAAGAGCTGGAGAGCTTTATCCTAATTTTATTTTACTAGCTGACTCGGCGAACTTCGTACCGCCATTTTTTTCCGCCCGCGTGGTGTCCGATTCCGTTCCCACTATACCCTCTACTATATTAAGCATTTATTATACATATAAACCTTCTTCTTGAATTACTCTATCTATTAAAAGAAACCGCATCAAAATCTGTAACGTATTTATGAAGATATAAGCATACATGGAGACATAGGGACGCGGAAAACCTCAGCCGGGGTGCGAGGGATATGTCGATGACAACCTCACCTCCGGCCTAGCACCACGGGTCCACAGTCGGCGTGCGGTTTTAGTCGGTTCGAGTCCGACATAACCTCCCCTTCCGGCTCCGGCAGGGGGGTATGCGAGGGGATTTCCGCACGGAAAAAAAAAGGGACGCGGAAACCGACTTTGCTTTAGATAAACTATGGACCTAGTGATAGTGATTTATTTAATTTGCTTATGATATAGATTCTAGTTTGCTCTTACCATAAGGAAGCCATCTGCCGAGGCCGTCAAATAATCTCTATTCTAGGATTCTCAGCTTTTGAAATAGTAGCCCCTACTTTCTAGATAGAACTAACATAACATGGCTAAGTGCAGTCAAGTTGATGTCGCAAACGAAAAAAAAAGAACTCAATACAGTACTACAGTACCGAGAAAGCATTCCAGATAAATAATTTATATTTGAGTCTGGAATGTAATTGAGATTTTTCAAACAGGAACATCTTGCATACCTACCTTTTTTTTTTTTTTTTCGTGCGGAAATCCCCTCGGATACCCCCCCTGCCGGAGCCGGAAGGGGAGGTTATGTCGGACTCGAACCGACTAAAACCGCACGCCGATTGTGGGTCTTGGTACTAGGCCGGAGGTGAGGTTGTTATAGACATATCCCTCGCACCCCGGCTGACACAAAGCCATCCCTTACGGTCTGGCCCTCCTCAGGAGAGGGGACAACGGTGTCCCCAACTCGCCCCCGGAATGGGGAGGCGCGCTATTCAGCGCGCCGCCGCCGTGGCCTGCTTCTGCTGGGGTGACAGGTGGCTCCACCCGTCACCCCCAGGCCCGCGCTCATGGGGGACGGAGGTCAGTCAGTGCCCTCCGACGCCCGAGTTGCCTGCGCGCGCGGGCGGCGCGATCCGCGAGTCTTTCTCGCTCTCGCCGCCTCTCCCGCTCCGCCGTCTCCTTCACGACCATTACCTACCTAATGCAACCGTTTCGCGAAACGAACCAGTTAGGTACATACTTACGAGTAGTATATGCATTAAGTATGCAATTGTAAAGCCAACGAGACGAGAGAAAAAAGGTAAACAAAGCAACCATTTAGTACTGAGTTACGTTACGATAACCAGCGATTATTTTCTCTGTCCTTGTCGCACATGTCACACGTACGCGACAATGATCGAGCGACTGCTGTCGTTGCGTGTTTAATACAGGAAAGCTGACAGCACAGCGCGCCGGCAGCGGTTCTGTACTGTCAGATCCGCCATCTTGAGAGCAATTTCATTCCTGTCTGAAATGCGCTTGCGCATAATTTTCAAATAAAAATGTTTGGAACCGCTGAAACTTTGTTCACCTTTTTTCTCTCGCTTCTCGCTTCGTTGGCTTTACCTTAGTTACTCGTGGAAGCACAGACTCGTAGCATTCTCGTTTCACTTAATTATATCGATAGACATTGTAATGGTATATCTCGTGTTTATTTTTTCAAAAGTTATTTTTGAAGGAGTTTTATTTTTTAATTTTTATCTAAAATATTTAAATTCAATTTCTTACTAGGGGAAAGGAGAGATGAGAACCTGGTGGCTGGTGGGCGAGGACCATGACAGAAGAAGAAATATGATGAGTAGATATCGTAAGTATAGTTATTTTGATGGATGTATGATTTGAGATTGACATGGTCATTTACACTCGTAAAACACTCACCGGGGTATTTACCATGTTATACTTTTCGAGGAATCGGATCCTCGAAAAGTATAAGAAACATACTTTCCGAGGAATCTGATCCTCGAAAAATTTAAAAAACATGGTAAATATCCCGGCAAGTGTTTTACTATGAATAGTTTGATGGAATTGGAATTTCCATTGGCTTTTTTTTCGTGCGTAAATCCCCTCGGATACCTCCCCTGCCGGAGCCGAAAGGGGAGGTTATGTCGGACTCGAACCGACTAAAACCGCACGCCGACTGTGGATCGAGGTGCTAGGCTGGATGTGAGGTTGTCTTCAACATATCCCTCGCACCCTGGCTGACCCAGGACCGTCCCTTACGGTCTGGCCCTCCTCGGGAGGGAGTTTCCATTGGCAGATAGCCGGTATTATAAGACTTTTACTACCTTAAGAAAAAAAATCTGTTGTAGAGGTGAATTAACACCCACATTTCACCAATCAATCTATTCGGTCCCACGTGATAGGGGGTGAGCCTATTGCCGTATTCCGGGCACTATTGTTGACTCAAGCCATGCATCTGAGGCTGAGTCTGGGCTGTATTATATCTAAACAGCCCTATCCCTTAGTCGCCTTGTACGACACCGCATGGGAAGAGATGGGGAGGCCCAAATTCTGCTCTGTCGGGAACCACGCGGCTTAGTAAGAAATTTTATTTATCTCATAACTAATAAATCATATTTACTAGCTAGGACTGCAGATCTCTAGTACCTAATCGATTTACGAAAAATAATTATTTACACTGACGGACTCATAAACTGCATCAAAGTTCAGGTTTACTCTAAAAGGATTTTTTATAATAAGTATGCAAACTTTTTAGATTAAATTATATAAATATGGAAAGACTGGCTCATAATCTTAAAAAAAAATTAAATTTAAAAATAGAACTGCAGTAAAACAAATGAATATAGCCGGGAAAAGAAAATTTACTTGTAGTATCAGATTTGCGTGTTATTACCCGACTGCCGAAGGAAGGAGGGTAATGTTTTTCGAGACTATGTATGTATGTATGTATGTATGTATGTCCATTTATTTGGCACGGCCTACAGCCTGAACGGCTTGACGGATTTGAACATGTGAGGTGTCATTTGATTCGTCGTGATTGCGTGAGTGACACTGGGTACATTAAAATTTCTAGAAAATTAAAATGGCGGAGTTTTGGCGCTAAAATGAAAACCTTGAAAATAGTTTTTGCACGCTCTACAGTCTGAACGGTTTGACGGATTTTGACATGTGAGGTGTCATTTGATTTGTCATGATTGTGTGAGTAACACTGGGTATATTAAAATTTCGAGAAAATCAAAATGACGGATTTTTGGCGCACAAATAGTTTGACCGCGTCGGTCGCAAAAACTACTGAACAAATTTCAATGCGGTTTCATTTGTTTAAAAGGTCTTGGTCAAACTTAAAATCTGACATTTGTTTGATTGCAATCGCTTGAGTGGAACCGGAGATATGAGCAAAAATATAATAATTAAGGTAGAATTTCGGTGATGTCCCTTCACTATGCAAAAATGATTAAGCCGGGGTGGGTCGCTAGTTGATCTATAATCAATGCGCAATTTATTAAGGTACAAAGGATCAATGCTGTATCGCTTAAAATCGCTTCGTCTGTCTGAACTGTTGAAGATTTCTATGCGTTTCAACTCGATTAATCCTTCACTTCAACGTTTACTATCTTGTGTTGTTTGGTGTCCGAACTAGTTCTTGCTATAGAAATAAATTCGAGCGAGGGCGAAATCTCAAACAAGATCAAAAGAGACGCTCTCATCTCGTCTACGAAGGTTGACTCAGATGCGAGAAGACGCTTTGGAAGTACGTACCAAGGAATCATCATCCATACGCATACAACGATTGGATAAAATGCGGGAGAGAAGAACGTTAGAGAGCTTGAGTCATCGATTTCTCACTCTGAGCGACTTGAGCAGATGCAAAAGTATGCTGAGAACGTTAGAGAGTTGAGTCATTGTCTTCTCACTTTGAGCGACTTGAACAGATGCGAAAGCATGCTGAGAATGTTAGAGAGCTTGAGTCATAGATTTCTCACTCTGAGCGACTTGAGCAGATGCGAAAGCATGCTGAGAACGTTAGAGAGCTTGAGTCATTCACTTCTAACTCTGAGCCACTTGAGCAGATGCGAGAGCATGCCAAGAATATCCGGAAGCTTGAGTCACCAACCTCTCGTTATCAGCGACTTGAGCAGATGCGTGAGCATGCCGAGAATACCCGGGAGCTTGAGTCACCAACATCTCGTTATCAGCGACTTGAGCAGATGCGTGAGCATGCTGAGATTATCCGGGAGCTTGAATCACCAATCTCGCATTCTCAGCGACTTGAGCAGATGCGAGAGCATGCCGAGAACGTTCGAGATATTGAGTCACCGACTTATTGCTTTATTCGACGTGAACATATGAGAGAACATGCAATGCTCTCTAGGTATAATGAAACGCCTGACACACGTCAGAGTAGACTAAGTACTATGCGATCACAGTATTGCGTACGAAGGCAATTATTTACAATTGATGATACGACATTCAATGACGTGATTTTTCAAATAGCCGATTTGGAGTGCTATTCTTGTAAAAAGCTTCTTTATAAGAAACAGTCCCGTAGCATCTCTACTACTGCTATCACAGTAGCACCAGCTAATACTCCTCAGCGCATTAATTGTTGCCATAGGTGCGCCAAAAAAATATTAAAAAATCAGTGCCCATCTAATTCCTTTTGGAATAATATGACGGTTTTATCATTGCCACCAGAACTTAATTTTATTGTCTTTCTGACATGGAACTGCGCCGTATTTCTAGAATAAAACCTTTTATTAAAGTTGTGCGGTTAAGTGGACGATATGGGCAACAAGGATTTAAGGGCCAGGTTATCCTTTTCACTCAGCAATTAGAAGAGATAATAGAGCAGCTTCCCATTAGTGCAGAAAATGCAGGAATAACTAATGTTACTGAGACACTAGAGAATGTAACCGGGAATAGTAGGTTGTCAGTGGACATTGAAAAATTAAAAATGCTTTAAACTGGTTAGTGGAAAATAATCATTTATATTCAAATGTGCTTATAAAATACAAATATTACTACTGAAGAACTTCGATCGAGTATAATGAATACTATAGTGAATATAGACAATGAGGATCAGATCAGAGCCAATCCGCAGCACAATAATTAAAAAAATTTGGATAATGACCGAGAGATATTACGAGGATCTTTTCATTAGGGCAGCGAACAATTTGAAGAATTATCACGTGGTCGCCAATGTACGGCAAATGCTGCTACAGCGATAGCTTATTCATTTTCAAAATCTTTAAATGAATGGACCTCTTCAGATTTAGATCGCGTTTTATTAGCAGGAAATACGTACTTCAATAATTGCATGTCACGACTAACAATTAGACCGCGGAACTTATTAGACTGAGGAACTTTTGCCTTCTGTTTCTGTGGCTGCCACAGAATTTGATCTTCATATACAACCTGCTGTCGTTGTTGGCGTTATTAACTCCAGTAAACCATTCGAGGTACTTGAAGGATACTTTTCTAATTTTTTTATCAGGCATTGAACATTTTTTACTATTTTTGGCAAGGGCATCGTTACATGTCAAACCTATATTGCAGTTGCAGTAATGAAATCAAGTTAGTTCTATTATTTATTTGATTCGCACTCGAGAGGACCTAAAGGTTTTGTTGCACCTACTAGAGGTATTTCCATGCTTATGAAATTTCAAAATCAAGGAGCATTATGTCAACATCTTGCAGTAGTGCTGGATAGTATAATAACTAAAAAGTTTGAAATAAACTTAATTATTAAGAAAACAAAAAACCCGACTGCAATGTAAAAATACAACTGAAAAGCAAAAAAACAAGCTCTACATTTCTTTTGTGACTTTATTTAGCTACTTACTGTTTTACTTTCTCTTCTTTAGCATTACATAAATATGTGAATAAACATGACTATGAATGTTGGAAAAGTATTGCAGGCGGGAACAAGCTGTGCCAAGCCAGTGGTGGTTTAAAAAGTAGCAAAATGTGAGAAAAACGATTTAACAGCTTGTTCCCGCTTGCAATACTTTTCCAACATTCATAGTCATGTTTATTCACATATTTATGTAATGCTAAAGAAGAGAAAGTAAAACAGTAAGTAGCTAAATAAAGTCACAAAAGAAATGTAGAGCTTGTTTTTTTGCTTTTCAGTTGTATTTTTACATTGCAGTCGGGTTTTTTGTTTTCTTAATAATTAAGTTTATTTATAGCAAAGTTTTAAATTGATTCTCATTGATTTTTTTTGTTTTGTCAATTGAATTATTGTTACCAGCATAATTGTTGGGTTAGTTTTTTAACACATCGAGAGTTTTTGAACCATAATATGGATACTTCGTCCGAACAAGCGGCACAAATTGTAGCATTGGTGCGGGAGGGCTTGGATCAACGAACGATTGGTAGAAATTTAAATTTAAACCAGTCTACGGTTTCTAGAATATACAGAAGGTTTGTAGAGACAGGTTCTTACAGGAGGAGACGTGGTACAGGCAGAACTCGAGCAACCACAGGTCGTGATGACCGATTTATTGTTATAACTTCCCTGCGAAATCGTTTCCTCACGTCAGTTAACATCAAAACCGAGCTTAATGAAGTGCGTGGAGTAAACGTGTGTGCACGAACAATAAGAAGAAGGTTAAAGGAAGCGGATATCACCCCTTTTAGACCAGCAAATGGTCCAAAGTTGTCTACAGCTCACAGACAAGCTCGCTTAAGATTTGCGCGTCATCACCTGAATTGGACAGAAGAGCAGTGGGCCTCTGTATTGTTCACGGACGAGTGTAGGACATGTTTATATGGTGCAGATGGTCGCAGAAGAGTCTATCGTCGACGTGGGGAGCGATATGCTCAAAGTTGCATTGAGGAGCGTGTTCCTTTTGGAGGCGGTTCATGTATGGTCTGGGGTGGCATATCGATGAACGGGCGAACAGAACTTGTGTTCATAGACATGGTCCGTCAAAACGGTAATAGAGGGGGTTTGACAGCACATCGCTACATAACAGAGATATTAGAAGATCACGTGGTGCCTCACATGGGATTCATAGGCGAAAATTTTACTTTAATGCAGGATAATGCCCGGCCGCATGCAGCTGCACAAGTTCAACATTATTGCGAAGAGGTTGGGATACGTACAATGAATTGGCCAGCACGCAGCCCGGATCTTAATCCCATCGAGCATGTTTGGGACAATTTAAAAAGAGCTGTATATGCGAGAAACCCTTCGCCCACGACAGTGGCAGCACTAAGAACAACACTTTCAGAAGAATGGGACAATATTCCGCAAGATCTTTTAAAAACCCTTATAAAATCTATGCGGAACCGATTAGAATCCGTAATAAGGGCACGCGGGGGTAATACACCTTATTAAAACACAAATAAACCCTTGCATAAAGTTTGTGTCTATTGTTAAAACCAATTTTTTAATTAAACCAATTTTTCTTAAATTTCTGTTTTTTCTTCAAAAAAAGTCTTAAGGTCCTTTCCAGTACATAAACTTAAACTTAAAGATATGACCCTACGCTGTTTTAAAGTTCACGAACCAATCTAGAGGTTTCAATTTAAATCTGTATAGAAAGTATGCATACTTGGTTAAAATATTTATTTCAAAGTCGTCTATTACTTTGATGCAGTTTATGAGTCCGTCAGTGTAGATTATGGCTTTTTAGCGTTGTAAAGGTTTTATTCCCGAGGAGGGCCAGACCATAAGCGATGGCCCTGGTTCAACCACGACTCTCAGTCGGCGTGCGGTTTTAGTCGGTTCGAGTCCGACATAACCTCCCCTTCCGGCTCCGGCAGGGGAGGTATCCGAGGGGATTTACGCACGAAAAAAAAAAGCCAATGGAAATTCCAATTCCATCAAACTATTCATAGTAAAACACTCGCCGGGATATTTACCATGTTTCTTATACTTTTCGAGGATCAGATTCCTCGAAAAGTATGTTTCTTATACTTTTCGAGGAACTGATTCCTCGAACAGTATGTTTCTTATACTTTTCGAGGAACTGATTCCTCGAACAGTATAAGAAACATGGTAAATATCCCGGCGAGTGTTTTACTATGAATGTAAATGACTATGTCAGTCCCAAATCAGGGGAGGTTTTTTTTTTTATCGTGCGATAAATCCCCACGGATACCACCCCCACAGAGCCGGTGGAGGTGGTTATGTCGGACTCGAACCGATTAAAACGCACGCCGTCTTGGGTGCTTGGTTTCCGGAGGTGAGATTGCCAAAAGCATATCTCTCGCGGAAGGGGGGGGGGGAGGTTATGTCGGGATTTCCGCATGAAAAAAAGAAAGTAAAGGCTTTATTTAAAAAAAAGTTAAGTTATAATAAATGTACAATAAAACTCCCAAGTCTACCTTAATGTGGTCATTAAATTTCAATAACTTAGATTAGTTGCCGGGTCTGTAGCCGTTATTAGGAAACTTTTTCGGACCTTCGGTAATTACAAATCTATAATCCCGTTTTTTTTCAAACCCACTACTGTATTATAACTGGATGAACAGGATAAGGAAAATGGAATGGGTATATTTCTTGAAAACCCTTTTACAGACGCCTGGATTTCTTTTAATCATACATTCCGCAAGAAACTATATTAAGTACCTACCTACCAATAGTGTTATTTAAAAAAGTCCTAAGTAAGTTTTATCCGCGTAGGTAATGCGAACGTGACAAGCTTAGAGTTATTGGATATTTGCCGGGTACCGTCACCTTTTTCATCACGCACATATAAATTTGTTCAATTCGTTAAGTGAAATTCAGAGCAAAATTAACTTGGTATCTTTGGGTTTGACGCAGAATATGCACTTCGCAAAATGTGCAATCAACAAAAAATGAGAATTTCGCATTTGGGTCACTTACACGTGACCCAAAAGTGATTCACAGAATGAGCACTTCGCAAAATGAGCACTTCGCAGAATGGGCAATTCGCAGAATGTGCAGTTAGCAAAATGAGCACTTTTGAAATATTATGCGGATAATGTATTTTGAACATTAACATTTCTGATATAAAAAGTCTGTCCCAATGAACGCAATCCATATCCATACTAATATTATAAATGCGAAAGTAACTCTGTCTGTCTGTCTGTCTGTCTGTCTGTCTGTCTGTCTGTCTGTATGTTACGCTTTCACGCCGTAACCACTGAACCGATTTTGATGAAATTTTGTATAGGGGTAGATTAGACCTTGAGGAAGGACATAGGCTATGTTTGGTCGCGATAACCGACTTCCACGCGGGCGGAGCCGCGGGCAAAAGCTAGTCCTCTATAATATTAACATCTAAATTTTCTTCAGATCCAGGCCTATCAGACAACATGGAAGAAAACGAAGACTCTCTTTGGGGATTGAACCGTTCAATACTCAACATTCGGGACCGAGCGCGGCTCTCAGTCGGGGGTTCCTTAGGCCCTGGCTCAGCGCTTTCATCCCCTGGCCCACCTGCCTGCGACTGCTTCGTACCACACCGAGACCATCACTCAGCGCCAGTAGTGATGTTCTGCGATGAATGACGCTAACAAAGCTCGCTACAAAATTTCTGGTTGAAAAACGATTGTGAGGGTTTTGATACAAATTTTAATAAAGGTAGTATTATAAATGATGTTAAAGTGGATATTCATGTCCAAGAAGGTGGGTATTTAAAAGACAATTTCAATGATTACATGTTGTTGTATCAAGCTGGTCGGAAAAAGTATGTAGATGAGAGTGCGTCTCGCGCAAGGAAACTTGCTGCGTTCAAACGCTTGTATTGTTTAGAATACGAGTGTGGCACTTGGTTGTAGATTTTGTACGGATCTGTAGATACGTGTATAGATTGGAAGATGATGGCTCAAATATACATTTGATAATCTCTAGTCATAGGTGTAACTGTGTGTGTATATTTTAGATTTAAGTAATATAGACCAATCAAATAAAGACATACCTAATGAGTATTTCATAAATTAAATTACTCAATTGTAGGCAGGTATATGTGTTACAATTAATTATATTGATGTTAGAATTAAATTTACACATTGTTAATTTAATTAAGGCCTGGCTCACAATGAAAGAAGGGTGTAAAAATTCACGCTACCTAGTCTTTTCATGTGAATATTATTTATGATAAGAATTTAGTCACGTTAATTTAATACCTCATTAGCAATGAAACACGTCACAAGACAAAGTCAGGTGTAATAAAAACTTAAAAAGATTTAATGCCTTTTTCGCATTGAAGCAAACAGAGTTGCAAATCAAAAATCAGGCAATATGAAGTCATAATTGGACATACATAGGTGACCACGGGTGCTGCAACGCACCCGAAACGTCGGCAAAAGTAAGTGTTCCAAAAATTTTATCGTAATAAGTCCCTAATTAATAAAAAAACTATGAACATTTTTACATAAACGATAGTTTATAAAATTAAAAAAAAAGCAGAGTCTTATTCCAAAATCAAGACAAGAAAATTCACATAGCTCTTTTCCAATCACATATCACAATTTTTATGTGGTGTTTCTCGCTTGCTTTAACTCTGACCTTGCGATTGCGTTTGACTTCGTTCACTCAGTGAATACCTGGCATTATACGCAACGAATTATCTTCCAAGCGGATTAATATAAGTCAAGCGAAGAGTTAATCTCTTACGTTAAGAGTCATAAGTGATACGGAGACACGTAGTTCAATCTTAAGGTAAGATTATACTTACTCTAAATATATTATGTGTTAAGTAATTTGTAACGCCACCTGTGTAACTAATGTGTTTGCTCAGGATAATCAACTCACTTTAAGTTTTTAATTTCTGTAAGTACTTATAAACTCATTTTAATTTTGTATTGTATCTAAGTAGATATATTAATAGTCGTATACCATCACTGCAGTTTTAATTATTTAGTACAAAATTTTGAAAATAATGCGAAAAACTAACCGTTTAGTGGCGTGTCAAAAACATGAAATAATCGTGGACTTTCTATCCTAGTTATAAAAAAATAACCTAACCTATCCAAGTCGTTTTATGACAATTCGACCAAACGTGTATTGGACCAAACGCGACTAAACTATTTCTAACGTTTAGTCGCGAACACCTACATATTTTGGAAAAGTAAACAGTTCTGCCTACCCTTTCAGACAATACCTTTCAGCACCACCTTTCAGACATGTGGAGCATCATTAGGTAGGTAATCTATTACAAAATAAATAGCTGTACACACTGTACAGTAACCTATACAGTCTACGATACAATTTTCCTTAATACGTAGTACCTGCTTGCCTACGCCAGATTTATTTCTTTTAGAAGTTGAAGAGAGGTGAGATCGAACGAATCCATCATAGCCACGTCACCTTTGCAAACAAAATCCTACGTATTATATTATTCTGAGTTACCCTAAGTGAATTAAAGGGCGGATAAAGAAGGCACGGATGCGGCCTATTTTTCAGTTCTCACGGCATCCCCTACCATCCGTCTTCTTGACCCGACTAAACCTGCATACCTACTTGGGTCTACAGAACTACAGATTCCATAAAGCCCAGGGCCACCTATTGTTTCTATATGGCTTTAGGGTACCATGGGCATGGCATAAGTAATAACTGTATTTTCATATTTTGCACTAAATAGTTCAGAAACAGCATCTTTTGAAATGTGTAACGTACAGGGTGATTGAATTATATTTACCTACTTAGTTTAGAAGTTTGCTGAACTTATTTTTTAAACAACCCTATTAAATTGGAAACCTGCGAGATGGCATTAAAACTAAATAATAAAAAAGTACAATTTTGGGGCATTTCCGTACATCTCACAATTGAAAATAAGTTCTATGACATAGGAGCCAAGAAGCGATACAAGTTTCTGTGGATCCCATGGACACGACGTCTTGGGAGCCTAGTACAATTTTTTGGCTTTGAGGACCCTCCAAAATATCGATAGGAGCGAATTTGCCATAAACACTCTACAAAATCGTCAGTATATTTCAATCCTATGAATATAGGATCAAAAGCAAAAAAGATTACTTTAGGATCCCATGGGATTATAGACATATGATCTAATTGGCCGGAGGCAATGATATTTTATACAAGATATGTTACGTTCACAGTAACTGACTTCTCAAATCTGATCCAGCAGTCTGTCAGTGCAATAGTTGACAATTAGCGTTAAAGTAGTACGAAAGATGGGATAAGCACACGAGTAAAAAAGATAGCTATAATTCGGAATGATTCGGACGATTGCGCTTCGAAGCATAGATTATGATTTTGTTGAACAGAAGGGGTATTTCGTTGGTAGGCAAGAAATGAAATTCGATGAAAAAATAATACGTCATTATTTATTTCGGAAAATGATAATAATTCAAAAAGTTAATTAGGAAACTTCTCGAAAATAAAACCATAGTGCCGTACTGACGTTATAATCAAAAATTAAAATCCTTCAAATAAATTTAATTTATTTCTTTTCTGCCTCTTAGAAAGTTTTTTATTTTGGGATTATTTTTATGAGCAGAATGAAGCCGAACAGTGGTATATTTGTCAGTTATTTATATTCTTCCTGAGCAATGTTCCTTTCTCCGAAGTATATCTCTCAGTGGCTTCAAAATTATTGCTACAAATTCTGCTGCTTTTTGAAGGTGTCCAGTCAAACTCATTTCGTTGTTCTTTAACAATTGCAATCCACTCTTGAAGTCGAACTTCATTAGTTGGAAACCTTGAAAAAAAATTTAGGTTATTACAATAATTATTTAAAGGACAACAAATAAATAAAACAAAAATTATGTTACTGAATTTTGAATAACAAATAAAACTGAACAGCAGGTCAAAATTATTACTTTAGTAGGCAGTAAACTGAAAATTACCCTATGTCGCATCTGTACTGATAATCTATGCAAGCAGTGTTGTTGTGTCCTTGTCGTGCTCATATCAAAAAGTAATTCTGTCCTTTTTCTTTGCCACCATTATTTTAAAAATATTAATAAACTAATTTTAATGAAATACACTAAAAAATCGGTAATATTGTATGTACTTACATGTGATAGAAGGTCCTTCGTGTTTTATTGATTTTAGTGTCGTAATTTGTACATTTTTAAAAATACACGGTGGCATTTTTATTGCCATTTTATTATGCGCTTACATACGTGACAACTCGGCGTTTGCCAGACATATACTAAATGCGATACGTCCCAATTGGGACGTTTTCGCGTCTTCACCAGGCGCAGTCTAATAACATATCTGCCTCTTTTTTGTATGTAATATCATTGGCCGGAGGGCTTTTACAGCGGGATAAAAACGGAATTACCTATTATTATAATTCCGTTTTCATCCCACAGCAAAAATCGATATCGTTTCTGTGTTGTTCGTGTAAACGTAAATATGAAATTCTTTTTTGTACTGTATGAACTGAAATTAATTGAGACCAATACCGTCCCATGAGTGGCCATTTTTACCCAACTGCGCCAGCGAGGGTAATGTTTTTGCAGGCTACGTTTACAGCTGGGCCCGCTACTGTTAAGTAAGTACTGACTTATTCAAGTAACGGCCTAATGTACTGTGAAGAATCTAATTTCAAATTTATTAAATGTTAATTTTAAGTAAGTAATTATAAGAAGAAATTGTAAATAAAAGTGACTTCGGTTTAATTTAGTTACATAGCTGTTTTCCTCAAATTTCTTCGTTCTTTGAACTTATAATATACTAGCATTTACCCGCGGCTTCGCCCTCGTGGATGTCGGTTATCGCGACAAAACATAGCCTATGTCCTTTCACCAGGACCAACCTATCCCTATACCAAATTTCCTCAAAATCGGTTAAGTGGTTTAGGCGTGAAAGCGTAACATACAGACAGACAGAGTTACTTTCGCATTTATAATATTAGTATGGATATGGATTTAGTGAAATACAATTTTATAATAAAGATATTTTACTCATTTTCCATTCACTAAATAATTTTCCGTATGACTCGTAAATTTTTTCACGATGTACGAGTACTTATTAATTGCATGCAATTTTGTTCCCGAACTTATACAATTTAATAATGTCCATTTTATTGGCTAACATTTTATACTTACACGCTCACCACCGCCTTACAACTGAATGCAAAATAAAATACACAAAATATTTTATAAGAAAAGTATCGTGAACTAAAAAAAATAAAAATATATAAATGTTGTAGCTTTATATTATTCAAAAATATGTCTGCAAGTATTAGCAAGGCATATTGAAGGTGTTTACTTTATACCTTTTTTATGTAGATATAACTATCGATTAGGTACTTATTATCGGATCGAAGTTTAAGGACACCCTCTATATGTAGGTACAGTCAGCATCAAAACTATGTTGATGAACAAAGTACTCAAAATGATCTTAATTTCGTTTTTTACCCCCTTCCAGTTGACCGATTGTTCTGATATTTGCTACACACCTATAGTTCGGATAACAATACCATATAAATCAATGAAACAGTTTGATTTGCTCATAATACGAGAGTTTTAAGATCATTTTGAGACTTCGTCGTCAAGATATTTATGATACTGTTGCTTACATTAAGTAATGACATTATTTTGATATATTTAGGACAATTTTATGTAGGTATGTATTTATACGTAAGAAATGTACCAAAAATATATATCTAAGTCATAGTGTTAAGTTTAGAATAGTCTTTATTAAATAATACTATTAATAATTATATTTATTTTCTGTAAAATGTATTAAATTCTGATTTACAATACACACACATAAACAATATCGAAATCGATGAGAATAATTTCAAATTTAATTAAAAAATATTATTTAGTTGGGTATAAACATTTACAAATTCTTCACTAATTCGCAATGTATAAATACTTAGGTAAAGTCTTTGAGAAAATAATCCTGGCACTAAACGCTCACGGCTTCTTTTTATTACTTGCCTAAAATTTAAGAAGATAAGAAAAATCCTACTTATAAGTATATGTATATCGGTACCTACCTACTATGGCGCACCCATCAACGCCGTTCCCTGATAGGAATGACAATTTT
The DNA here is from genome assembly GCA_914829495.1 of Eilema sororculum. Taxonomy (NCBI): domain Eukaryota; kingdom Metazoa; phylum Arthropoda; class Insecta; order Lepidoptera; family Erebidae; genus Eilema; species Eilema sororculum. The sequence goes on from OU618541.1 coordinate 22,650,635, forward strand.
ATTGTTATTGCTACTGAAAAGCAACTGGAAAGTCGGGATTAATGTAAAACAGTAAAATTTTCAATATGTGGATGTGGATTTTCGCGTAAACTTCCACAATATCACAAAAAAAAAACATATTTTAAAAATAAATCCTTTTCCACCGAAGATAATAATAATATTTCTTTATTTTAGATACATTTTGGTAGGTATCTACTGTCAAACTCCATTTATAAGTGGGTGCGTAGTGAGTTCACTCAGCGTGACAATCTTAATTTATTACAATACTGTATGCCGTCATTAATTGCTTAAGTCGTTTGTCGACGTTATATTTCTTAGGGAAGCTCCAAATAATGTTAGTCATCGTGACTGACGACATTTTGAGTAACATATTTAATGGCTGACCCCATTTAGAAGGCATGGAAATGCTTTTCGATCTAAAAGGTGTTTTTGTTTGCGTAAGGTCACCAACACAATTGGTTTTGTCCGTCGGTCGATGAACATCATAATTACAGTATTGGGTATTAACCTATAGTGAAAATATAGTTAAACTAAAAAATATTCTATCTATCTAACCGAGCTTATTAAATTAAGAATGGTAAAAGAGCTGTAAAAATTGCGTCGGTTCTTATTTATAGTTTTTTTTCTAATGGATGATTAGGTACCGCTTACCATCAAGGGCCATTTTGTACTGAATCTATCTACTAGGTACTCAACTTGTCAAACCTAACTACCCCCTAAAACGTTACCAATTGGGTATTCTACTGACTAGTCAAATTAGGGTACTTTTTGCTAAACGTCAAAACGATAAGAAGGTAACTTGTATGAAAAAAGATTTAGTGACGTCATAAAATGTAATAGTCAAATCAGTTACTATTATAGGTTGAGTAGATGATTAAAAATAAATTAAAACTATAAAATAAGAACCGACGCAATTTTGACCGCTCTTTTACCATTTTTAATTTAATAAGGTCGGATAAATAATTTATTTTAACTATAGGATACCCAATTACCCATTTCCCAGATATTATTGTTATCGATTTCGGTAATTAAGAGGTAGTTATTTTTAAACACTCAGTTTCAAAGAAGCAAAAATACCTATCTAGGATACATTTTTTATTCATTATTATAATAGGTGGCAACCCTAATGAAATTATGTTGTTTGTATTGAATGTGTCTAGATATTATAAATATTGCTGTTGACTGTTAATAAATAAAGGTTTTTTAAAAGAAACGTTTTGTTTTATTTTCATTAACAATATTTAAAGAAAACACAACAACCTACCTATCTACCTACATTTGAAGATACGGAGATTACATACATCACCTAACTGTACCTACTTATACTCTAAATTTTAATCACAATTATTTTCTACATTTACACAGCATAGCACAGATAGCACTGCAATACTCTACACTTCCCTACCTCGACTAAAGTAGGTAGGTAGAGAATCTCTGTTGTATTTAAAATCTAATCGAGGTCAGTCAGCGTCATAAATATCTTGACAACGAAGCCTCAAGATGATCTTAAACCTCTTAGAGCATATCAAACTGTGTTATTCAACAATATACATTAAAACTAACATAGTAAACAATTTTTTAAATATTAAATTATATCTAATTTAATAATAACTGTTTTATTGATTTAAATGGGATTATTGTCCAATATAAAGGTGTTTACCAAATACCAGAACAATTAGTCAACTGGAAGGGAGTAAAAAACTAAATTAAGATTATTTTGAGTACCTACCTGTACGTCAACATCTTTCTGATGCCGACTGTACCTAATGGGTAATGCACGGTCTATGTACAGCAGTGGACTGCGGTGGGATAATTGATAGATTTGATTGACCTCTAATGGTGCGCCTCATTTGGTGCGCCTCAAAACTGTGGCGCTTCGAGGAATACCTCAATGCACCGAATGCACGGTTTAACAGATTTCGTACCTTACACATTTTCTATCCTTTACTTAGGTACATTACACCTATCCCTAATCATCCCACAATTAGGTGAAAAAGATAGCTAAATAAGTAAAAAAGGGATGCAAAATGCTATTAAATGTCAATGTAAGATATTTTGAACTTTACTTAACTATACCACTGACTGGCGTGATTGTGTACCTATATGAATATGAACACTCTACTAACTTACATGCATTGCTTACATGTTTCTGGAAGTCCGATCGCTAAGATAGTTTGACCACTCTGGATGCTTACAACTTTTTGAGTACTCTAATTATCAATATAATATTGAAGTTTTGGTTTTAAGATTACTTTGAGTACTCAACATTTTAATGAGGAGACGTACTTTCGTTGACCTCGTGAACTGCGCAGTTTTCGTTCTAAAGTTGCGTTTCCATCAGAGATGTGTGCGTGGTAGCTGTGCGGTGCGGTACGCGTACGAGGATGTGCAATGGTATGATTCCATCGAAATGTGCTAGGCAACTGAGCGGAGCGTGGTCTCGTAGCTGTGCGCAGATGAGCGGTGCAAGAATGTAGCCTGGTTTCTGATGAGATTAACAAATCCGGGGAACTCTTCCCTTGTTTCGCATTTAGAAAAACCTCGCTCCGCCGAGCCATTTTCACCACAGGTTAAGTACCATTTCTCACTTATCGGGCTAAGGTAAATATTCTAATTTCAATAGCTAGGTACTAAGTTATGGTTGTTTCTGACAATATCTTTATAAAAAAAATAGCTTTTGCCCGCGACTTCGAAATATAAAAGGTTTAGGACTGCTTCTGTTCCCGCGACCCAGATAAAGTTCCTTAATATTTCTGTGAGCCTGGTATATCAAACCAATGTACCAGGGTCACAGAAATACTGATATTGCAATGAAACGAAAGATTTTAAGTCTTATCAAGACCTACCTTTCTAATAAAAACATTTACAATTATATATGTAAGATCCACGTCATAGCACCTCCCGGAAAAGAAACGGGATTGGCAACCCTATACCTACGCTGCTGTTCCAATAAGAAAGGGCCAAGCGAATAAATACGGCAAGTTAAGTGAAAACAAACAACGTCAAGATAAATGCGTCCTTTAGCAGGTTTGTTATGTGTGATTGTGTTCCACATACCTACTCACGGCCTTCATCGCTATCGTATCCTACGTCCATAATATATTATGTACCTACAGTCAGCATCAAAAAGATGTTGACGAACAAAGTAGGTACTCAAAATTATCATAATTTCGAAAAACATTGGAAAAAATGAAATGCTCAAGTGAGACTCGAACTCACGACCTTTCCCTTACAGGGGGATTGCTCTGCCAACTGAGCTATTGAGCACCACTTGAATCATTCCAAATTTTCCTTCTCTTTATATCCGTCTATAAGGGCGACGGTACATTTTTTCCAATGTTTTTCGAACTTAAAAGTTACCATAATAAATGCTATAAAAAATTCATTCAAATATCATAATTTCATTTATAAAACAGTTTGATTTGCTCTTAGTACGAGAGTTTTAAGACCATTTTGAGACTTCGTCAAGATATTTATGACGCTGACTGTACCTACCTACCTACCAAGTAGGTACGATAAAGCGCTATTTATAACAACCTACTTTTGTAGTACCCACTGTCGACGCAAACTACACTCGCAGCGCCATCTATCAGCGTTTGAAGACGGCGAACGTGACGGCGGCTTAAGGAACTAGCGTACAATTGGTCGACACCCGGCATCGATTGCCCCCCACTATAACATTGTAATCGTTCCTATAAATACGTGTGATACGACGACCCATGTATACCATTTTTTATTTCGTTAATAAACGTATTTCTGTAAAATATCAAATTAGTACTACTCATTGAAGACGAACCCGAAGATCCCCGTAGCTACAACATTGGCCCTACGAACCGGATTTGCTGCTTTTGCTGTGTAGAAGAATCCATTGGCGTCCATTGCAGAAAAAGTACGAGTCATCGTGACGAAAGCAAATCAGAATCAGCACCTCAGTTAACGGTCAGGTCTTCGATCCCGTCTACTCCTTTCCCGTTATTCGTTTGTGCTAAAATCGTGTCGTTTTCATTACTTACAGGAAGATTAATTCATTTTATCGCGTGGCGACCGTTACAAATACCAGTGCATCAAAACCGTGAGTACCTTATCTTATTCTTTGTCATAGGCCTTTAAGATGGGTGGTGAAAGTACATTAACTGTCCCTTCAAAAAGTCTACCAGCTTCCCCTACAAAAAAGCGAGTTGATGACGATGAGCTTTCTGGTCTTAGGCGACAGCGTGGAAACTTGAAGGGTAGAATAACACTTTTTCAAAAATATCTCGATTCGTTTCAAGATACCTGTCCATCTAAACAACAAATAAGAGAAATTAAGTTTAGATTGCAGGCAGCTCAAGATCATTTCAAAATATTTAACGAAATTCAAAGCAAAATTGAGTTATTAAGTTCAGATTCAGATATCAATTCTAACAGTGAATACGTTCAGTCATATGAAACTATGTATTTTTCTTCCTTGGCAATTGCTGAAGGTTTGATCGAAAATGAAGAAACTGGAAACAAGTGTTCAAATGTTCCTAAGATTAACGGTTTTCGCTCCTTACCTGAAATAAAACTACCCACTTTCAGTGGAAGGTTTGATGATTGGCTTGAGTTTAAACATGCATACGTAACAATGATCCATAACTGTTCAGACTTAGGCGAAATCCAGAAATTTCATTATTTGCGTTCTTCATTGACAGGTACAGCTTTAGAGGTAATTAGTTCCTTTGAATTTACGCCTAGAAACTATATTCACGCATGGGAGTTATTGGAGAACAGGTTTCATAATACTAGGCTATTAGTTCAGAATCATATAAAAGCATTGTTTAATATGACATCAATAAAACTAGAAGCATCTTCACAAATTAGGAAGCTAATAGATACCGTTTTGCGAAATATGCGCTCACTTACATCTCTAGGCGAACCCACCCAAACATGGGATACGTTGATTATCTTCCTAGTTCAATCAAAGCTCGATTCTGCTACTGAGCGCGAGTGGGAGATCGAAAAGGGAACGATTCATACTAATTCCGATAAAAAGTTAAAGTTAAACGATATTCTCTCATTTCTTAAAAAAAAGGCAGATATGTTGGATTCAATAAGTTCCAATCAAACTAAGTCGCAAAATAAATCACATTCGGCATCGAGTGAAACAAAGGGTACTTCACAAAAGCACAATACATCTACACATATTCATACCTACGTGTCAGCTGATAATTCCGTAGCAGCAAAAAATGTACCGAGAAATAAAGCTATTAAGTGTTCTCTTTGTAACGGTACGCATGCAATTTATGCGTGTTTTAAATTTTTGAATTTGACTGTTAAAGATAGAATCAAAATCGTAGACGAGAAACAGTTATGTAGGAATTGTTTGCGTTCCGGTCACTCAATTACCGATTGCACTTTCGGTCCCAATTATGAGTTCTGCAGCCAAAGTGTCGAAAAAAAACCAAAGTTACTGATAATTATTTTAATTAAAAGAAAATTATAGTAATACAAAGTAATGAAACCTATTCGATGCTAGAATTAGGAATGCACATAATTTTAATAAAACACAAGACATCGATTCGCGGTGTCAGCATTTTGAAGCTCGAATGATGAGATGATATTAAGGAAAAATGTTGCTGGGACCTCCTTGTGTTCCTTGGTTACTTCTTCCTGAGCAGGGATCTTGAGAGTTAGCTGCTTCTCCAGCATCTGCATCTGCGGCTTATTACAAATATGACAATGTTAGCTGCACAAGCAACGATAGTATAAGGAGGTATCGTTGTATGGTATAGGACAGGCGAATGAGTTTTCTCTATGGCTTCTGTAGATAATGGGATCTTTTGGCAGGCGTTTTTCAAATGATGGCGGCTTACAAGTTCCTGGATATAATCGGCTTCAGTGCGTACTAGAAGAATTATCCTTTTTTCACAGAGATATTGGTGCTGTACTTCGGGCATTCAGCCTCTATGTACACGAATGATTTCTCGATTGTTGCTATATAAGGAGTAGGAAGTACAAGGGCTAATTGTTTTTTTTTTCTTTATTAGGGACAGTGGATAATTTTTATAAATCGTATATCCATCTCTCGGGAGTCTTTAGGGAATTTATAAACTATTACTATTCTTTTCTCATCAAAGTATGAACCTGGTTTGATCAAATTATAGTATTCTCATAATTCTAAACTGATTACTTAGTCTTGGCTAAAGGAATGGTAATGTGTAGTTAATCTAGTCGGTCCTAGTTTGTATGGTAAAAGTCCTGGTCTGTCAGCTAAGGCCTCAAGTCTGTTGTCTTCTGGATGCGTCGATCAGTAGTAGCAGACTCTTGTAACACTTGGTTCCCTTTAGGTAATCTTTTTAGTCGCGATTTAGCAACAGGGCCACGTTTTTTCGACGTGTAAATGTGAATGGGCAAGTCGGCTAGGACTGTATCCTGTGTGAAGCGTGGGGCAACTTTCTGGCGACTAGCGAGGGGGTTTCTTATAAAGACTTGTTGCTGGGATGAGTACTCTATTTCAGGTTCACGGGTTTTATTCCTATTTTCGATTAGGGATGTCCGATTAGCGAGAGAGGATTCATTGATTATATCATATACCTGTTTCATCTGTTGTCTATGATTCTGCGCGTACTGCTGTAAGATGTGTTCAGTAAAGTCAATGTCGATCGGATCTCTGGGGTCAAAGTGTCCATTCAATAAGTCAAACGGTCTACACTTGGTAAAACTGTGTATAGAGCTATTGTATGCTATTAAGGCGTATGGGACAAGATTAACTACAGGTTCACTTTTATGCTGTAGCTTAAGAATTCTAATATGCTCTAATAATGTCGAGTGAAAGCGTTCTATGTTACCATTATCGTTGGGACTATGGGGTAGGGTTTTATGGTGAACTATTTTATGAATACGCGTTATCTCTGAGAACAATTGGTTTGTAAATTCGGGGCCATTGTCAGTTATAATAGTCATGGGTAACCCATGGTGAGTACAAAATTTTAATAGTGATTGGATTATGCTAATGGCTGTGCCGTCTCGCAAGTGATAAGCTTGACCATATTTCGTGAAAACGTCTATGAAAGTCGCGTATTTCTCTGATTCTACTGTGAAAAGGTCCATTTGAATAATTTCTAGTGGTTTTGTAGCTGGTGGTACTATATTAAAATGTGGTCTGATTGGATTTCTATCATATTTAGCCTGTCCACAGATGGTACATTCGTTAATAAATTTGGCAATCTGTTCCTTCATTTTTGGCCAGTAATATTTTCGCGAAAGGGCTAAATGGCATTCGGTTATACCACGGTGGTTTGTTTTACCATCGTGATAGTGCTTAATGATTTCCTGCTGTCTCAGATACTCTTTAACGTTCTCTAATTCTGTCTTAGTTAATACTAGTTTAAGGGCAGAGCTTTTAATTTTGTCTTGTATAATAGGTACTATGGAATACATGGCTAATGGTGGATTTATTAGTATAGCTGTCTTAACCTTTGGGTTAACGTATTCCTTGATAGCATTAATAACATCCGACTCTAAATTTGTTTCAGAAATCTGGATTGCTGCTCTTGTGTGACCTTCGAAAGGCTTAGTCACTATGGGTCTTCGTTTTATGTCACCAACTATTGTAAAGTGGATCTGTCTATGAAATTTGTTAAGGGGCTCGTCAGTGATAGGGACTTCCAAAATGGGGTGTTCGTTACTGGTATGTACGGTGTCAGTCGAGGAATTAGTCTGGTCAGCGGGTACGTTTACTGGGTTAGAGTCTTCTGTCACAGGATCATCGTTATTAATAACTATAGTGTCAGTCAGAGAGTTGGCGCGTTGGATTGGTGGTATCGAGGGGTTATTTATCATTGAACTTAAGTCGTTGATACTGTTAATTACCGAATTAATCTCGTCAGTCTCGTTATTGTGTATCTCTACGCGAGAAAGGGCATCTGCATTGGTGTTAAATTTTCCTTTCTTATAAATTACAGTAAAGTCGTATTCGCTCAGTTTAAGTCTCCATCTTGTCAATCGTGAGTTTGGCTCTTTCAAGTTCATTATCCATTGTAACGGTTTGTGGTCAGTCAGTATCTTGAATTTCCTACCAAATAGATATGGCCTAAAGTACTTGGTAGCCCATACTATGGCTAACAGTTCTTTTTCTATTGTGCTGTAGTTTATTTCGCTTTCGTTTAATGTACGAGAAGCGTAACAGACTGGTTTATCAGAACCTACAGGTCCTTGTGATAAAACTGCTCCTATAGCGACATTCGAAGCGTCTGTGGTAAGGTTAAACTCTTTATTAAAATCTGGGTACTGTAGAATGGGATCATTAGTTAGCAAAGTTTTACATTTATTGAAGGAATTAACATACTCGGGGCTATGGACCACTTTGTTACCTTTCTTAAGACAATGGGTAAGAGGTTTCGTGATGCGTGCGAAGTCTGGGATAAATTTTCGGTAGTAACCGAGAAGACCTAAAAACTGTTTAATCTCCTTGGGGGTGTTCGGAATGGGATACTTTTGAATGGCTGAAATTTTGTCGGGATTAGGCTTAATGCCATCTCTACTTATTATGTGACCAAGGTAAGCGGTCTCTAACTTTAAGAATTCTGATTTATCCATCTGGATTTTGAAATTGGATTCTTTAAGCCTTTGGAAAACTCTTTCCAGGTTTTCTAAGTGTTCCTGGAGTGAAGAACTGAATACAATGATGTCGTCTAGGTATACCAGACAAATGGTATTCTGGAGACCTCTGAGGACATTATCCATGACTCTCTGGAACGTGGATGGAGAATTTTTGAGACCCATTGGCATACGAGTATACTCGAAATGCCCATGCTCTACATTGAACGCGGTCTTGGATATATCCTGGGGATCCATTTCCACCTGGTAAAATCCACTTGCTAGATCTAAGGTTGTAAAGTATTGGCATCTACCTAACTTGTCCAGAACATCGGTGATATTTGGTATGGGGTACTTGTCGTCTATTGTCTTTTCATTCAATTTACGAAAGTCAACTACGAGACGCCACTTCTGTTTTCCGGAAGCATCCATTTTCTTGGGTACAACCCAAATGGGTGAACTCCATGCAGAGTCAGAAGGTCTGATTATACCCTGCTGTAACATTTTTGTAATTTGGTCTCTGACTTCCTGTCTATGAACGAAAGGATAACGATAACTTTTGGTGTACACGGGTACCTCGTCGGTCGTACGAATTCTATGTTTGATCTTATTAGTAAAAGTCAACGGTTCGCCATCTATATAGAATACATCGGCATAGCGGCTACAGAGTGTTAAAAGATTAGCCTTTTCTTCCTCATTAAGGTGGTCTGTACGTAAACGCGATAGCACATCATTTACACGGTTTGAATTCTCAGTCGGCGTGCAATTAAAATTGAATAATTCTGCACTAGCGGGCTGATCTAACGAGAATATAATGTCATTAGAAGTTGGGTTTTCTATTTCTACGTAACCTCGGCTATTAGTTACAGTAGTCAGGCATTCATGTAAAATACAATTGCAAAAAATTTGTTCTTCAATGAAAACATCGCCATCTGGGGCATTTATGGGTACCTTGATTATTTTTGAGCTATTGGCTGGAATAATGTCTTCATATAAATTTACATTACGGGAGTTATATAGTTTAATCGGGTTCGTAGCATTTCGCGTAACTAAGTTGAAGTCTTTTAGATTTATATTAGCTTCCAATTGAGATAATATATCTAAACCTAGTAAACCATCAAAATAATCATGAAAACGGTATACGAATAACTTAATACTATCACTCTCATTAAATTCAGTAAAATTTGGTAAAGATATAGAATAATCGCTTCGGCTAACACCATGTATATTTGTTACTTCGAAAGGGTCAAAATTAAGGGGATAGTCTGAGAAAAATTCTTGTACCGTGGCTTGATAGCCGCCCGGGTGACTCGCGAACGCGAATTATCGATGCTAGATAGTCCTAAGTGCTCGCGAACCGGCCCGCGAGAATCCTACCGACTGCGCCAATTATGAGTTCTGCAGCCAAAGTGTCGAAAAAAAACCAAAGTTACTGATAATTATTTTAATTAAAAGAAAATTATAGTAATACAAAGTAATGAAACCTATTCGATGCTAGAATTAGGAATGCACATAATTTTAATAAAACACAAGACATCGATTCGCGGTGTCAGCATTTTGAAGCTCGAACGGGCGTCATCGGCGCGGTGGCGTGATCGCTGCGTCGGCGTTTCCGTTGTCGTTGCTATGTCCCTTGGACGTCGTGCGCTTGCGGCGTCAGCACTCTCCTTTAGGGATCCGTACTTAACATCCCTGTAAACAATGCCAAAATAAACATAACTCACTGCTTCACCTAACATCGGATAGCAATAACGGGTCGTCAGCTGATCAGCTGAGCGCGTCGTCGTCGACCGCGTTGCATTCCCTATCTATAGGTACCATGGTAGTGTAGATAAATGTACCGGCGGCGGCAGCGCGTTCCAGTCGGTTTTGTTATGTACGGCGTTGGTGTTGATAGCCGATAGAAATAAACGTTTTCATACAGCCCGAGCGCTGTTGGACAGTGGTAGTCAACACTGTTTTATTTCGGATAAGTTACAAAAACGAATCAATGCGCCTTTGATACAGTCCACCATACAAATTTCAGGTGTCGCACACTCAGTGACACAATCAAATTATTCATGCGAATTACTTATGCGTTCTAAATTAAACAATTATTCTACAACGGTAAAATGTTTCGTCCTGCAGCGTATAACATCCAGTTTACCCACGACACACATTAATGCCGAACTTATACGTATTCCGAATAATATAAACTTAGCAGATCCTACCTTCAATATACCTTCAGATATAGATATATTGATAGGCGCGGACTTGTTTTGGGAGATAATAGATGGAAATAAAATCCGATTGGTAGACGGACCATTCCTTCAGAATTCGAAGTTAGGATGGTTGCTTTCGGGTCCTATGAACTCACAAAAGAGTTATGATGACAAAGATCATCACGTTCAATGCAATTTTAATCAAACCTTGGGGTTAGATGATCAACTTAAACGTTTTTGGGAGATAGAGAATGTTCCTCAATTAAATAATCTTCTCACTAAAGATGAACAATTTTGTGAGAAAGTATTCACTACAACAACTAAACGCGAGTCCGAGGGTAGATTTTCTGTTCGCATCCCTTTAAAAGAATCGCCTGACGTTTTGGGTGACTCATACAATGTAGCAAAAAATAGGTTTCTTTCTCTTGAACGTAAACTAGAACGTTTGTCTGACTATAAACGTATGTACTCTGACTTTATGAGTGAGTACTTGGCTTTAGGTCATATGAGTCGGATCGACAAAATCGAGGAACCTAACTACTTTCTTCCACATCACGGTGTGTTTAAGGAAAGTAGTTCTACTACGAAGTTACGCGTTGTTTTTGATGCCAGTGCTGTGACAACTTCGAATAAATCGCTCAACGATATTCAGTGTCCGGGTCCAGCATTGCAAAATGACATCTTATCCATACTGTTAAGGTTTAGACAGTACAAGTTCGTGGCTTGTGCTGACGTGGGAAAGATGTTCAGGCAGATTTTAATTCAATCGGATCAGCGACCTTTGCAGCTTGTACTATGGCGCGAGAAACCTGTAGATCCTTTAGGCATATTTCAACTAAACACTGTAACGTACGGAACTGCATCGGCACCATACCTAAGTATGCGCTGTATACGGCAGTTAGCATTGGAGTGTGAGGATGACGTCATAGCCAGAGTAATTAAACAGGATTTTTTCGTTGACGATTTGTGTACGGGACATGACGACTATCAGGAGTTATTAGCTATATGCGAGAAGACGTCTCAGGTCTTACAGTCAGGGTGTTTTCCACTCCGTAAATGGACGTTCAATACGGACGTCTCTAAAGCTGCTTCTGTTTATTCTTTTGTCGGGGAACATACGCAAAATAAAACGCTAGGTATAGGTTGGCAGAGCGATCGCGATGAATTACATTTTACCACAAAAATTGATTGTGATAGTAGCGGTACTACTAAAATAACTAAACGAGTAATGTTATCGATTATTTCGCAGATTTATGACCCATTAGGTCTACTCTCGCCAGTAGTTATAATAGCTAAGATATTGATACAAAAATTATGGCTTGACAAATTGGGGTGGGATTCACCTGTGTCACAAGATTTAGCGGAGACTTGGAACAGCTTTATTAGTACATTAGGTTGTTTACAAAACATACGTATTCCTCGTCATGCGATAAGCGATAACGTTCAATATAAGGAGCTGCACGTGTTCACTGACGCATCACAAAATGCGTACGGTAGTTGTGCGTATATACGATCCTACAACAATACATCTACCGTTACTGTTAGGCTATTGTGCGCAAAAGGTAAGGTTGCACCACTTAAGTCACTCAGTATACCTAGGTTGGACTTGTGCGGCGCGCTGGTGGGGGCCAGACTTTATAAAAGGATTATCGATTCATTGCGATTAACTTTTACTCGTGTATTCTTTTGGACTGACTCGACGATCGTCATGGGATGGCTGCGTATGTCTCCACATTTGTTGAAAACATTCGTCCAAAATCGAGTAGCCGAGATCAATGAGCTTACTGATGACGCGGATTGGTTACATGTCAGTGGCATAGATAACCCGGCTGATATGTTGTCCAGGGGTCTATCTCTCGATTTGTTGGTCGATAGTAACTTATGGTGGGATGGTCCGTCCTATCTAAAAGATAATTTTCATGATTTTTCAAATATTAAAGGAGATACCCCATTTTGGGCCTGAGTGTACAGACATCAAACCTACCTCAAAACATTCGTCTATTTTGTGTTATAATTTTGTTTAGACTTCATTACAATCAGCAATGGCCAAGTGCGACAAAAGTTTTAAAATGTGATTTTCATTAATCAACAAGCTTCGTAAACGTTGAATGTAATACTTAATCCGATCTTCGTAAATGCGCTATGATTATGCTTGCTTTATCGATTCGATTATGAAATCAAATCGATAACTAATAACTATGAATTTAAAATTCGTGACTTTATTAAATGATTTCAAAATATCTATGTTTTATCATAGCATCTTTATTTTCGTTATTCAGTGCACTAATCAGAAAGACACGGTCTGTCTCTTTCATAATGGAAGTCAAAAAATCGATTGTAAATAATCGATCATATAGAATTCATAATAATCTGTAACATCTGGTAACATCATATATGTCATTTTCACTCCTGTCATTGAAAATGTCGCATTCGCTTTCCTTCAGTTCCATGAGATCGTTGTGTTTTGCTGCTTTTACTCTGTGAATTGTATATGATTTTCGAACTAACTGACCCTTGCTTGATTACTGGATACCGTTATTTGCTACATTTGTTGACCTTGGCTTTAAAACTGGACTAGACTTTACCACATCGGCTGAAAGCTATCACAATGAGTCTCTGTGTGAATTGTGGAATCGCTACCGATCGGTGCAATATTATAGGCATACATTTATTGAACGATGCAGTGATACTAGCTTGTATACGTGAATGGGTCGCACCACAAATAGTAAGTACCTATTCGTTATTTCTCGCTCTTTTGAAATTGTTATTATAATTAACGTTAACAGGCTGTTATAGCTGCTATAGAATAGAAATTACTACGAGTCCACCTAATCCCGTAGATAATTATGCCAACTTTTGTATATGACAATATATTTTGACTGATATGTGTAACGTTCATGAAGAACTAGCCTATATGACTAATGGAATATTCAGTGCTTATAACATGATCTCTGTTTAAGGTGAAAGCAAATGACATCATTTGCGAATCTAGCTGGATTCAAGCTCAATGTGCATGTTTGGATGAGAATAGACCAGCACAATCACCAGTGGGGCACAGACAAGTGTGTATTCTGTATGTCATTGAAGTGTGCAGAGAGGTGGATAGAGACCTCCTACAAGAACTTTCAATATCTCAAACGACTTGGTTGTTAAGAGGAAAAATAAAGTCCAGGCATATAAGTAGTAGAACTTATTACGTATATATATTAGTTGACAGTTCTTTGAGCGGGAGGAATGCTATATTACAGCATTGCTGTAATTGTATTGTAGGTAAGAGAACAGTCGGGTGCTGTGCCCACATAATGAGTATAAAATGGTATCTCGGTTGGGCACGGTTTCAAGAACAATATTTTAATAAACTATGATGATGCCTAAAAAAGGGAGGAAAGACCTAAGTCCTAGTGTAAGCATTTCTAAAGCCAAATAGGAAGATACCCGGGATAGAGATTAAAATACTTTTTTAAAATATAATAATCTTTAAAATAATGTTGTTTTATTTTATTACCTACTTATATAATTAATTCTATATTACTACAGCAAACAAGTATGTATACAGCCTTGTGGAAAGTGGTAACCGTAGCAAAAGGATGTCACTCAGATGTTGCCGTCTGAAGTGAGGGTAGGGAAGGATTGCTTTACCACCTTTAGAGTAAATGTCAGTTGCATATCAGAAAACTATACGAGTAAGAATCAATATCGTGCAACAAAAAAGTAGCTAAAGCGTGTCTTTGCTTTGACATATCAGTTTTATTATTTAGCATATACCTAGTTGACCATTCTACATTAATGACTAAAAATATTAATGACCTGCCCTTTTCCATACTAATAAAACCTGCTAACCTACTTACAAATAAAAGCGATACGCGAATAACTTGTGTAGCTATCACACACAACACAACATAAGACGCTGTTTGACCGCATTATGTATTACGACATAACCTAAAAACCTATGAACAATGCTCGATTTAACAAACTTGGCCATTGTGAATCGTCGTGAAAATTAGGCAAACAAAATGTCCTTAGATGGTCTAAATATTACCTAAATTTCAACCCTGTACATGTAGGCCCAAGATTGTATGAGAGTTGGGGTTGTCCTTTCGTAATGAATCAATTGATCTTAATAAGTTACCCGAATTAAAATCACAAACCACTAATTTAATTAGTAGTTCTACTAGCGACTTCATTCAATTCAATAAATATTCGTCATTCACAAAACTTAAACGTATAGTTGCATATGTGTTGCGATTCATTTGTAAGTTGCGGCCGAGGCGTTCAAAACAAGAAACCGGTTTGTTATCAGCAACGGAGTTGAGCGCGTCGCAAGTGATACTCGTTCGGCTGGCGCAGGTGCAATCTTTTCCTGACACCTACAGTAAATTATTAAATAACATTCAAATTAACACGAATAGTAAACATAATAATTACATTTCTGGTCTTAATGTATTTCTAGATCCAGATAAATTGATTAGGGTCGGTGGTAGATTATATAACTCGTCTGATTTTTGCTACGAAAAGAAACACCCGATATTGTTGTGCGGTAAACATCATTTCACTGCTCTTTTGGTGCGCAGCGAACACAAGCGCTTACTTCACTGTGGACCTCAACTACTTTTGTCAACATTACGTGAATGCTGGTGGCCGCTGGGTGGTAGAAACCTAGTTCGTAAAATAGTGCGTGAATGTGTTACTTGTGCGAGAATCAAGGGTAAAACTTTAACACCAATTATGGGTAATCTCCCATGCGAAAGATTGGATTCTGGATTTCCGTTTATTCGAACAGGTATGGATTTTGGAGGCCCGATTTATGTGCTCAATAAAAGAGGAAGAGGGGCACGACTTACAAAAGCGTACATATGTCTGTTCGTATGTTTTCTGACTCGTGCTGTTCATTTGGAACTTGTTTCTAGTCTATCTACAGAAGACTTTATATTAGCTTTAAAACGATTCATTAGTAGGAGAGGTAAACCTGAATCTATTTATTCTGATAATGGTAAAAACTTTGTCGGAGCCGAGAGGGAGTTTTATACAATTTTAGAGAAAAATTCAAAACCAATAATCGATTATTCATCAAATAATGGAATTAAATTTAATTTCATTCCACCATATTCACCCCATTTTGGAGGCCTGTGGGAAAGTGGGATAAGGTCATGTAAATATCATTTAAGACGTGTAGTAGGTAACGCGAAACTTACTTATGAGGAGTTGAGCACGGTTTTAGCACAAATTGAATCCGTCCTCAATTCCCGCCCTATGTCCCCTCTGTCCACAGATCCTAATGACTACAACCCACTGACTCCTGGTCATTTTCTTATCGGCCGGCCGTTGACTGCTCCAGCTCACGATGACCTCACAGATGCCCAGACGTCACGACTGAACCGATACCACCTAATCGAACAGCTACGTCAGCACTTTTGGCGGCGGTGGTCGAAAGAATATGTCTCCGAATTGCAGCAAAGGACGAAGTGGAAGTCACACCAGCAGGATATCGAGCTTGATAGCTTAGTCCTGATCAAGGAGGATAACCTGCCACCACTGAAATGGCGGTTAGGACGCGTAGCGAAGGTGTTTCCTGGCGCTGATGGTGTCTCACGAGTCGCAGAGATCCGCACAGCAGCTGGGACAATTCGGAGGGCGTTCTCAAAAAGGATCCTGGACAGCGAGAAATCGTGAGGCAAGATGCCTCAATCGTTGGAAGCGGTGCTTCCAAGGCGGGCGGTATGTCGACGCAAACTACACTCGCAGCGCCATCTATCAGCGTTTGAAGACGGCGAACGTGACGGCGGCTTAAGGAACTAGCGTACAATTGGTCGACACCCGGCATCGATTGCCCCCCACTATAACATTGTAATCGTTCCTATAAATACGTGTGATACGACGACCCATGTATACCATTTTTTATTTCGTTAATAAACGTATTTCTGTAAAATATCAAATTAGTACTACTCATTGAAGACGAACCCGAAGATCCCCGTAGCTACAACACCCACCTATACCAGAGATTACAGTTGGACCTATACTTAGTGAGTAGACAGTGCAAACCAATGCAGACCAATGCAAATTAACATAATTCACGGATACAAATATTTGAACGAGTCAAATCCTCTACCGCTACGCTGCAGAAGTCACCTATGATACGGGGCCCTACGGGGTCAAGGATGAAGAAAACGATTGGTACGAGATCTACAACTTTAATCCGTAGGTCCTGCTATACAATAATAAAAATACTCTAATTTAAGGTCGAGTGTCGGTTCGGGTACGCGTACACGTCACTATAAACGGTTGGCTGAGTAATGTACTCAACTTGGGGTTCCGGGCTGGCCCCGTGCGAGTGTGACGTTGTCTTCCCCTCAAGGTCACCAGGCTTCGCAGCTGCAAGTTCGATCCGCGGGGTCGTCGCCAAGGCCGTCTTCCAGACGGTACGGAGCGGGCAGGCAACCTCAGCTGGTTCGGAGGCGGGCCGGTACGGTGCGGTGCTGCTATTACAGCCGGTATGCAGTGGACACGGGTATTCCAGCCGGTACCAAGTTCCCTTATGTTGGGAACTGCTATTATATTAACTAGCCTTTATGTTAGGCTAGTAGACTACACTGTAGTACAATAGTACACTAGTAACTGGCAGAATCTAGACTATGTGTTATCTAGGTTTTAAGTTCACGTTCAGATTATCACGTACCGCCGTGAAGTCTCGCGATAGAATGAGGTCTGCCGTCTGCCTCGGCGCGAGCGCGGGGCGTGTTTTTTTTTCTTGTTGTCGATTAGTGTTGTGCTCGATCGATTCTCCGTTTGACGGAATGCGCTGATTGGTTATCAACGCGTGTGACTCATTTTATATGCGCGTTAGCACGATGCATTACCTTAAAAGGTAATGACCGCGTTCACCACCCAGTGATGGGGGTACGCGCCGCAATCGCGAGCTACCGGTATTTACCGTTTATTACTGCTATGTCCAAATGTTTTCATTTTTTATTACCGGAACCAGTGTTCACGTAACAATACCCGACGAACTGGGAGAAGGATTTTTACTGGGGGAACAGTGAAAATCCGCCTGAAACAAACCCTCTGGAACGAGGTCATTGGCTTCAATGCAAGCAAAACCCTTTCATACAACCATACAGAAACACAGACACACCACCTAACATACACCTATCACACCAAGTCTTCCTCCCGCGGAGGTAGGAAGACGAACCACACATACCTTGTCCGGCCCTATCCAACCTGATGGGACGTACCACTTGCGATTGAGGTGTTAAGTTTGGCGCCAGCTTTCCTCGACGGTACATTGCAAACCACTTGAAGCTAACCTACCGGCAACAGAGTCACTAACCGCTCTGACGTGCTATAGAACCCAGGGAGAACATAAGTCTCCCTCAGATAAAAAAAGACTTCACACTAAGGAAGCTTTTATACACAGTGAAGGCTTATTTTTAACCCAGCGGTTACCTCAAGCCTAGGTTGACAATGCTAAGTACGAGACCACTAAAACGGTGTCAAAATGATTAATTATGAACTGAAATCAACTAAATTAACAAGATTATTTAATATATAAACTACATAAACCAATATATGCACGAGATGATCGGTGCTTACGGGCTTACCCTAAGTGCGTAGTTACTCTGGATCATCAATTCCTACAGACCGCATAACGACTGCAACAGGAATGACGGTGGTCTACAACCCAGCTCGAGTTTTGCACTAAACTCTACCACATGTCTTTTTACATATCTTGCTACCGCAGATAGTAGAAACAAAAACAATAAAAACGTAGTTGTGCTTCCCGCCAACCACTGAACGTTCACCTAGGTATACCTTTCCACGTAGCTCCTAGCTAACCTAAGGCATCGGATATAAACTACGGTACTTGGCAACGAACAATGGGGAAAGCCGGATGGTTGGAACAACGAGACTAAACATAGTACCACGTAGTTACCCTACAATAAAATTAAAAAATAAAAAATAAAAATTTACAACATAAGGGGTAAGTCTAGTGTCCTTAATAAACAGTGCGCGAGTATTAAACGATAGTCACGTAAATAATAAAGTAAAATAACATCTTCATTCGCGTGTAACATTCCTGCTTAGCCCCTAGGAGCTAAGCGTGATGATAGCTCATTTTTAGTACCTGCCTACCTGCGGTCGGGAGTTCGGTAGTTACCTAGCTGTAGTTCATCCTTCGTGTAAATGTAATTAAATTAAATTTAAAGTAAACTGTGATTAACATCGTAATCGTTAAAATGTTGTAAGAAAGTTATTGTATGAAGTGTGTCCATAATATATGTCGCGAGTATACATGTCGACAGACAGCCGAATATAGTAATTGCTTAAGAACTATTCAATTAGTTGTAATGTTTGATTGTTCATATTCTAAGAGAAAAATCAACACGGTGATATCTCGCCATAATTTTCTACGGAACCCCAAGTTGAGTACATTACTCAGCCAACCGTTTATAGTGACGTGTACGCGTACCCGAACCGACACTCGACCTTAAATTAGAATATTTTTATTATTGTATAGCAGGACCTACGGATTAAAGTTGTAGATCTCGTACCAATCGTTTTCTTCATCCTTGACCCCGTAGTGTTGTGCTCGATCGATTCTCCGTTTGACGGAATGCGCTGATTGGTTATCAACGCGTGTGACTCATTTTATATGCGCGTTAGCACGATGCATTACCTTAAAAGGTAATGACCGCGTTCACCACCCAGTGATGGGGGTACGCGCCGCAATCGCGAGCTACCGGTATTTACCGTTTATTACTGCTATGTCCAAATGTTTTCATTTTTTATTACCGGAACCAGTGTTCACGTAACACCTATTCTTGTCGTTTGCTGTGTATTGCGAATTTATCCTAATGACACTAAGCATAAAATTTTAATTTTAATGTAGGTAAATAATTACAACAAAAATAAAACAATTTCCAATCATTATTCAATTTTTTTTTATTCTAATGAAATATTTGCCATTTCTAACTAGGAACTTTACTTACACAAAGAAAAAATAAATATTTATAATACTATATTTATATTACTTGCAACACTGTTACTTCCATGCCGAAGAAAAACCTACCATAGGCCAACCAAGAAGCTTCTAATAATTATTATTTGCTTTTCAGATAATAACAACAGTGTGGGCTTAAGTTCTGCCTGAATTTAAACAAATGTTAAACTAACTTTTGAACTCTTGCTTTCCATGATTTATAGTAACAACAACGTGGTTACACTGGCCGTGGTCACAGCTAAAGTCAGATTCAGAATTTTAATTCGATTCCAGATTTGACATTAGCTACTGTCATTTCGTGAAATAATGATACCACATATAAACCCCGTCCATCATATTATTGTATTTTAGACAGATGGAAGTAGTGATTGCATGAAAATTTTAAATATCGACAAAGTTAAAAATCTCGACTAAAAAAATAATTAATCGATAAATGAAAATATTATAACAAATATATGATTTCATGTGGAATTATAATTTATTATCTTCCTGTGCATAATAATAAAGCATTAGATGTTTCGTTTCTATACCTACAATTTACAAATGTATTAAAAAACGATTGTGGGCCATAACGTACACTCTAATCTCCAAAACAAAACAACTGACTTCTAGAAGAATATTCCAACATGCTAATTCACTGGTATTTATTGAAGAGTTCCGTGATCTGTCTCTGAAACCCATCATCAGATCATTAAGCAATTTAAATGGGACCATTTTGGAATAAACCTCTTTCAAATAAAAAAGAATTTTGACAATCCGTATACATATGACGGAGTTACAAAACTCATTTTTACGTAAAAATCCTACAAATATAAAAAAAAAAAATATCCGAATTGTTGTTTAGAAATCGGTTATAAACCGCCAGTTATTTAACATTTTTGAGAAGAATTATTTTCTGTTGTCGATATCGATTGTGACATTTTCAAGTTACGATGTTCGATGGACTAACTACATCCCTAAAATTGCTTTCTGGCTGACGTGACGTTGTCAATGAAAAATGACGTATTGGCGCCTAATTTTTGTTAGGATTTTCCATAGATATAGGAAGAACGCTCGCGCGCTTAGTAGATAGGCCATACCTACAGATTAGGCGTGTATACCTACGTTCCATTTTCGTGAATGAACGTATGGCCGACGGTTACTACGTTAGGGCTGTAGCTTCTAGTATCGTAATATTTGTCGAAATCTTATATTTAGGAGTATAGAAAAATGCTAGGCGCATGGTATCATCATGACGGTTTATGCGAAGAAAATAACAATAAAAATATTATAAGCCTTTTTTATTTAAATATTGTCGATGTGACAGTTTATCGCATTGTGTACGATCGTGGTGTCTAAACCTGATGTCTAAAAAAGTCTGTATTACACATTTAATTAAAAGAAACTTGTGATTAGTGCTATGTGTTGCATCAGAATCGGCAAAAATATTTTTCATATCATAAAATTCACACATAAATTTAAATAGGTATATATAAGTAATAACTTACGGGGGTTCTCTTGTTTGTCAGGTGCATTTTAATTAATTTTTCCGTTTTTGTGTTATGTGTATGTTTACCACGCTCGATGAGGCGTATATAAGGCCTCCTCTTGATTTTTTGTAAATGAGGCTCTTCACGTCTTCTTCTCCGAGCAGTAATGATGCAAAACCTCGCATTAAATTTTTTTAATAAAACTCCTTGTGATAAAGCCAGCTTTGTATTGCGTGATACTCTCTGTATACGCAGCAATATTTGTTTTAACACAAATCTTCGGTGATCTCCACTAAGCTATTTTTGGCGGGCTGTGGCCGAGCGACTGCGAAGTAAGAAAATAATAATAACCGTAGGCCGACAAATTTGTAGGTATGCAGAGGTTAATCTCCCTAACTTAAGGAACTTAACTGAGTTAGATTGTTGATTTTCCAGACAGTGAGTTATTTGTACCAGCTATTAGTTAATTTGTACTATTATGTGAAAAAGGAGTATTTTCGTCGACAAATCATTTGTTGGAGTACATCACTATCATGCTTCTTGTAGTTTCGTGTAGAGTAAAGTAATGAATGAGTGTAACAAATCATTCATGGATTGTGCCAAAACTCGGCACGCTGTCAAATCTATACACTCATTTTCCCAAATGAGAAATAACTTAAATGTTTTGTCTCTTTTTTACAGGCAAAACTGTATATTAGAAAAAAAGAGACAAAGTGATGTTTCATGGTCTGTCTCATGTTTGCCTCATATATGTATAACTAAAATTTGTATATGTTGAATAGGGCCACCCTGTGGGATTTTCAGGTGTTGACGCTAAAACAAAGTTATACCGGCCACTGTCAGTGAGCTGTCTAAAATACAATAATATAATGGACGGAGTTTAGTAGTGTAGTGATGAACACAAAAATCGATAAACAATCAGTGTGTGTGCCATCAGTGTGCCAATTAAAGACTAAATTATTGATTTTTATTTAAATAAATACATAATTATTCATAATTATTATTTATTAATTAATAATCGCTGCTCTATTTTATAAAAAGTTAATATTTTTGTTTATAGTCGAAAAGTCAGGCAAAGGTATGTATGTACCTTTACCATGATCGCGTTTATTCCCGTTATTGTTATTGTATATTAATCAAGATGTTTCAGAAATTAAATAAATAAAAATAAAATGTTGTAGTACAGCTTTTCATTCACACATCCTTAAATATATTATCTTCATCATAAAACAGAATAAAATTATATAAAAAATATATTTTCTCTTATAATTTGTCCTTATATTTATCTAGTGGCTATGTACAATATATCAACATGATTTGTGAGCTAGCTGCAGTCTATACTTCAGATCCTGCCTGCTTATAACTATATAATAAAATATCTACACAAAAATAAATAATATAAAAATTTAATAACAAAAATATTTATCTATACTAATAAAGCTGTTTGTTTGAATGTACCTACTAATTTCTAGAACTATTTAAGTGTTAAAGTTATTTTGCACTAATAGTCTAGGTACAGTCAGGATCAGAAAGATATTGACGAACAGAGTGTTCAAAATGATTTTAGTTTCGTTTTTCGACCTCCTTCCAGTTGACCGATTGCTCTGATATTTGTTACACACTTTTTAGTTTGGGGTATGATACCATATAAATCAATAAAACAGTTTGATTTGCTCTGTTTGGGTTTTAAGATCTTTTTGAGACTTCATCATCAAAATATTTATGATGCCAACTGTACTATTAATGCTATGACCTAGAGGAACCATGCAATAGGAAAAGCTAGCAAGCCAGTACAGAAACCAGGGACCCGATACAGATTTCTTAATGTATGGAAATTAAAAAAAAAATTGCAAAAGCTAATAACGCAATGATGCAGCTTTAAAATACCATGAAAATGTTAGTAGATTTTGTTTCAAGAGATCATACTGAATACCAATATTTCAGTGGCAAGAACTCCCTGATACATAAATATAAAGATACTTAACCTGTTTCCTGCCGGCTAACTAATGGGCCCCGATGTTTCATGACAAACTATATTAAAATAATTATTTTATATTACCAGCTTCCCTTTTGAAAATATTCACTCTTGGCTGCTGTAGTCTTATTGTGTTTTTTAAATATATTTTGAAAATAACAATTTTAAGAAGGGAGAGGTATCCCCTTCGGTCATACTCAGTTCTATTCAAAGTGAAGCTGATGAATCCACAGGGTATTACAATTTCATATTATCACATACATTATCTCTATCTACTATCTACACTCTACATTATACTCTTTTCTTCAATCCTCTTAACCTAAGTTCTAATTCCAGGTATGCTTTCATTGAGGGATCGTCAACCATTTTGATAACTTTCTCTGCAATATCTGCACCTCCATCTTGCAATTTATTTGAAAGAGCCTCAGCCCATGCTATGTACACACAGTTAGCACACCCCGACTGGCAACAGGTTGTAGGAGGTTCGTCTATTGAGGCCTGAAATATTTTTGATATGTACAATAATGATGTATAATTGTATATAATTTAAATTTCTTATTGAGAAATATGATGATAAAACATTTTAAAAAAAGATAGAATGTCAAATACATAGGGAAAAAGAATCTTCTCGGGAGGGACTCGAACCGGCTGTCTTTCCCTTACAGGGGGAATGCCTGACCAATTCGGCTACCGAGACACGCCTGATATGATTCAAATTTTCCATCTTATACGTCTTTAAGGCGTCGTGGCGTCATCTACCGATTTTCTTACGAACTATCGGAATCAATGAATGATGTTACAATCATTTTTAAACATTGATTTTTGATAACTCCGCCCAAACAATTGAATGAATTTTTACAGCATTAAGTATGCTAACTATACAAATCAAATACATAGGGAAAAATAATCTTCTCGGGCGAGACTCGAACCCGCAGTCTTTCCCTTACAGTGGGAATGCCTGACCAATTCGGCTACCGAGACACGCCCGATATGATTCAAATTTCCCATTATACGTCTTTAAGGCGACGTGGCGTCATCTACCGATTTTCTTACGAACTATCGGAATCAATGAATGATGTTACAATATAATAATAATGTTACAAAATAATTGATAACTCCGTCCATACAATTGAAAGATTTGTATAGTTAGCATACTTAATGCTGTAAAAATTCATTCAAAAGATAGAATGTGCCTTGATTCTGAGAAATACAGTGTAAAAAGGCAGGAATCATTGTAAAAAAAAGACTTATAATGTATCCTGTTTCCTGAGGAAAAAAAGCCAGCATGCAATGAAATAATAGATAAATTCGAAAATAGAATATGTATTCCAAAAATAAAAAAATAAGATGAAATATTGAAAGAAATAAGATACTGACATTTTTTGCAATCCTTTCTAATTCCCGCTCTTTTTCATCGTCAGCTGACGTCGATGAAGAATTTGATGTACATGTTCTCAGTAAACAATCTTGATATTTAAATAGACCTGAAGGTCGTAGTATTAATTTCTGCATTAAAGAAAACTAACATTAATTCGAGGTCGTTATACAGGGTGAAATATTGGTTTATTAAAATTGTTAACTTACCAACATAGCAATTGGAATGTTGAATGCTGTATTACATTTTAGAGAATTACAAATTACTTGAATTCTCTTTATGAAACATTATTGCATAAATGTAACATATTTATGTTTCCTGTTTGTTCTTAATTCATTGTACTTATTCAATGTCAACTAAAAATAATATTTTCATTTGGATTTTGACAGGAGGAAGGAATCTCAATATTCTCAATCTCACACACACAAACAAAGAGTTAACCCTGATAACCCCATCAAAGGCTATGGTAACAGTTGCCAGTCCTAAAATTTATTATGGTGCATCAATAAAGTCGTGAAATTAATGTTGGAGGAAATAGATTGATACTTTGATTTTTTTCCTATTAGGTATGCATGAAAATTAGCCTATTAAGGTACTTGGGCAGAGTCTAGCCAGTGTCGCAACCTTTTGATGGCCAAACTCTATCCTTATAATAAATAATAATAAATAAATATTCCACAACATTCTACACAACGCCATCTTAGACCCATGGTAAGCTTTTATAGCTTGTGTTATGGAATCTTGAATGCGGATAAACATACTTATATACTTTTTTTTTTTGTAAATACATACATATTATACATAGAAACACCCAGACCAATGCATTCGTTTAATTTATTTACATCTAGTAACAATCTAAATGTGGCTTAGTTGTGTAAGACATGTCCTATTCAAAGTATTTCAGAGATATAGTCATAAACGTATACAGAGAAGTTATACGTCTTCTGTAGATATAGTATATGAGGCGAAAATTCAAGCTGGCAAGCTGCCTTCCGATTTGTATGATGATTTTATGGCCAAACAGATAAATAAGCCGGTGCGTATCTATACTTTAATGTTAAACACTGTATGGGAAGTATAATCTATTAAAAATTATGTCTTTTATTGAATATTTTATGTTTCAAAGCATTGTTTTAATTTGTTGCGGGTATAGTATGTCATTAACCTACGTTTATAACAAATCGTAGTGCGTCACTTTGACATTTTTGTACATTCTTGATCCATTTTAACCACATGTCGTTAGGACTAATAAGAAATTACACAGGGTATAATGCAGCTGAATTTATCCAGTACGTTTTTATTTGTTTCAGATTTTCAAAGGCACTTTTCAAGACATATCATTTCAGTATGTGATGATATATCCAGTGAGTCGGAAACTATCGAATATAAATCACGCAGGAGTTTCATGCAGCTTTTCAGATGTTCAATACTCAGACCAATAAGTTTTCTTATAAGATTATGATTATATTATAATATAATATAATCATAATCTTGAAATGAAAATGAAAATGAAAATGAAAACAAGAGATGTACCGTACGTATTATATTATAATACGTACGGTACATCTCTTGTTTTCATTTTTTAATAATATACAACGTCCGTGACAGTTTCAACTGTCTAGATGTCACGGTTCATGAGAAGACCTTAGTAATGGGGTCTCATTTTTATTCTTTGAGTGTGTTTTGTGTGAGGTATTGCTCGGGACATGATCTTGGACTTAATGTGCTCAAGATGTGGCCAGTGGAGGTGGACGAGCTCAAAGTCACCAAGCATAGATTTTTGCAAAGCAATCTGCGCGCACCGAGGTTTAACCTAAAAACGTCCGTCACGCCGGTGCCGCGTCGCCTTATACTCAATTACCGGGGCATAAGGTTAACCAACTAGACCAAGACTGTTTAGTTGTAGTATGACAGGGATACCAGGTTACCCTGGTAGCGCAGAGCAGCGCCACCCTCAAATTGGCTTTTTTGGCGGTCTCTTTGTCAGATGCCTTTGTAGCGTTCTGAAACCTATCTGTGCCAGTTCATATTTTATTACTTGACAGCACCAGCGGGGGCAATGGTTTTTTTTGTAAAGTTGACGTGTGGCGTGGGATATTTTGTTAGCTTACACCGTAGTGTATTCTTAGTCTATGAATTACACCGTACAGCTCGGTACAAACTTAAATGACGGTATTGGCGGCTTGGCTTGCAAGTTCGTACGAGTGTGACACTGTGCAGTGTGCAGGTTCGGCCCAATGGCGTTTGTCTCACTCACTTATCTTTAATTGTTTTTTGTTTAATTAAAATTATTGAAAGGACCCGTCAATTTGACTTCTTTCGCCTGATGGTAAACTGAAGGCAAAGTTTCGGAAAAAGAGTCACCATTACAAAACAAGTACCTATATAAAATGTTACTCGTGTACATGCATCATAAAAAAAAAGGCCTGCAGTAGAACACTCGAATACATTTTTTAACATTTATGAACATATGCTCCACTGTACCCCTAAGGGGAATCATGGAGCATACTAATTTTACCCGTTCTACCACCAGTGGTATAAACCAGGGGTACAGCGGAGCAAAACCCAAAATATGTTTATAACCCGTGTTACTAACATTATCACAGAACAATAATGGCATTAATTATAGCATGACGGCTTCATCAGATGCTTTTTCACAAGAGATTTTTGACGCCACGCTTATATAGTTTACAGATTATAAAAACTGTTATTCTTTTGATAATTGGCGAAACGCTGGTGCTAATATACTCCTGCCTACTGCTTCGGGGATTTAAAGACGTGAGTACATGTATGTTATTCTTTTATTTTTATGAGTTCAAAGTAACCCGAACCGGCTTTAGTACAATTAACCGGAAGTGAGTAAGGCAACATTTTACAATCTGAAAATATTTTGTCTATGATATTTCATTTTCATATTTCCATCTCAGCTGTCGAAATGATAAGTGCCCATTGAGAAAGGGAGATAGATATATTGCAAATGCTCAAGAACTGAGCATCGTATTTATCGTAAAATTCTTTCAACAAATAAATTATTTTTGAGAGTTCGATGACCGCCGGAAGCGTTTGTCCGTCATTTTTGATCTATAGATTTTACAAATCGCAAAATTTCGTAAGTTGTTTATCTTTATTTGGTGCTGATTAGTGTGTATAACTATTGTGTTACTGCAAAGTTATCGATTTTGTCTCGTTCAACCGGCGTTATACATTGAAACGTAAGTTTTACCTTATTCATTTCTAACGTTCAGATAAGAACTTACGCCGTAGTGGGTTGTAATGACGAAGCCGCAAAATTCTGTTATTGTGGGTTGTAGGGACTTGTAATATGTGGTAGCGGCTTGCCATGGTTGTGTATGTCTAATTCCATACATTAGCTGTTTTAAAATATAACAATTTTCTCATTACTGGGCGGTTCCAAATGATACGACGTATTTCGTTTTATCTCTAACTGCGAAGCGAGTTTTGAGTGCTTATTATCTGCACCTGTATCAGGGAATCCGGTCTATGATAATTGAAATTACCACTTATCAGAGGCTTTTTAATAAATTCGGAAAGTATAGGTTATAAAATGAATCATGCCATTTTATATCGTGTATGTGACATTTCAGTATAGCGTGAACGTTTCCCAAGCTATCTTTTCTGAAGTGTCATTCATATCTTAAAATATTCACCACTTTTTCTTGTGTACTACTTCTTTCTGAAGAGTTGTTTGATATGATGGCTACTTATAACTGTTGCCACCATATCCCCTACATATCCATCATGAAGTGGTTACCCTTAAGTAGTAGATGAATAGGTTCATTGTTATAGTGGTTGGATCATCATGGAAAAATAATAATGTTTTAGAATCTGATTAGAAATGTGTTCATATCAGATTCTGATTTTGGGATGTTTACAGAGTATGCATTATTCAATAAAAATGGTAAAGGGTGAAATGGTTATCTTATGGAGGATGTAATAGGTTTGTAAATGATAATCTTGGCATGGGAAGTGTTTGTAAGTAGCTGGGATCCATACTCTGTCTGTATGTTACACTTTCACGCCTAAATCACTGATTCGATTTTGATGAAATTTGGTGTAAGGGTAGATTAGACCTTGAGAAAGGCTATGTTTGGTCGCGACATCCACGCAGGTGGAGCCACAGGCAAAAGCTAGTAGACTATGTGGGGGAGTGCGGTCTTGATACTATGTTACACATTAGCAGGGGCCTACCACCAGCACATACTGTTTAGGTAACGGGCAATCATCTACAATACTCATATGGGAAAAAGTTAGCTCTACCACCTAACAAATCACTTAAATAAAAAAGATAAGAAAAAGGTACTATTTCAACATCACAATCTAAAAATAGTAGATAAAAGATAAGATAGATATTTATCCATTGTCTCAGATTGTAAACATTGATCAAAACACATCCAGACTTCTCCGTAGTGCAGATGCAACAAGGAATTGTTTTGATCCTACTGTATAGTTAACAGCATCCACCAGCTGTGAAGGCTGAAAATTTTGAAAAGAGAACCTGGGAAAAAGAATTTTATAAATCTTAATTAGAATGACCATAGTAATGTTGTAGGGAATTCTGGGTGTTCTAATTTCAAATTCTGAATTCAGTTACCAATTTAGTTAAAATTGAGAATATCAACCGCATTTTCCCCTTGAATAATAAGCCAGCAGCATTCGTACTGTAGGGACCCCTGGTCATTGGCACCTATTTTGAACCCTAGTTGTGCGAGAAATAGAGCCCTAGGTGGCACAGATAGACTTGATACTAATCTACTAATCTATTGGCCGATGTACACATAGGACCAACATCTGGCCCATTGTTGGTGCAATGTGTGTAGATGGCCATCAGATAGTTGGCCCAGTGCGCCTAGATCCTTTGATGTGTGCACGAAAAAGCATCATTATTCGGCAAGCTCGCCAGCATTGGCGCCAACTACTAACTTAGCGTCAAGCTGCATGCATTATAGCACCTAATGCTATTCTCAAAAGGCAACCAAAAACGCAGACTGCAGATATAATGTAAATTATGTGATGTTGGGTCAAGATATGTGGATATGGATGTAAGGGGAACGCTCGCGAAGCCGAAAACCCCTAGTAGTAGTCCAGGGACTTAACACATTGGCATAAAAATATCAATTTGGACACTATAGGTACCTTTATGTTTGTGTTAGTGTGTGATTGTTATTAGAATAGCACATTCAAACAAACGAGCAAACTTTTCAGCTGTATTATTAGTATTGATAGGTAGGGCGAGTACAATAATCAATAATCATAAAACAATGACTGCAAAGTCAAGTTTCAGTTGAATATAAATAAAATATTTATATTAATTGGAATAATTATAACATTTCCTGTTGAGAACTATATCCGTAATTGCCTTATTGCCATTGAAATCTTTTTAATTATCTTTTACATATTTTAGTACATTTTTAGTATCAATTTAGTGCTAACCAAGGAATATAAAAAAAAACTTACAAAAAGTGTTCTAAAGAATCATTACCTACTATGGAAACTACTCATGTTCATAGTGATTACCCTGTTGCATCGAAAGTTAGCCACTTATTGATTTTGTTTCTTTTTTATTCCACTTCGGTGGTAGATAAGCGCTCGGGCTGCGATTGGACTGTCGACTGTCGGCTTTTTTTTGTAGTGACAGCTGTCTGACCTCACAACCATGAGAGCCTGCAGTAGGGCCTCTTCCATTATGTGGCAATGACTAATTTCTACATTAATATTTTGTATGACTCATAGTCAAAATGTGGTGGCTAGGAGCCAAACAGGCTATAGGTAGTAAAAGAATTACTGAGTGAAAGCTCTACTACAAACTTCTTATACCTACTACTAAGTTAATACACAAGCAGACCGTCTAAACAGAAATCCCTAACGCGTTGCTAACTTTTTTTACACTCAAAGCTTTGGAGCCCGCCGTTCACTCCTACACTGTCTCTTGATTTGACTTATCTAAATTATTCGGAGCGACTGCCGTCTACCTTCTCAATCCGAAGAGAAATGTCTGCACTGGAACCTTATCGAAAGTATATTTATTACGACATCGACAGTTGGCTCTTCTGAATTGACGAAATCTCTTAAAAATCACAAAAGTCTATCCCTGCTATTTCTTTTCAGCACTATGTCTGGTGAGCCCGAGGTAACCCGCACCCCCGAAGAGGAAGGAGAAGAAGAAGAAATCAAGACTTCTTATAGACCGCCTCCAGAGAAGACCATTGATGAGATCCTTGCTGCCGATCAAGAAGACGAATCGTTACGGAAGTACAAAGAAGCTCTCCTTGGAGAAGCACAGGCTGGTGCTGTTATTGTTGGTAAGATTACTTTTTAAAATAGAAAATTATTTAAATACTGTAGACCTTGGTTTCGTACGGTGTTTATGGGACCCCCTTCAGCTGCTTCCAATCCAAGATTTTTCCATGGATAGTTTGCTCCAAAAATATAGCTTGACTAGGCATAGTCCCTCCTTTATTTTATTTTTTTTCGTGCGCATATCGCAGGTTTATAAGTGCCCGGTTAATGGCAATAGGCTCGCCACCTATTACATTGGGATCTAAACATAAACTGGCGAAATGTGGGTGCTAGCACCTCTGCCTACCCCTTCGGGTAATGCTTCCATCCAAAGGTTGCCTGTAAGAGATCGCTCTTAGCGATAAGGCCGCAATACATAATGCCATGTATTGTCCATACATTTACTGTAATACTTGTGTACAATAAAGATTTATCTATGTAATACAGGCGTGAGTTTATGTTATGTTATGGATATTTCCTCAGATACCTCCCCCGCCAGAGCGGGAAGGTGAGGTTATGTCAGACTCGAACCTACTACACCGCACGTCGACTGAGGGTCGTAGTGTTAGGCCAGAGGCGAGGTTCTCTTCGACATATCCCTCGCACCCTGGCTCCTAACATTTTTCACATTAAATACACTTTTATGAGTGTTACCTAATCAAAAAGATTTACAAGGAAAACAGTAAACCATAATCTTGGTTAATATTATTATTGTGTATTTACGGAGCCCATTTTACGTCATGGTACTTAAACAAGTCACAAATGCTTTATTTATGTGCAAATAATAACTATAAGTATAGGTCAACTTTGTGCTATTATATGTTACTTTGTCAGGTCTGGAACGTTGTAGGAAGGAGCATTTGATTCAATTCAATTCTCTACATATCCTTGAACTTTGTCTTATCAGTTTCCGGCTTGACACCCAAGTTCTGCACGCGTTATTCTAGATAACCAGGATTCCTTCTAGAACGTTCCTTGAAAGTTTCAGTGGCATACAGCCGTCGCCTCTTCTATTTTAGCGTTGTTATTTATCGAGCCAATGGTTCCTAAAATAAATAAAATTTGTAACTGCGGAGCCCTATCCCAGTCCACGCCGCATTTGCTCCTACGTCCTCAGTGCCCTTCCACTTGTTTAATCGAGGACCTGTGTGTTACAGCCCCTGTTGACCTGGCTTTTCCCTAAAACGTGCTCGATTCTATGGGAAAGAGAGATCATGTAAGAACCCTATTATGAAAACTCGCTAAGTACCTAAGTCCTCGACTTTGCTATTCAGCCGGCATGACGACAGTTAACTAAAGACTTTATAGGTTTCCGAATACCCGCATCTCCATTTCATCTTAATGGTCGGTAAAATTGTATGCGTGCTCTGCAGAACCAATCGTTTAACTTAATTTACGAGTGTTTTGATTTAGGGTGGAAGTCTCGTTTTCTTTGAGTTTTAAGGGTGATCCTTTAATGATTAAACGGGCTTGTCAACAAGCTAGAGAGCCAGAAGTATAAGCCACCAATAGATCATCTCTAAAATCTTAATTTTAGAAAATAGACCGTATGAATTGTTGGTTTTTCGTGTATGTTGGAAATCCTAAGACAGCTAAAAATCACCAGCTCTCTAATGGATTACTCTTTACTCAGTTTTGAATCTCGATTTATAACTAGATCTGAGGACAGATTGTATTCTAGATGACGGTTCCAACGTCTTTGTGAGGAGAAAAAGACATGGGACTGGAAGACCACGTACGGAACAGTAGGTCTGATCTGTCCAAGTTACCGGCCTGCTCTTCATTCGACGTACGGTCAACAATGGAGATATGGTTCCACCTTGACATACAACTTTATATGAAAAAGTGGAACCTTATCTCCTTTGCCGACTGTACCTAATTACTGCGCAGATGATCGGTAGCTCCGAATTGGCATTCCGATGTGCAGGATCCACGACTAATTTCCATCAAGTGTAGCACTGACCTTATACCTATCATGTCGCTTCTCCCAAACTTAATGGAACGTGTAATTAATAGCGAGATACTGTGAAGGTCAGCGATAATGTAGTGATCAGCAGTATGGCTTCCGTCAGTCAGTCGGACCTTCACTGGAAGCCGTACTTTTTTCTCCCGAGTATATTCTATGTTTTGATTCGGTCAGTATTTCGTTCTTATATCTTTATGATGAATACCGGTGTCTCTTGAGATTACATGCTTGTTTTATCGGAATTCTTTGCTGCTTTTTCTTCACCCCTGGTGTGGTGTTACTAGGGAAATATTGCCATATATAGTCAGATCCCAGAAAGAAGCTACGTCCTCAATGTAATGCAACTTATTTTGGTTTCTCAAGTGCCTTCATTTTAATTGTATCTACAGGCTATGTAGAATATTCGTTCAGTCTTTCGATAATACCGTTTCATTAACTTGCAAGACTGATTTTAATTTCTGAGATTGTGATTGATTATGATTACTTAAACAAATGTGCTAGATAAGAATCAATCTATTTTTATACATACAGTCACGTCTATTTCGCAGTGGAGTAGACACTGTAGGTGATTCTATAATATCTTTATTTTCTGATTATTCATAATTCATACTTCATTGTTCTTTTTTTACACCCCACTAAGGCAAGCATACATGTTCACCTGTTACTGGTTCTCCTTGGGTCTTTAGAATGTCCTCGATACGATCGATTTACGTACTCCTATGTAGATCCTAATAACTGGGTTGCACAGGTCCTAGGCGTGTCTTGACCAGGCTTTTCTTAAGGATATCCTCGATACGATCTATATAAGTTCGATCTCCTACGTCAAATGTCGAGCCTTTCCGGGTTGTTCGTACATCCATACATCGCACCACTTATTCATCTAATAAACACTATATGTATTTAAACTATTCTTTCACATTTTAAACGCGGACTTACTGAAGTAAGTGTAATGAGTAACAAATGTAATTTTAGAGCGCTATATCAGCGTAGCACTTACAAAACTAACTTATTTCATTACGCATAATTTCTATTTTTATAGCGCACATATCTTTGTTACAATTGTAATAGTATTGTGTGATATGATATGGACCAACCGGATATAAAGAAATGAGGGCGAAATTGTTTCAGAGAAGCCAGTCATTTGTGAAATGACTAATTTATTATTATTTATCAGTGAATGAATGAGTGAATGAGCTTTACTGTTTTAGATTTTCTTTTTATTTCCTTTCAAATGTTATGAAAACAAATTTCTCAATCAATAGAAATAATATGATTGGTGTATGGAGATATTCGAGGAGGGCCAGACCGTAAGGGTCAACCGGCCTAGCATCACGACTCTCAGTCGGCGTACGGTTTTGTAGTGACCTTGTCCCTACCTAATATACCTAAATCCTACACTTATATTTACTATCCTACCTTATATATATTTATTTATGTATGTACAAACTATTTACAAATCTTAATGCCTATATAATATTATGTAATAAATATACCATTAATTAAATACTTACATAACTATCATAAATAAATTACTACTAATATTGTGATATATTATCATTAACAAAAATATCTAATATTCATAAACGCTTCCTCTCCGCTTCCCGCTTATTTGTTGTACCACAACCTTATGCTGCATGCGCCGCCTCCGTGATAGCTTTGCGTATGAGTGCGAGTGAAACAACCGATGTTGTTTCTCGCGTCGCACCTGCATTGAGAAAAAGGAGGTAGTTACAGACAGGATTGTTTGCTCGCCGCTTTGAGACATAACTGCTAGAATAATCTAATTTATATTTTGTTTACACTTTCGTTAATTATACTAAGTTCTACCTGTGATTCTTACTAGTGTATACAGTGCTTGTAAACATAAACTATATCAATAGTGAACTATCGTTATACATACCTGGTGTTCGTTATTCAATCTCATCATCACTTACCTTCGCTTCCACGCCTTCTGATCGAGAATATAAATAGGTACCTAGATACCTAACTGGTGTCGGGAAGTACGAGGAGTCGACTTCCCACATTCTGGTGACCCCGTCTACGAACATAAAGAAGAAAGAAAAAAAATCTTCTGGCGATGGCTCAACCTAAGGAAGGTGGTGATGTATTTCGTGTGGGTGTGCGAATACCGCAGTTTTGGCCGGAAGAACCTGCGTTATGGTTCTCACAAATCGAAGGTCAGTTTGTTTTATCTAATATTACTAGTGACACTACCAAGTTCTATTATGTGATTTCCCAACTTGACCACCAATACGCAGCCGAAGTGAAAGACGTAATCATTAATCCACCAAAGACTTGTATGTACGAAGCTCTGAAAAGCGAATTGATTAAACGTCTATCTGCCTCGCAAGAAAAAAAAGTTAAACAGCTTCTTATGCATGAGGAATTAGGTGACCGGAAGCCATCTCAGTTCCTCAGGCATCTCCAGGATCTTGCAGGCCCATCAGTACCGGAGACTTTTCTGAAAACTATATGGTCTAGCAGACTACCTCACAATATACAAACGGTCATTGCATCACAAACAGATTTGCCGCTGTCCAAGTTATCGGAGATAGCGGATAAAATAATTGAAATCGCTCCGCCTATGCCGCAAGTGGCGAGTACCTCAACAAATTTAGAAACGCCTACTAATGACATCACTAAACAAATTAGTGAACTTACTAAGCAAGTAGCACTACTTACGTCTCACTTTAACCAACGACGTCATCAATCTCGTTCCAACTCAAAAGGTCGTGATAGAAGTCGCTCCCACAGTAAGTCAAGATACAATTTGCGCCAACCTCCTGAAGCACACCCCCACTGTTGGTACCACTACAATTTTGGCTCTAAGGCTAAGCAATGCAAGCAACCCTGCAACTACCATTCGGGAAACGCACAGGGCAGGAAGTAGCGGCTAACGACTGCCCCCTACCATCTTCAGGCCGCCTATTTCTCACTGATCGAGTATCGAAAATGATGTTTCTTATCGACACAGGTTCGGACTTGAGTGTTTTCCCTCGATCAGCCATGAAGACTCGTTGCGCACGCAACAACTATGACCTGGTGGCGGCAAACGGTACTATCATTCACACCTATGGTCCGGTTCAGCTTAAGTTAGACCTTGGGTTAAGAAGAACTTACCAGTGGAACTTCACCGTTGCTGAAGTATCAAAACCAATTATTGGAGTGGACTTTTTGAGTTTTTATGACCTACTAGTTGACTGCAGAAACCAACGCCTGGTGGACCGACTCACATCACTGTCAATTCCAGCTCAGCATAAGAAGGCTGACGACATCTCTTCTATAAAGGTGATTTCCGGTGAAACAATTTACCACGAGCTACTGCGTCAGTTCCCTGATATTACCAAACCAGCTGGAGTACTTACTCACCCCAAACACAATACAGTGCACCACATCCGCACTACTCCTGGACCGCCTGTATCCTGCAAACCGAGACGGCTTGACCCGCAACGTCTGCAAATAGCCAAAAAGGAGTTCGAGTCTATGGTCACTAGCGGTATTGCCAAACGATCGGAGAGCCCCTGGTCTTCAGCATTACACCTGGTCAGAAAAAAAGATCAAGGCTGGAGGCCATGCGGTGACTACAGGGCACTTAACGCGAGGACAATTCCTGATGCATATCCTATACGACATCTACACGATTTTACGTACCAGTTGTTAGGATGTAACATTTTCTCCACAATCGACTTGGTTAAAGCTTATAATCAGATCTTGGTCAACCCTGATGACGTGCCAAAAACGGCTATAACCACCCCCTTCGGATTATTTTCCTTTACACACATGACCTTTGGCCTCAGAAACGCTTCTCAAACTTTTCAGAGGTTTATTGATGAAGTTCTTCGTGATTTAGACTTCAGCTTCGGGTACATCGACGATATATTGGTTTTCTCATCTTCACCTGAGCAGCACAAACAGCACTTACGCCAGCTATTTGAACGCCTTCAGAACTATGGCGTCGTGGTAAACACAGCCAAGTGCGTTCTTGGACAAGAACAGGTTACTTTTCTTGGCCACACAGTCTCAGCAGCAGGTATCAAACCATTATCATCAAAAGTTCAAGCCGTTACCGATTACCCAGCACCCAAGACGATCAAAGAACTTCGCCGTTTCCTGGGTATGGTGAACTTTTTCCGTCGTTTTATCCCTAATGCTGCAACAATACAAGCACCTCTGCATACCGTGCTCACAGGACCGAAACAAAAGGGATCTACACCCGTGGAGATGACACCTGATCTTCAACGAGCTTTCGAAAGTTGCAAAACTTCTCTCGCGCAAGCTACTCTTTTAGCGCACCCAGATTCGACGGCTGAACTTGCAATTGTCACAGATGCATCAGATTCTGCAATTGGCGCTGTCCTTCAGCAGAATATTTCTGGAAACTGGGAGCCTTTAGGATTCTTCTCTCAGAAGCTTAGACCAGTGCAGCAGAAATACAGTCCTTACGACCGAGAATTGTTGGCAGTGTACAAAGGCATCAAATACTTCAGGTACATGATAGAAGCACGGCAGTTTACCATTTACACTGACCACAAACCGTTGACTTTCGCTTTCTCAACTAATCGTGAGAACATGGCACCGCGGCAATTCAGATACCTGGATTTCATAAGCCAGTTTACCTCTGACATCAGATATCTACCAGGCCGGGATAACGTCGTAGCGGATGCCTTGTCCCGCATAGAAGAGCTTTCTGTCGGTGTTGACTTCATAACATTGGCTTCTGCACAAGAATCTGACCCTGAGCTTAAAGAGCTACTTCGTAACGGATCGTCGCTGCAGCTCAATAAAATTCCGTTCGGTGAGGGCGATTCCTCTCTGTACTGCGATGTATCAGTTACGCCTCCTCGACCATACGTGCCTGCTCACCTCCGAAGGTTGATCTTTGAATCCCTTCATCAGTTCAGTCATCCAGGAACAACAGCTACAGTACGCCTGGTAACACACAGATTTGTATGGCCAGGAATCAGAAAAAACTGTCGAGAGTGGACCAAGCATTGTTTACAATGCCAAAAATCAAAAGTTTACCGTCATACTTCCTCTCCCTTATCCACTTTCCCTATCCCTCCGTCAAGGTTCTCCCACATACACCTTGACATCGTAGGGCCTTTACCTTTGTCTCATGATTACAGATACTGCCTCACGGTCATCGACCGCTTCACCCGTTGGCCTGAGGCAATTCCAATCAAAGACATCACTGCAGAGACCTGCGCTACCGCTCTCGTATCAGGCTGGATCTCCAGGTTTGGCTGCCCGAGCCGAATCACAACGGATCGCGGACGCCAGTTCGAGAGCCACCTCTTCTCCTCACTCACAACCATGATAGGCGCACAGCACTTACGAACTACTGCGTACCATCCTGCCGCAAATGGTTTGGTGGAACGTTTTCACCGCCAGATGAAAGCAGCCATCATGTGCCACAGTACATCGCAATGGACGGAAGTACTTCCACTCGTTTTACTAGGAGTAAGAACCGCCTGGAAGGAAGATCTTCAAGCATCAAGTGCCGAGCTTCTTTATGGGGAACCTCTACGCTTACCTAGCCAGTTTCTCTCTCCTTCAGACAGCCACTTGGTAACTGATACTACCGAGTTTATCTCTCGCCTTCGGGCTCATATTGCGCACCTCACTCCAACGCCAACGTCATGGCACAAATCAAGCCTCTTTTATGTCCCAAAAAATCTTTCTTCATCTACTCATGTCTTCCTGCGTCAAGACCACGTACGTCGACCCCTGGAACCCCCTTATGCTGGACCATACAAGGTCATCGAAAGAAAGCCGAAGTATTTCACATTAGATGTCCAGGGTCGAAAAACGAACGTTAGCATTGACCGACTGAAGCCAGCCTACACAATGAAAGATGATGATGCACCAACTGCTACTTCTTCGCCAGCTTCCATATCCACACCAATCGTGAATCCTGCTTCATCTGTAAACTCACCGGAAAAACCAGAGGAAGTTCAACCGCCAACGGAGAGAAGGACTCGTAGCGGTAGAAGAGTACACTTCCCCGATAGATATCAACCATAGCCATGGTCTCGGCGGGGGAGTGATGTAGTGACCTTGTCCCTACCTAATATACCTAAATCCTACACTTATATTTACTATCCTACCTTATATATATTTATTTATGTATGTACAAACTATTTACAAATCTTAATGCCTATATAATATTATGTAATAAATATACCATTAATTAAATACTTACATAACTATCATAAATAAATTACTACTAATATTGTGATATATTATCATTAACAAAAATATCTAATATTCATAAACGCTTCCTCTCCGCTTCCCGCTTATTTGTTGTACCACAACCTTATGCTGCATGCGCCGCCTCCGTGATAGCTTTGCGTATGAGTGCGAGTGAAACAACCGATGTTGTTTCTCGCGTCGCACCTGCATTGAGAAAAAGGAGGTAGTTACAGACAGGATTGTTTGCTCGCCGCTTTGAGACATAACTGCTAGAATAATCTAATTTATATTTTGTTTACACTTTCGTTAATTATACTAAGTTCTACCTGTGATTCTTACTAGTGTATACAGTGCTTGTAAACATAAACTATATCAATAGTGAACTATCGTTATACATACCTGGTGTTCGTTATTCAATCTCATCATCACTTACCTTCGCTTCCACGCCTTCTGATCGAGAATATAAATAGGTACCTAGATACCTAACTGGTGTCGGGAAGTACGAGGAGTCTTCCCACAGTTTTATTCGGTTCGAGTCCACAATAACATCCCCTTCCGGCTCCGGCGGAGGAGGTATCCGTGGGGATCCAGACGAAAAAAAACGTGTATGGCGGTACAAGACCTTCGAGATTCAAGCCAATCTCTTCTGCCAGTTTCCTAATTAGCGGCGAAGAACCTGGCCACAGAAATATATTAGGATAGAACGGCCATAAGCAGTGTTCACCTGCATGTCACGCGTGTCCACTTTTCACTTTAAATAATAGACACGAGAGATAAATGAATGCCTCTATTTTTCAAATTTGCTCCTCCATTTTTATTCTAGAGTTGGAAATAGCACAAAATGGCATTTTGACGTTATTTATACCGATGTTATTACAAGCTAGTCTTAAAAGTACTGAAGCGTTTGAAAGTTCCTGTTTATTAAGACAGGAATTGTCTTAAAAGTTGGCACGAGTTTCCCGCTCACATGGCAGTTCTATCCTAATAATATTTTTTTGGCCCTAGCACAGGGTTTTCTTCTAGTCACTCTGATATATCAAATTATAGAAAGGGGAAGTAGGAGAGAGCGGGCCCGAGCTCAATGAAAGAGGATAGGCACTTCGATGAACGGGTGAAGTCATGATAGGTTTACTGACGATAGTTGAACATGACAACGTCATAAGAAAATACTGATGGAATGTTTTCATTTGCGCTCTCACTTGCACTTCAAGCCTTAAATGGAACGCCTCAGAGCGAGGTAACGGCGCATGACGTTATGATTTTTCGTGCGAGTAGCCGGCTCCATCGAATTATAATACTTTGTCACGTCAAAAAAATGAAATATCGCCTATTATAACACCGGTTGTCTACGGCTAGTTGAGTAGCCAAGCTGATTCATATCGCTGCAATGAATCAACATGAAAATCAAATTATGTACGTG
The DNA here is from genome assembly GCA_914829495.1 of Eilema sororculum. Taxonomy (NCBI): domain Eukaryota; kingdom Metazoa; phylum Arthropoda; class Insecta; order Lepidoptera; family Erebidae; genus Eilema; species Eilema sororculum. The sequence continues at coordinate 22,691,084 of OU618541.1, forward strand.
TAGATACGTCACTGACGTCAAGGTTTAATGCCTTCACGCACGGCCTTGGTCGACAGACAATAGTGTCTGATACACGGTATTGTACACCTAATGGACGAGTAATCGATACCTATTATTATAATATCGATGCCATATGAGTGACGGAAATGGAATGTGCATGGAATCGTGAAATTTGAAAATTTTTCCAGTTCAATCATTGGAATGAATGGTTGATCGGAAGTTTAGCCTATGGAGTCTATCATCACTAGGCAGAAAGAGTTGGTGAGCGGGCCCTGGGCTTCAGGCTTTGGATGCTACCGGGACTGATACCAAAAATAAATACTTACTTTTGCCGACGTTTCGGTGCGTTGGTTGCAGCACCCGTGGTCACGACTAAACAACAAAACTAAACTTACCAATCCGTTCTTCCAACAGATCCAAACGACCAAAGGAAGGTGATTGTCAAAAAGTTGGCGCTGTGCGTCGCTGGCCGTGATGACCTAGAGCTGGACCTCAGCGGAGATTTGACCGACCTTAAGAAACAGGTACGTAAACTATGAATAGTAAAAGTCCTACTCATCATATACCGTTTCTCGTATTTATTTGAGGTAAGCTCAAGATGTCATTCTGTCCTCTGTAAATTTCTGTCAGACGTCATCTCTTTCCCTCTTTTCCACATATCCTCTTTAAAGTAAGTTATGTGTTTTTTTTCTAGAACTATTACATATTCAAATATTGGATTATAATTTTGACAGGTCCAAGTAGGGTACCCCATGGTGTGTAATCGTTACTGAATCTGATCGATTCTCGTTCCCGTTGAATTTGAAATCGTTAGTTACGAAAACACAAAAATAAGTCATTATTATTTATGATACAGATGTTGTAATATACTAAGCTGATAATATTACATTGTTTTAGTAGATACTTAATAATTTTACTTGCATTTAACTAAATGTAAACTCGATTTATTCGATTATTTGTCTAAAATCGATTGTGCGGTGTTCTTGCAAGACGCTCCACTACAACTATTGGGCGAGTCTCGTCTCTGTGGTGCGATAATTTTTAGGGGTATTTTACAAATATGGTACTTCATAGGTGTCATCTGTCACAATTATCATCTTAAATTAGACAATCTTACTAAAGCACACTGCAAGGCAATCATTTCATAATGGTCTGGGTTTTTCTATGTATGTTATGTACGTATTTGCAAAAAAAATACCTATCTAAGTATGTTTATCCGCATTCTAGGTTTCGATAACACAAGCTATGCTTACGGTCGTGACGCAGAACGTCACTTTCGCAAAATGTCATCGTGAAAAATTTGGTCACTTTAGCAGAATGTCACTTTCGCAAAAATGTCACTTACACGGGTCTCTTGATAGCGTTGTGTAGAATGTTGTTAAATATTTTGAATATTTTTAATACCATTAATTTTTTCCATCATTGTTTAGAGTTAGGGTTATCCCTGTTAAAGTGATGAATGGATGTTATAAATAAAATAAATAAATCCCTTATGTTTTTAGGGTTCCATAAAGTAAAAAAGGAACCCTATTACTAAGACTCCGCTGTCCGGCTGGTATCTCGTGAACCGTGATAACTAGACAGTTGAAATTTTCACAGCTGGTGTATTACTGTTGCCGGTTTAACAACAAATACTACATTACAGATGTAGTTACAGAACCCTTGCGCGAGTCGTACTCGCACTTTTTAATTCACTTACATTTCGAAATACGAAATACATGACAATATACAGAGAAGGGAAATTTGAAGTGATTCAGGCGTGGCTCAATAGCTCAGTTGGAAGAGCATTCCCCCTGTAAGGGAAAGGTCGTGGGTTCAAGTCCCACTTGTGCGCTTAATTTTTCCCCATGTATTTCGAATTTAAAAGATAGTACCTATAATAAATGCTATACAATTCGAAAAACATCGGAAAAAATTAAATGCTCAAATGAGACTAGAGACCAACTGAGCTATTGAGCCACACCTGAATCACTTCAAATTTTCCTTATCCGTCTTTATGGGCGACGGTGGACCCATCTACTAACATTCTTACGAACTGTTGGAAACAATGAGTGATTTTTCAACCATTTTATTCATTCAAATGCTATAAAAATTTCATTGAAATCACTTACATAGGGAAACATTGGGAATGTTGTTCTTAATCATTAAATACATGGTAGCAGGAAAACCACCATATCCAGAGTTTCCTGTACTTGATTATCTAAGCATGTACCTATTGTTTGTAGGACAGTGTCGATATTGTTGCTTGTGCATGACAATGATGTTATTCATACGATATTATTAACTTGAATCTATTAATTCGAGGAGGGCCAGACTGTAAGGGATGGCCCTGGGTCAGACGGGGTGCGAGGGATATGTCGAAGACAACCTCACCTCCGGCCTAGCACGATGGCCCATAGACGGAATGCGGTTTTAGTCGGTTCGAGTCCGACATAACCTCCTCTTCCGGCTCCGGCGGGGGAGGTATCCGAGTGGATTTCCGCACTAATTTTTTTATCTATTCTTTAAATTTTAGATGGTAACTTTAAAGAGTAACAAACATTCATCCATATCCACTAACTTGCACGTATATAATACTAGCTTATGCCCGCGGCTCCGCCCGCGTGAATGTCTGTTATCGCGATCAAACATAGCCTATGTCCTTTCTCGAGGTTTAATCTACCCCTATTCCAAATTTCATCAAAATCGGTTCAGTCGTTTAGGCGTGAAAGCGTAACATACAGACAGACAGACAGACAGAGTTACTTTAGCATTTATAATACTAGCTTTTGCCCGCGGCTCCGCCCGCGTGGATGTCGGTTATCGCGACAAAACATAGCCTATGTCCTTTCTCAAGGTCTAATCTACCCCTATACCAAATTTCTTTAAAATCGGTTCAGTGGTTTAAGCGTGAAAGCGTAACATACAGACAGACAGACAGACAGGCAGACAGACAGACAGACAGACAGACAGACAGAGTTACTTTCACATTTATAATATTAGTATGGATTAGTAAGGATTATTTATAATATTAGTAAGGATTAGTAGAAATATAACATTAGTAGGATTTGTATCTGCAACACTGACCGTCATATTGACATGCCCATAAAAACTACGTCTATAAGGATGTAATGGTTGTATCTACCAGTAGACAGCAGTTTACAGAGCAATTCGTGGTTACTGTATAGCGTTTAGGGGCTATAAATATACCAGGTTTTTGTCTGTTAGGTGCGCTCATCATATACAAAAATCTAGGTTGAGTAAATCAAATCGAAATAGATTATTTAGATTGATGGCTTTGGATTATGATGAAGCACGTTGAAGAATTTTACCTACACCTATTCACTGGTAATTTTAAACATAGATCAATGTTATGAAAGTGCCTAAAGTAAAGCCAACGGTATGAGAGAAAAAAGGTAAACAAAGCGACCTTTACTGAGTTACGTTGCGATAACTAGCGATTATTTTCTCTGTCCTTGTCGCACATATCACACGTACGCAACAATGGCCGAGCGACAGCTGTAGTTGCGTGTTTCGTAGTACAGGAAAGCTGTCAGCACAGCGGTTCTTGGCTAGAGAGGCCACACGGCAGCCTCTCGTACCGGCTGACGCAGGTGATTACCGGACACGGGTGTTTCGGGAGTTACCTGTGTCGGATCCGGAAGGAGCCAACGTCCGAGTGCCATCACTGTGATGCGAGCGAGGACACAGAGCTGCACACGCTGACTGAGTGCCTGGCGTGGGACACGCCGAGGCGGGTCCTAGTGGCGGCTCTGGGGGTGGGAGTCCTCACACTCGCCACGTTGCTCACAGCGATGGTACGATGCGCGAACGCTTGGGGTGCGGCCGCCTCCTTCTGCGAGCAAGTAATGCTCGAGAAGGAGGCGGCCGGTCGGGTCCGGACTAGACTCCGGGCCCGGGAAGCCCGCGGAGAGCGAAGACGAACCGGACGTCGGAGGTCGCAGAACGACCTCCGTCCTCCATGAGCGCTGGCCTGGGGGTGACCGGTGGAGCCACCTGTCACCCTAGCAGAAGCAGGCCGCGGCGGCGGCGCAAAAATGCGCCTCCCCGTAACCGGGGCTAGATGGGGACACTGTGGGACCCAAGACGGCGTGCGTTTTAGTCGGTTCGAGACTCGAACCGAGTCGACTTCGAGTCCGACATAACCACCTCCACCGGCTCCGTGGGGGTGGTATCCGTGGGGATTTATCGCACGATAAAAAAAAAAGCACAGCGGTTCTAAACTGTCAGCTCCGCTATCATATGAGCAATATTTTCATTCCTGTCAGGAACACGCTTGAAGGAATACGTAATCATTTTCAAATAAAGAAACATTGTTTACCTTTTTTCTCTCGCTTCGTTGGCTTTATTTTACTAGCCGTTGCTCGCGGATTCGGTCGCGTTTACATAAATACAGGATGGAAAATTTTACCATGTTTGTTAGAGAGATTTAATCGTTATGATTGCTACTATGGATTGATGCTATAAAAATACAGGATGTCATTTTTTCGGGTTTTAGTCGGATCGATTACCGGATGTGTCAAGCGAGTTTTCGAAAATCTTTAAATGCAGTTTTGTTTCTTTTTAAAAATAAAAGAATGTTTCCTTTGAGTGAAATTTGCTATCTCCAGAATTTCGAGTACTTCTCCTCGAAATACTGGAGCATGAAAATCTTCCATCCTGTATAATATACAATAATCACTTCTTTATCCCGGAGGTTTGAATGCTTTATCTCGGCAGTGGTGAATTAACACATACATTTAACCAATCAATGTATTCGGTCCCACGTAATAGGGGGTTAGCCTATGGCCGTATTCCTAGCACTATTGTTGACTCGAGTCATGCACATGGGGCTGAGTCTTAACTGTATATATTATCAGTCTGATGTTAAACAGCCCTATCCCTTAGTCGTCTTGTGCGACACCGCATGGGAAGAGATGGGGTGGCCCAAATTCTTCTCTGCCTGGAACCACGCGGCGTTTTATTATTGTTTATCTTTTTCATATAAAAAACGGTTAAAAGCGAGTTGGGCTCGCACATTGAGGCGAGGAAAGTGCCCATAAAAGTACTCCAATACTCGTATCACAATTACTTCCGACAGTTTATGCCATGCAAAGAAGTAACAAGTATCTACGCTATCTTGAGTGCTGTCCGTAAATATGATATAAATATTGTGATACTAGCAAAACATCATCTCATTTGGGTATTCTACTGACTAGTCAAATTAGGTACTTTTTTACTAAACGTCAAAACGATAAGTTATAAGGTAACTTGTATGAAAATAGATCGTCGAGACGTCATATAATTTAATAGTCAAATCAGTTACTATTATAGGTTGGGTGGATGATTAAAAATAAATAAAAATTATAAAATAAGAACCGACTCAATTTTTACAGCTCTTTTACCATTATTAATTTAATAAGCTCGGTTAGATAATTTATTTTAACTATGGTATAATACCTAATTAGCAAAATAGCAGCTTACTGTTGGACACAGGCCTCTTCCAAAGTGCGTCATTGTTCCCGCAGGATCGGGAACAATGACACACTCAGTACATCCAAGGCATCTTTTTAAGGTTATCAGTCTAGCTAGGAACCGTCCCATCTTTAACACAACTTGCATTTTATAGTAGCCATTCATGTTTTTAGATTACGCACTATTCATATCGCGGGCATAAATCGTAAAGATCGCAATGAAACAGTGCGACACTCATTTTAAATGCCGGCAGAGTAGCAGAAAATAGAATAAACATACTACATACATTCATACGTATGCGTCGATCCCGACAAAATTGTTGAAATTTGTCAGCCTCTGTGGCGTGGCGGTAGTGAACGCTACTGCTACGCAGGAGGCGCGGGTTCAATCCCCGCTCAGTGCAAATATTTGTATGCATGAATATGGCTATTTGCATTGGTCTGGGTGTTTCTATGTATGGCCTGTTTAATCAATGACTCGAGCCCTTTGTGCCGGTTTATTCCCATCTGCCACACCGGGGTGGTGGTTGGCACTAATTTGGTGTAGTTTACCACCCCGGTGTTCAATGGCACATAATTAGTTTCATCCTCTTCATAGTTATAGGTTATATGGATTCATGGTATGGGTTATAAAAAAAAGGACACTGCTCACCCCGACTCGGATAGATTAGGTTAGAAGGCTAAGGCGGAAACGGGGCTCCCGCATTGGCCTTCGTGGTTATTTTTTTTATAACCACACATACAAGGGTTTTCCACTCAGCTATAGCTCCAAATATTTAGTTAATATATTTTAATTCACATTACGTCTTATAGGATATGAGAATAGACGCTATAGCTATTAAGGGGGAGAGTGAAACTAATTATGTGCCATTGACCACCGGGGTGGTAAACGACAACAAATTAGTGCCAACCACCACCCCGGTGGCAAGCCTAGGGGTGGCAGATGGGAATAAACCCCTTTGCAGCTAGAGTACATACATTAGTGTACAAAAAGTTGTCTCGAATACATAGGGAAAAAGAAGAATCATCTCGGGCGGGACTCGAACCCGCAGTCTTTCCCTTACAGGGAGAATGCCTTGACCTTCCCTATGTATTCGATTTGTATGATTAGTATACTTATATTGTAAAAATTCATTCAATAAGTTGTCTATCTATCTATTGTCAAGTTATTTGCCGGTCATTATAACTTCAATTAGATATGAGGAACTGTTGTGTTGTTTAGCTTATCTCATTATTATCACGTCATTTTCATAGCAGCAGCTGTTTCTATAAATTCCCGGTACAAAAATAAGAATAAAAATAAATAAACTTTCGTCTCGAGAAAACTAAACACGGCTAAGCTATAAATGATGTTGTTGATAATCGAGATTATAATCAAAATTTACGTACATCAATCGTCTATACTGAGAAGACAAAATCCTAGCGGCCGGTAGAAACATCCTGTATAGTTATCGGCTTTTTAAATAGCACTGCGAAGATGACTCAGGTCGGTCGGCTTCTCCCACATGGTACTGACAGATACCTTTATAGAGTAGTTGACACCGTTTGTGTCTATAAAATACTAGCTGTGCACGGTGTGTCCGCGGCTTCGTCCGCGTGTACTTTTAGCATTCTACCCTAATACTTTTAGCTAACCCCGGCCCCCGACCTCGCTGGTGAAAATCCCGTCAGATTGGCTTACCCGCTTCGGAGATTACGGACGGTACGAAGACAGACCGAAAAAAGACCTTTTATAATTTATTTTTATACCTACCTAAGTTTTTTACATACACTCCTAAGCATGTATTATAAAAACTATTATTTTAACATTACAAACAAACCCACCAATTTTATTTATTTGTATTATAGCATCGGTTTCAACTACTCTAAAATATTTAAGCCTGGTTGTGTGAAAAAGAGAACGTTCTACAAATCCGAGCAAGCCGGTCATAGCCTCTTCACTCTTCTTCCCGAAATGCCAAATCAAAAGCTGCGTACTGTACCTATTTGTACTTTGGCGATGTGCCAGCAACATGCGAGCGATAATCGCGACTGAGAAGTTATGGGCCCCAGATACGATGCACCTGTCATAATTATTACTGATTGGGTTATTTGACGCTTCATATAGCGTGGTTACTGTTGAATACGTTCAAGTAACATTAAAAATACGTTCACCTAAACTGGGTTTTTATGTTCTGTCCTACCAACATCTCCAGGGCCCAAGACTTCCTTGCATGAACAAGGTGTCCCCAGAAACAGCAATAGGCTCGTCACCGGGGCCATACGTAGGTCCGAAAATTATAGTTGGTGAAACATGGGTGTTAATACACTTCTGCCTACCCCTTTATAAACAGGCGTGGAAAATATATGTATGCCCGCGGTTTCGTGGATTTCATAACATAAACTCACGCCCGTATTCCCCGAAGGGGTAGGCAGAAGTGCTAACACCCACGTTTCGCCAGTTTATGTTTAGGTCCCAATGTAATAGGTGGCGAGCCTATTGCCATTAACCGGGCACTTATAAACCTGCGATAAATACACACATAACTTCGAAAAGCATCGAAAAGTCATTGGTGTGTGCCATGGTAAACCTGGGATCGAACCCGAGACCTCGTCTCAGCAGTCCATTACCCATACCACTAGGCTACCGCGGTTTTTTTTTTCGATTAAGGATAATGTCGATTTTATACATACCTACAAATATTTGCACTGAGTGGGCACCAAACCCGCGACTTCGGACAAGCAATCGAATGCTAGGGTCACATCACAGAACGATACACACGTGAGCGTTATAAATCAATTGAGAATTATCATGTTCAGTCTGTTAGAGTTGAAAATAAAATCTGAATGTTTTCTCAATGGATTAGTATTGAAAGATGGCTGCAATTCATATAAATTTGATAATTCCAAAATATGTTTGTTCGTCTGAGCTGGGTATTATCTCAATGGTTTCGTTATTTATGGTCAATAAAATATAGGAAAATATTGTTTGAAGTCATCCTTCGAACCTATGACTAACTCAATTGAGGTCGGATCTCTGTCTACTTGAATGAATTTTACAGCATTAAGTCGCCGTAAGAGCGGATAAATAGAAGGGAAATTTGCATCACATCGGGCGTGTCTCGGTAGCCGAATTGGTCAAGGCATTCCCCCTGTAAGGGAGAGACTGCGGGTTTGAGTCCCCGCCCGAGAAGATTTTTCCCCATGTATTCGGATCTCTAATTACGAAACGACCGAACTTCGATATTTTCTTTGAAGAGACTGCTATCTGACCTTCATAAACCACTGGTGAATTCGAACTTCTGTAGTTAGACTAGGTGGTAGGTAGACGAGTGCTCCCAAGTACCTCTAACGAAGGCTTATTATGCCGCTCAAAATATACATATGTCTTATACCACACATTGTCATCATTTGACTCAATGGAAGCAACTCAACTCAAAGAGCTCAAAAGGTTCTCAAAGGATGCTGATGAACTTCGAAATGTTCCGAGCTTCCGCAATCTACACAACTAATTAGCGATATTGAAATTCTGTATTTAGTTAGACTATAGTTCGTTCGCGTTGAGAATGCAGTGAATCATAAATTCTGGACTGTCAGTGAAAAGTGATTTATCTCGAAAATCATAGTTTTGAGAAAATCCAGTTTGAAGTTTTAAAAAATTGTCACTCATTTTACAGTGAATTAAAATAAAAACATGCTACTGCTATTAATAGACACAATAATAGCGAAGGTTTTTATGGCCGAATTTGAGGATTTATATGTATAGTTTTTTTATAATTTATGAAAATATACAGTTATATCAATAAACACATTAAACATTTATTAAACAATTTCGTGACTATTAATACAAATTAACTTGATTTACTTTACACATTGTCTATAGGTTTCGTGACAAATGGTACAATTTTTTTTCATTCTATTGTTGTGCTCTATACAAATGAAAAAATAGAAAGTGTTGAAATAAATATTATTAATTTAAGTAATAGTGAGTTGTATTGAGCGTTTAATTATAAATTTGTGAGAAAAAACACATTCATATCATTAGACACCTCTAGAGTTTATAAAAATATGATGTGTACTTTGATACAAAGTACGGTTAAGATGATACAACTGAACATATCAACGTGTATATTGATATTACTTAAGTATATAGGTAGTACTACTAGTGAAATAATAGGCACAAGGTTCCGGGAACGAGGAACTTATGTTCTATGTCACCCAGTTGCGTAGAATCGTTGAGAGCTACTAGTAATGATGTACAATCAATCAATCAATCAATTAGCTAATCAATTAATCAATTTTCAGGTTGTCAGTCCATCTGGCTAGGGGGTATCCTACCTTGCGTTTGCTTTCTCTCGGTCTCCACTTTGGGACTCGTCTGCTTCAACGGCCATCGGTCCTTCGACAGATGTGGCCAACCCATTGCCACTTGAGCTTGCTTATTCTGCGAGCTATGTCGGTAACTTTGGTTCTGTGTCGGATGACCTCATTTCGAATACTATCCTTCAAAGAAACTCCAAGCATAGCTCGCTCCATAGCCCGCTGCGCGACTTTTAGGTTATAGACTAGCCCTACCGTCAGTGTCCACGTTTCGGCACCGTAAGTCATAACAGGTAGGACGCACTGGTCAAAGACTTTTGTTTTCAGGCATTGCGGTAGGGGAGAAGAGAAGACTCGACGTAGTTTGCGAAATGCTGCCCAACGAAGTTCGATCATTCTGGCTAGTTCTTTCTTGAAGTTGTTTTTACCGAGCTGGATGACCTGGCCCAGGTAAACATATTTTTGCACAACTTCGTGCGTCACCCCTTCGATGGCAATCGGTTTCGGTGCAACATGTTCGTTGAAAATTATCTTGGTTCTATCCAAGTGTACACCGAAGGCCGGCGCGTCGAGAAAATCATACAAACATGGCACAAATCGCTTCTTTCCAAGCTACCAGCCTTTGGCCTGCCTCCTGGACTGTGCAAATGGGTTGTAAGCTTACTGCAGGGGCACCTTATTCGCGTCTTTATGACGGACGAGCTTCGGAGTTCTTGCAGGTAAATGCTGGCTTGCCGCAGGGTTCTATCTTATCTCCCACTCTCTTTCTTCTGCATATCAATGACATGCTTTCTAACGGTAGCATTCATTGCTATCCAGCCAAGCCGTCTGATATCGCGGAAAAAAGGCAGCTGCTTGTCACTGAGCTGGACCGGATCCTAAACCACATTTCTCAATGGGGCATTGAGAACCTGGTCGACTTCAATGGCAAGAAGACGCAGGCATGTGTGTTTACAGCAAAGGTATCTTCTTTCCTTCCCCTTCCCACTCTTCAGAGCACGCCACTGCCACTGCAGGATAACCTCAATTTCCTTAGTGTGGATGTTCGCTGCAAACTGAATAACAAAAGCTATATCGAGACCATCATCAAAACAGCCTCGCGTAAATTCGGAGTCCTGAACAGATTGAGACATTTTTTCACGCTGGAGCAGCGGTGTCTTCTGTACAAGACTCAAATTCGTTCCTGCGTGAAATACTGCTCGCATCTTTGGGATGGCTCAACAAAGTACTTACTAGATGCTCTCGACGGGTTGCAGCGACGTGCGGTCTGCATTATTGTGAATCCTGAGGTCACGAACACCCTCGAGCCTTTGCAGATGAGTAGAGTTTGGCAGTATTCTACCGTATATACCATGGTGAATGTTCTGATGAGCTCTTACAATTTAGTCCCAACCTCTCCTTTCCTTCACAGGACAACACATACAGGACTAAGATGCCATCCGTATATGGTGCAGAATATAACTTCTAGAACCAAGCGTTTCTGTAACTCATTCCTATGCCGCACCATTAAGACCTGGAACTCCCTGCCAGCTCACGTGTTTCCTTCCTTCCTTCCTACTTCCTTCTTCCTATAGTCCCGGGTCCTTTAAGCGGGGCGTGAAATGGCATCTGATGAGGCCGTCAAGCTGAGTGCCACCACTGTCAACATGGTACATGGTTACTTCCTCCTTCCTCATGGTCCGAGACTTTGCCTTTAGCTTACCATCAGGCGAGGTGAAGTCAAATTTACGTATCCCTTATAAAAAAAAGCTTATGATCTTTATAATTGAATGCTACATTAATTTACTTTACTTAAATAGCATTATTATTTTCATTTGCATAGAACTTGTATCAAATACTAATAAAATAATGCTAATAAAAATTTTACGTATTTTGTGTATAATGATACAACTTACATACCATAAGCATTGTGCGCCGTGAAGAACGTCGAACCGAGACTGGCGATTCGGTCGCATCACTAAACAACGTTATTCCTCTTTCACTTGGGTATTCCTTCTTGTATCATAATATTACCTTCCCGTTCACACAGTTCAAGGCGGGAAGGCGATCGCGGGAGGTGTTTGCTGAGAATTTGTATTACTTTTTACTTAAATTTAGATGATGACAATATTTGAATAAGCTTGTGATTTTGGTACAACTATAATTGTATTATTAGACACGTATACCGACATTGTATTTATATTGATACTAATTTGGCTATATCACTCGACACATTTAACGATTGTAAATATATCATGGTGTTAATTGATTCTCTAAGAATTGTATAATTTTACACATAACTTTATTAAAATTTATTTGTTTTTTTACGTCATAAATATAATTGTATCACTTTTCACGAACCAATGTATGAGTAAATTTGAAATGTATATTAATGGAAGTGTACTTATATTACAATGCACTAATTCTAATCTATACATCTACATTGTGTTAAACTCGTTAATTCCATTTGTATCATTATACAATACAGAAATAAAAAACATTGTTTAGTTCAATTTGATATGATTTTAAAAGTATTATTTTACACAATTGAATTGGTGAAAAAACGTTCAGTTATATCATTATGCACCAAATCAACTCGCTCATTTTAAACCCTAGAGATACGGGGATAAGAGCCAAAAATAGATATTTTTTTATAGATCTTCTATATGAAAAAAAATAATAAGTAATATAACTCGAGATGTATCACTTTTCACTGACGCTCCAGAATTGTCCGTCGGCCTAGCCTAACCAATCCAATCTTATCAAATTACAAGGACAAGTTCACAGTGTCCAGTTGAAGACATAGCTTCGAACGCAACGGTTGTGTCCTGTCATGTGTGTTAACTGATTTAAATTCTTAACGCGAAACGCTCCGGCGGGGGAGATATCTGAGGGGTTTCGGCACGAAAAAAAAAGCATTCTTAACGCGAACGAACTACAGTTGGCTTTTGAGGACTACCCGTAACGACGTTCGGATAGCAACATACATAATATATGTCACATATATCCTTATGATTTCTTTCCAGGTGTTCGTGATCAGGGAGGGTGTGCAGTATAGGATAAGGATCGACTTTATTGTGCAGCGCGAGATCGTGCACGGTCTCAAGTACGTGCAGAAGACCTATCGGATCGGAGTACCAGGTGAATATCACTCAATAGTATCTACTGTAGCGTAACCCTTAGTTCACTAGGATCATCCACTAATGGAGAACTCCACTCTAGTATTTGCTTTGATCCACTGTCGGTCTAGTCCAGTGGTGGGCAAACTTATTAGGGGTCCAGATAGTGTAGTGGAAGAAATTTCAGAGGAGGGCCAGAATGATCACGAATGCAGAAGGCCTCCCCCCCCCCCACCCCGCCCTTTATCACTGGCCATATATCATACATGTCGAACGATCGTCGACGGGCCGGACTAGATGCTTTCGCGGGTTGGAATTGGCCCGCGGGCCGTATTTGGCCCATCCCTGGACTAATCACTAATGGATCTAGTGATATTTGCAACTGTTCTAGGTTTCTTACGTTCTGTCCATTAGTGGATTCAATAGGACTCACGGAGATTGATTAAGCTTAAACGTGGTAACGCTTTTGAGTTTACCAGATGATGATGATGATGAAATCCAGCCTGATAAGGCGCATGATCGAGTAGGAGCGAGATTTGACCATAATCCTGCCCCCCTAAACAATTGGCAATCCGTTGGCCGGCGTATTGTAAAGCCAACGAAGCGCGAGAGAAAAGATAAACAAAGTTTCAGCGGTTCCAAACATTTTTATTTGAAAATTATTACGTATCACTTCAAGCGCATTCCAGACAGGAATGAAATTGCTCATAACATGGCGGATCTGACAGTTAAGAGCCGCTGTGCTGACAGCTTTCCTGTACTACGAAACACGCAACGACAGCTGTCGCTCGGGTATTGTCGTGTACTTGTGACATGTGCGACAAGGATAGAGAAAATAATCGCTAGTTATCGCTACGTAACTCAGTAATGGTCGCTTTCTTTACCTTTTTTCTCTCGTCTCGTTGGCTTTACTTTAGAATATAATGAGGAATTCGGTTGACACATATATTGACGTTTATGGAAGTCCACGTAAGTCAACTAATGACTAGGGGAGGCAGGTGGCAGGCTCTAAGGATCCCTAGGAAATTCCGTAATAAAACATATCTGTAATTCTTAGATTCTAGATTTATCTATATTCTTCTATTTTCTTTCTAGCCTCTTATCTACTAAGGAATGGTGTCGCAATGTGCTGTCATATTCTATTTCTAGTTGTATGTCTGTTTGTTTTACTGTTTCTATTTGTTATGTGAAACTATACTGCGTCCGTATAAAGTCTCGTTTCTATTGCGGCGCAAGAGGATTTTAATTTATCGTAGTTAACAATATGCATACTGGGTGATATTATAGTCCTATCGAATAAAAAGAGTTTGGGCAAGTAAAGTATTAATTTGGCGAAAGAAAAAAACTCATTTTTGATGATAACATAACAAAACATAACATGAACTCACGCCTGTATTCCCCGAAGGGGTAGGCAGAGGTGCTAGCACCCACATTTCGCCAGTTTATGTTTAGGTCCCAATGTAATGGGTGGCGAGCCTATTGCCATTGACCAGGCACTTATAAACCTGCGATAAATACACATATAACTTCGAAAAGCATCAAAAAGTCATTGGTGTGTGCCATGGTAAACCTGGGCTCGCACCCGAGACCTCGTCTCAGCAGTCCATTACCCATACCACTAGGCTACCGCAGATATAATATAGGGAATAATGTTCAAGTGAAATGAAAAATGTAAGGGGTTTTAAAAAAATCTTTCGCCAAATTAATACTTCCAGATGATTTTGCTTTCAAAACTGTGCCCACATTCTTTTTTTTTGTATTATTATTCGGGGGAAAACGCAACTGGGTGATAATGCCACTAACCCTATAAAATCACCCAGTATAATTTGCTAACATTTTTCGCAAAAATTTTGAAATTCAAACTAGATTTTGTTCCAAATTTAAACCGAAATCTGGTTATAATGTGGTCAACAGTTAATATAAACAATGGAAAATTACTCTGCAAAGTTAAGACGGGCTTTAATTCATAATATTCATAGAAAATATAATCAAAACCGATACGAGCGCCAACTATCTCTGTCCTTGAGTAGTGGGCAAATATTGACACACATTCTCTTAATAGATTAGAGGCTGAGTAATATCGATATGACTGATAACACTATATTATATTTTCCACGCGGTCCCTCCAGTACCGGGTATGTATGAATATTTGTAACATCGTTGCATTCATTTGTACTTCAACGTTCGCACCTTAGATGTATCAATGCACATTGTACTCATTGTTTCGTGTTTGAAGGCACTTGTATGACCAGTGACAGTATGAAATGCAAGAACAGAGACATCCCATGTAAATTATAAAATTTATACTTCACTTGGTTAGGTATTTAACAAAAGGTAAACAATTTTAATATGACTTTTTACAGAAATTCCTATTAAACATATAAAAATGTTAATTCTGTGTTGTCAAAACCAACTAAAACTCTCTAAAAAGTTATTATACACCCAGATTTTATAGTCGTTTTGTAGAAAAAGAGTGGCTGATTTCGGTCAGCGCCGACAGATTTTGGCCGGATAGTCTATGGCCGTGAGGCAAATGAACACACAATTAGCAGGCAGACGGCCGGCCGACTAATGCAAGCAATTTTCGACCTTATTGACATTACATAGAACTGAGTTTTGCGTATATTCGTGATCAGCGGCATCTATTTATGCGAAATGACATGTAATTAGGATTTTTTTTAAGGTCGAAAATCGTTTTTCTGTTCTTGGTAGTCCTTTTAGCCGCTTCGAGTCCCACATAGCATGCCCACCTAACGATTTTGCTAAGGAAACTATATTCAAAATCTTTATTTATCAAATCACTATACAAGCTGGGTGTATAAACACCATATTAGAGATTTTTAGCGTATTACTTAGTTTTGACAACTTGTTAAAAGAGTAAGTTTTTAAACAATAGAGTTTAATAAACAGATTTTTTAAATTAAAAATAAAAGACACAAAGATGAACCTTTTGTTACATAACCTAACCAAACGAAGTACAGTTAGGTGTAATGTTTGTCTGTTAAGCCATTCGCTGCCTCATGCCTATTTCGTACAAATAAAGTTGTGCAAATTTCGTACAAAAATACATACGATTTGCACGAAATACGACTGCGTGCGTACGCATGAGTAGATCCTGATACAAGTTTGGAGTTGAAGAATTTGGTAGATTTTGATATTGCAACTGATGTTATTCGTTGTCAATTAATTTGGAATGGTATGGGATAAATGCGAATGTTTGCTCCTGTTTTCAAACTTAAACTAATTCTGGTGAACCAAAATCATTTGCTTATATGTATGATGTTTTAGATAATTCTTTATTGTATCTGGTGCTTACTTTTCATGGCGTATATGTTGGAAGCTTTATTCGTTTTTCTTTCTAGCTCTTTGTAACAAAGATTTGTAGAGAAAAAACGTTCCATTTCACGCAATATGTCGTAGAATATTTATTCATTAATATAAAAACTTATCCGGCGAACTTCGTATCGCCAATTTTTTTCCGCTCGCGTGGCGTCCGATCCCGTTCCCGTTGCTCCCTTTACTATACCAAGCATGTGTTATACATATAAACTTTCTTCTTGAATTACTCTATCTATTAAAAGAAACGGCATCAAAATCTGTAGCGTTGTTTTGAAGATATAAGCATACATAGGGACGGACAGACGTCGAAAGCAACTTTGCTTTTTACTATGTATGTATTATACTTAACGGTTTTGGTCTTTTCCATTTATTTATTCTACTTCTATTTATTTTCTTTGTGCTTTATTTCTTTCTATATCAGCAAAAAGAAATATCTCAATTATTGAATATTAGCTTTAATGAGTTTAAATAAATAAATCGAATACATAGGGAAAAAGAATCTTCTCGGGCGGGACTCGAACCCGCAGTCTTTCCCTTACAGGGGGAATGCCTGACCAATTCGGCTACCGAGACACGCCCGATATGATTCAAATTTCCCATCTTATACGTCTTTAAGGCGACGTGGCGTCATCTACCGATTTTCTTACGAACTATCGGAATCAATGAATGATGTTACAATCATTTTTAAACATTGATTTTTGATAACTGCGCCCAAACAATTGAAGGAAGGAAAATCGGTAGATGACGCCACGTCGCCTTAAAGACGTATAAGATGGGAAATTTGAATCATATCGGGCGTGTCCCGGTATCCGAATTGGTCAGGCATTCCCCCTGTAAGGGAAAGAGTGCGGGTTCGAGTCCCGCCCGAGAAGATTCTTTTTCCCTATGTATTCGATTTGTATAGTTAGCATACGTAATGCTGTAAAAATTCCTTCAATTAAATAAATAATTATAAATTAACCAAAAAATATAAGCCACACATGTTTTCGTCTTCTTCCTCTTAGCGTTAAAACCAGTCGTATCCGAAGCTTTCAGCTCGGAGTCTGGGGTCCAATTTCCAGTATAACTACGGATTTGACTGGACTTCGATATTTTTTGTGTAGCGCCATCTGACCTCCACAACCTAAAAGTGATTTCGAAGCATTGCAGTTAGACCAAAAAAATCCACACATGTATTTATTGAATACGAAGTTTGTAAATCCTTCAAAAACTTCTTATTTTGATCGCGTTTTATTATCATTTAATTTGTATTTATTAATCTTTGTTAAAAAGAGTTACTTATATACATTTTTAATTATCAATAAGTACTTAAACTATTATTTTTTTCATTACAGTTGACAAAATGACCCACATGGTCGGCTCCTACCCCCCGAAGACCGAGATCCAGTCCTACACTACGCCTCCCGAAGATGCCCCTTCAGGCTTGGTAGCCAGAGGATCTTACTCCGTGAACAGCCTCTTCACCGATGACGACAAAAACGTTCACCTCCAATGGGAGTGGTGCTTCGATATCAAGAAAGACTGGAAGGATTAAAGACCTTGGTGATTATATTTTTACAAAAAAAAAGACCTACTGGGTTGGCTTGTTCGGGCTTTCTGTGCCATAGTCGGGCTATAAGTCACTATGAAACCACTTTGTACACCAGCGGGTCTAAAATGGCTACATTAAAAAACCATATTGGGGTTTCCAATGGCGATTCTGCCAAAAAGAGTATGAATTTTATTGAATTTCCAATAGATCTCAATCGATTCCTATAAATTTTGTAAAATGGACATTCATGTGAGCAGAATCACAACAATTCATTTACTAAACAGATTCAACTTTACTGTAAATATTGCCGAATAACAAAATTTGTCCTAATACGATTCCAATATAGTGACCTTTTTAGACCTACAGTAGTTTTAAATTCGGTTTGTAAAAGTTAGATGACATTTAACGTGATTTTGATAAACGAGGTGCGCGAAAATAGCTATTTTTACTTACAAAATAAGGTACAAATATTAATTAGAGTTGAAACTACTGTACAAGATATGTTTTATTGTCTAGCGAAGATTATAATGTAGGGCACATTTCACTTCGCCCGATAGTAAGCCAAAGGCAAAGTCTCAGCAAAGAGGGTCACTATTACAGACGTTTACTATGTTACAGTGGGAACTCAGCTTGACAGACTTTATATGAGAAAAACTAGCTTATTAAAGCGCGCCTCGTTGTGTTTCATCGCGTCTAAGTGTGATGTGACGATTACCTATATTGTAGTGAATGTGCTTTTGATAAAATTGAGATCGATTTCAAATATGTCTGAAGATTTATATTCCTGCAATTATGATGGGGCATTTTGTAAGTTTGCTTTATAAGTGTATTTCCTAAATAAGCATTTGGAAGACAAAATCCCTAGGAATTTAGGGTACTATTGGGAATAAAATTTTGTGGTACAGTAATGATCAAAATCAAAATATATTGCCTAGGCTGTAAAAACTTACATAAAATCATGAACAAAACATAAAATATTTTATTTAGTGTGCAGTTTTGTAAGTGCAGGTGTAAATGTATTCGTGTACTACAAACAAAATTGTATAGATCATTTTCTTAAAGGAGTTCATAATCACATCCTTCACGTTCACAGAATTTAATAACTTACTTATAAATATTAAAAGTTAAAATTTCATTAAAAATCTTTTCATAAATTCGACTTATCAAGTACCTCATTATAATTACCATAATAATAGCTACAGTTCCATCACATAAGCCTGTAAACCACCAAAACAAAATGAACATTATAACAAAACGCACAGAGATCAAAATTCCACAGCCCGTAGTCCAACCCAGTGACACGTGTCGATGATGGTGGCTGACTGAGGATACCTATTGACAAATTAGATTAAACGTTTCGTCAAATTAAAGGTTGACTGCCTTAGCAAGTCCTTAATCTAATGTGATAGAATCCTTTCATCACCTTTTGTAAAAAACATTGTAACTTATACTTTATACCCTTGAGTTAAAGTTCATATTGCCTTTTTCATGTATGTGCTTTAAGACATATATTTTAAAGCGGTAAATTTGCATTGGTTTGTTAAAGAAAATATCGTTGTTTTAGTTCTTGCGAATTACGGAAGCGTGTGACTTTTAGTTGTGTTCATGTCGTGTTAATACACTTTTGGATTTATGTGTGCAATGTGCATAGAAACTACAATTACCTGTGAAGAATGTTAAATATCGTAGTTTTTTTATCTTTGGTAGGTGAATGTAAACCTTTGTGAATGCCGTAAGGCGAAACCGGTCAGGGCCTCGATTCTACTAAAGCAAAACTATAGTCAAACCACAGTGATTGCAAAAAGCGGCAATACATTATAGACTTTAGACAGATGCATTTAAAGTTCAATATTACATAACTATTAGCAGTGAATAAAAGAATGTAATAAAACTTTTGTCATTTAATTTTGGACCTTAGTGTTATAGTAATAAAGTCTAAACTTTAATGCCGCTTTTTGCAATCTCTGTGGTTTGACAATAGTTTTGCTTTAGTGGAATCGAGGCCCAGGTGTAATAGAATAAATACTGTGGAAAAGTAAAAGTTTATAATTGCCCGGTTAATGGCAATAGGCTCGCCACCTATACATTGGGACCTAAACATAAACTGGCGAAATGTGGGTGCTAGCACCTCTGCCTACCCCTTAGGGGAATACAGGCGTGAGTTTATGTTATGTTATGTTTATGTTTATGTAATACAAATATCACCACCCCAACTCGACCGAAGGGTGTCGTAAAAAATACGCAAACGATATCACTGCGAGAGAAGGAACTCGAAATAAAAGCCTGTACCGTCTGGCCAGTATGGAAATAGTAGGTCAAGCTTCCCAACATTGGGAGAGGCCATGTCCAACGGTGGACTGCGATAATCTAGTTGACTATGATTAAAATGTCACACACCATCGTAATGTGTATTACACATAGTACATACATGAACACTACAACTAAGGCCCACTGTCCACGGAGGCGTTCATAGATGCTTCAAAATACGATGTGTTGCTTGTGCTGCCCGGCCTACTGAACACTGTCCACGAGGCGTATTGCACGCGTACGTTTTCATACTTTTTACCCGACTGCGCGACGCAAAGGAGGGTAATGTGTTTATCAGTCTATGTATGTATGTATGTATGTTTGTTTCTATGTGGCGTTCTAGAGACCAAACGCATGGGCCGATTTTGATAATTCATACGTCAATCGATTCGTCTTAACCTTGCGAGTGTCACTAAAGACATGACAGTAATCAAAATCCACCACAGCGACAACCAGACGGCATATTGTCAACATGAAAAAATAAAAGTCGATGAACTATGTCAAGTGGGGTGTCGTTGAATAGGTATTTTAAAATCATCTTTAGGTTCCTTTTATCATTTTTCATTTTGAATAATAGTTTAGGATATATAACGATTACAAGTTGTTTAACAAAACAATCATTCTCGCTAATTTTCTTACTTATTGATTTAAGTTTTTATTTAAAGTATAAAAAATATGTAAATTACAAAAAGATATACATGTATTATCATAACTAAAAAGTATAAAATAAAACAAATGATTAAAAAATAAAAAACCCGACTGCCACTGAAAAGACTAAAATAAGTTTGATAGCAGGCGGTACCCATTTGCCAATCATAAACCGAAAGAAAATTAATGGGTACCGCCTACTATCAAACTTATTTTGGTCTTTTCAGTGGCAGTCGGGTTTTTTATTTTTTAATCATTATTCATTTGTCGCCATTTTTAAGAAAAGAAACACCTGCATTCACTCTTTGTACGCCCGGGCGTATAACATGCGGTACGCCAGGCGTCGTGAAGCTTGCATGCAGTGACGCGAGCGCGTCCGTCGACAGAGTTATATTGTTTTGTTTGGAAGCAGCAAGCAAGCGTACACCAAACCTATAATGACGAATACGCGTCTATGAAGCTACGCCTTCGTGGACAGTAGGCCTTAGGCATACGCACGCTCGTGAATTGCAACTACTATAATAATTTAATATTATCAGTATTGAACCTTAAAATGTATAGTAGACATTATAATATCAAAACTAGTGATTAATAAAAGCAATATATTTCTAGAACCCTGTACTTGGTGTTATCATCCGTATTTATGTAGAATGGAACCAAATAATTCCATTATGTATACTGGTTGGTTCCTTTTTGCATAAATATGGCTATTATTTTTGTTACTAGGAGTATCTCGTTAGAACTATGATCCTATAGGAACTATTGGTACGAAGAAATATGGCTTGCTATCCACTGTACTGATAAGTGTTAAATTTACACCAGTATTAATACAGAAAGTTGTATAAAGACATGTTTATATACGCGTAAAAGTGTGATTTCATAGGCTACAGAGAGTCCAGGCAATTTTAAAATTGCAGTACTTGAAGCGTGCGTCGGTCGTTCAGTGGTTAAGTTGACCTTGCGATCGTGAAGTCCTAAGTTTGAATATGCATATCTACCATAGGTAGGTCTACTGACTCGGGACAGGCTTAATCACCACTGACTTACCTAATTTAGAGTCATCATCTTCACCCTGATTGCATCCGAGGTCACGGTGCCCTCGGAGCTCAGGGTCCGCCTTACGGCTCTTCCTCCTCCACTTCACACGATCTTGGACGTATTGAAGGCCATTGGCACACATGTCACCCTCTTAGACGTCAAGCCAGGACATCTTGGTAACACTTATAAATCAGCCTTAAAGTTTTCAGTCTATGTGCAGTCAACACATTTTCTTTGACGAAGCCAAGTCATTAGTAATACCTACCTATAAAAGAGTATGTGATTGTATAATCGTAATTTTTTGTAATTATTTCAAATTGTATGTACTTTTTCATACCGATTCATACAAAATTACTACGAATAACTACCCAGTGATATATAAAATAAGTTAAACAGGCTCCTTATTAATATCCTCATTTTAATATTTAAAAAAAAGTTTGAATATCATAACGTGCTCTATGGTTCTCTATGGTTCATCATAGTAAACCTTCTTTTCTATTTACTATGGTAACCCTAGCAGCCAAAAATATTTTAAATAAAGATTATATACAATTAATATCTAGATTTAATTATAAAAAATAAATGCAATGTTTTTTCATTAATTTTCATGTATGGTGTAGCAATATTATTATTTAGATTGTAATTAAGCTTATTGATTGATTAAGGTGTCAATGTATTCTATGGTATATAATCCTATGGTGATACCATTTTATTAAGTCAGTTCGCCTTTTTTCCTTGGGTCGGCACGATGCTTACATCAGCATGAACTTATATCATCGTAAGTTCCTTAAATGTACGAATAGTCATATTCTATTCCGGTTTTATCAAAATTACAGTATTGTACAAGTATTCTGAATAAATTATTCGCTATGGCTTTCTGCGTATTAAAGCATCTAAAAAGGTATGTTGCAATAAACTGTAGTGTTACCAGTATGGTATAAAAAGGCCGATTCCAAAATTGTATTGTGTTTATTTTTAAATTGTCTATGATGCATTTTATTTGTAAAAAAATACAGAATAAATAGAATTAAATTTATCAGTTATTATTTTTATTTTCATGTGGCAACACTGATTAATCAATACGGCGTTGCCATAATACCTAAACTACACTTTAAAATATTGAAAATACCTTTAAAATAAAAGTAATTTTATATGATCTTAGTACCAAAACATAGTATTACGAGAATTCAAAAGGGTATAGGTGCACCAATTCATAGAAAAAAAAACTATTTTTAATATTTCACATATAGCCTCTAATATAAGCAGTGCCAGTACAATGGTGGCAATAACTATATTAATGAAAGAAGTATTAGTAATGTATGTATGGAAGCTATTGCTCCCAATTCTGTTGTTACATCCCTAAACTTAAACTTTCTTTCATGATCAGGTAAAGAAGGAAAGATGATTTTATTTAAGTTAAGACCTGTCAAATGAAGACAGATGCAATTAGAAAATTTTAGGGAATTTTAAGTTTAGAGATGTAACAACAGAATTAGCAGCATTGTCGTATAAGGTAATTTAGATACTAAGAATCTAATTGTATCTAAATTAAACAAAAATATTTTATGTAACTTTCGTATGTAGGTATGAAGTTATTGTGTGAGATATTCGACAGTGATTATGGTTAATAAATTTCATACACTTTAACAGAAATACACTTCAATAGTATTCAATAGACACTTTCCACAGTTATTAGTTACCTTTTAAATACTGTGGAAAAGTACAAGAGTCTTTTCAGTATGTGTATCAGGTGCTACTGCTCAACAGTAGATACCTACTGTTGAGTAGTAGCACTATGCACAAATTAAAAAAATGCACGTAAGTTTTAATTTAATTCCAATTTCTATCTATGATATAATCGATTTTCGAAATGAATAAGATTTCCAATTCGATTACTTTTTAAGTGCATGAACGTTACGTTATACTTCGACATTTAAAAAGATGTTTGTTTTATTTCAAATTCCAAATGATGGAGAAATCGCTGGCAATGTATGCCATTTTTGATATAGGTAGGAATAGCGAGAGGAGAGGAATATAAGAAAAAGAAAGAAAGTAAATAATTTTATTTGGCACCATGAATAAATTAAATAAAATATCACGTCACAGCAGTGCTGAGTAACGGACGCCTCATTATCCACATAGCTCTCGGAGCTCAGGGTCCGCCTTCCGGCTCGTCCTCCTCCACTTCGCACGATCTTGGGCGTCCAAGGTAGTGAGACCGTTTGGTGAGTGACATGTCACTCTCCACGACGCCAAGCCAGCACTTCTTGGGCCTACACCCTCTACCTGGACCCGGTGGGGGCGCCATTGTCAGGCATTTGTTACCCACGTAGCTGTGCGGTTTCAGTGTAAATGCTGTCTGCGTGGTAGTGCAGGCGGACATAATATGAGATGAAATCTTTTTAGGTAGTTAAAAAGCTTCCTATTTTGTTGCAAAAAGTACCTTTTTGGTATTGGATAATATTGAACCGCAATACACACGTTTCGTTAGAAAACCCAATGGTACCCGACTTTGCGATTGGAGGAACGGGAGACTTTTTAACGCTGCGAGACATATAATATCAAATTATAGTCTTCCCATTACCGGGAATTCATTTTCTGGTTTTCGTCACCTATTCATAGTACTTATCTAGTGCAATAAATATAAATGGTGGTAATACTAGTAATACAATCGCTTCATAATTACTGTCGAATATTTTGTGATCGTATTGACTATGAACTACCAAGATCCACAATAATATTGAATTAGCTTGTCGAACCGACATCGGCGTATGCCCGACTGGCGGCAGTAGGAGACTGGATGGTCTGGCTGCCTGTTGACGGTAATGTAATGGAACAAAATGATTGCTTAAGCGTAAAAGATGTAGGAAGGTGCATCAGTGGCCACACTGGCGCTCTTTCTAATTATATTGTAAGGCTTCCTTTTATAAAATTGTAGAGTTAATTACCATTTCAAATATACTTTGCATTTGTATTAATTATTAGATGAGATTATGGAGGTATTCAAATATAAAGTCATTTAATTCTGAATTTAAATTTATTCAGTTCTGAATTTAAAATAGTAAAATTCTGAATTTAAAATAGTTAAATTCTGAATTTAAACAGTTAAATTCTGAATTTAAAATAGTTAAATTCTGAATTTATAATAGTTAATTCCTAAATTTAAATTCTATTATATTTGAATTTAAATTCGCTCAATTCTAAATATAAATTCATAATTCATATTCACATTCAAGTCATAATTTTGGCTGTACTAAGATAGTTTGTGCTTCATTTTCTAATCAATATTATTTCCGTATGCAATTTTTATTTTTATATAAGTACCTAAATAAGTAAAGTTTTATGCTGTGTAATAGTTTGGCCAAAAATAAAGCTTATTTATTCAATATTTGTTTCACTTCTACAAAATAAACCAGACAATTGGGTATTATCCTATAGTTAAAACAAATGGTCTAACCGAGCTTATTAAATTAAGAATGGTAAAAGAGCGGTAAAATTGCGTCGGTTCTTATTTTATAGTTTTCATTTATTTTTAATTATCCACTCAACCTTTAAAAGTAACTGATTTGACTATTAAATTTAAGACGACAATACATTTTGACGTTTAGTAAAATGTAACTATTTTGACTTGTCAGTAGAAGAATACCCTTAGGATGAGAATACCAAATAACAAAAAAAAAGGCAAAAACTAAAACAATCTAATTTTTGTATTTGTCTTATTCTAAATAAAATCAATATAGTAAACAGTCGTTCCTAATAACAATTAATTTGATGGGGGAATAAGTAAATATTAAAATAAAATAATGAATTAGATTATTTATTAAATAATGAAGAACTGAAAGGAGACTAGAAAATAATAATAATTTGAGACTAATAAATTATTTATTATGCTGAGTAGGTATGTACAAACATATTTTTCACATTATTAAATAATGTCGTCAATTATAGGTAATTATTTTATTGTCATTGGTCTCTGCAAATTGCTGTTATAATGAAGAAACATCCTGGTAGGTAAAGCTTTTTTGACATCGCATATTTATCTGAAAAAGTACGTATTATTCTTTAGTTATATGAATAATATCTGCATCGGCCGCGGCCTGCTTGTTAGGGTGACAGGTGGCTGAACCCGTCGCCCCTCTAACCCGCGCTCATGGGTAACGAAGGTCGGATCGCGATCTCCGACGCCCGAGTAGTTTTTATAGAATAGGGAGGCAAACGAGCAGACGGATCGCCAAATGGTAAGTGATCACCGCCGCCCATGGACACCCGCAACACCAGAGGAGTCACAAGTCCGTTGCCTTCCTTTCAGAAGAGAGTACGCTCTTTTCTTGAAGGTTTGAAGGTCGTATTGGTTCGGAAATACCGCTGGTGACAGTTCATTCCACAGTTTAGTTGTGCGAGGCAGAAAGTTTCTCAAGAAACGCCCAATTGTGGACCGCCTTTGCTCGTCGTAGATTATGCAGGCCGCGAGTTTCCTTCGTTCCAGCTTCTCGTGTCTCTTTTTAGAGTAGAGCAATACTTGCTCGCAGATAGAAGCGGTGTCAACCCATACATCTGCAGCGTAGGTACCATATCGCCGTAAGCAAGGCGACGAACGAGAGAACTGTCACTCCTAGGGCGTCTCCCACGGCGGACACTTGGTGAGCGTGAGCAGCCCCTCGCTCGCGTCGCAATGATGGCACTCGGACTCCGACAATCTGCGTCAGCCGATGCGTGTGTGGCCTCTCTAAAGCCGCCTCATAAAACTATATGGGGTTCTCTAAGACCAACATTAGAAGATTTTTACTGTAGACTCTGGCCAACGAAAGATCGGCCAAAAATGTGGCGACAAATTTAAAAAAATCAACACCTTGCATACACCGAAATAATGGAGTCGATACTAGAATCTTTTTCCTATTAGGCATGCATGAAAACTAGCCTATACCTAATGGTACATGGCAAAAGTCTAGTCACTGTTGCAACCTTTTAAATTTGGCGCCAACTTTTTGCCCCATCTTTCGCTGGCCAGAGTCTAGCGCAAGCACGAAGGGGCACCATTGGCAAAGTGGTATAAAAAGCTAACTGATACACAAATACACTTACCTATTTATTACATTTATGTTATGAGCCCTGAATCATTTGATCTGACGATCATAAAGGCCACGAAAGTCATAAAAACAAGGAACAGGGTATACATCACTGTTACCAAAATATACTGAACTACACACTGCAATTTAGGAAGGAGTACTCTGAGGTTTTTTAACACGAGATACTATAAAATCAATATCTCTACGAAGTACGTGTTCTAGAGAAAGAATAAGAATTACTGCGAGAAATATCTCTATTATATACAATAAATCCCTCTTGTATAGTATAATGACAAAATTCTATTGGCATCCGACAACGGTATGGTATAAAATATCATTAAACGTACAATAAAAACGTGACTCATAGATATTTAAATAATTTTCTATGAACGCTGTTCGGTTTATCGGCATTCCTACTGGTACAGTAAGCATCACAAAAGCCCCCACAATGAGCGCGGGCCTGGGGGTGACTGGTGGAGCCGCCTATCCCCAGCAGAAGCCGGCGATGGTGATGGGGCGCGAATGCGCATCTCCCCACACCGGGGACGAGTTAGGGATACCGTTGTCCTCCTCCCGAGGACTACCAGACCGATGGTGATGGCCCTGGGTCAGCCGAGGTGAGAGGGGTACCTATGTCGAAGACAACCTCACCTTCGGCCTAGCACGACGAACCACTGACGGCGTGCGGTTTCAGCACAATTATTTTTTACCAATTTGGATGTTCAGATGTTGCTGACTGTACATAAAACAATTACCGGCCTGAAACTATACACCACAGATTACCTCTATACTACCTACTCGTATGCGTACTAACCTACCTCACTAGGTAGGTATTTGTTGTTTTATATTTGTTTGATTGGCAAAGAATTTTTAAACTATTTTTATCTATTGATAGTTGCTGTAGGATTCAATTGTTTCATAATTACAGTGCACATTCGAAAACAAGACGCGCTGCCACCTCCCTGGGTTTTCATCTTCCTGACATAGAGTAAGTACTTTTCGCTTCTTCTATGTTCTTTTCTTTTCATGCGGAAATCCGCACAGATAAGATGCCCCGCCGGAGCCGGAAGGGGAGGTTATGTCAGACTCGAACCGACTAAAACCGCACGCCGGCTGTGGGTCGTCGTGCTAGACTGAAGGTGAGGTTGGCTTCGACATACCTAACCCTCACACCCCGGCTGACCCAGGGCCATCCCTTACGGTCTGGCCTTCTTCGATACACGCCTCTTCTATGTTCATAAATTTTCTCATAGATACATGCACGTCGTTTGCTGTGAGGTTGACAGTTCCCGGCATTATCCATATCCATACTAATATTATAAACGTGAAAGTACCTAACTCTGTCTGTCTGTCTGTCTGTCTGTCTGTCTGTCTGTCTGTCTGTCTGTCTGTCTGTATATTACACTTTCACGGTTAAACCATTGAACCGATTTTGATTAAATTTGGTATAGGGATAGATTAGACCTTGAGAAAGGACATAGGCTATGTTTGGTCGCGATAACCGACTTGTAGTCGGGCTCCGCCCGACCGTGCATGTATCTATGAGAAAATTTATGAACATAGAAGAGGCGTGTATCGAAGAAGGCCAGACCGTAAGGGATGGCCCTGGGTCAGCCGGGGTGTGAGGGTTAGGTATGTCGAAGCCAACCTCACCTTCAGTCTAGCACGACGACCCACAGCCGGCGTGCGGTTTTAGTCGGTTCGAGTCTGACATAACCTCCCCTTCCGGCTCCGGCGGGGCATCTTATCTGTGCGGATTTCCGCATGAAAAGAAAAGAACATAGAAGAAGCGAAAAGTACTTACTCTATGTCAGGAAGATGAAAACCCAGGGAGGTGGCAGCGCGTCTTGTTTTCGAATGTGCACTGTAATTATGAAACAATTGAATCCTACAGCAACTATCAATAGATAAAAATAGTTTAAAAATTCTTTGCCAATCAAACAAATATAAAACAACAAATACCTACCTAGTGAGGTAGGTAAGTACGCATACGAGTAGGTAGTATAGAGGTAATCTGTGGTGTATAGTTTCAGGCAGGTAATTGTTTTATGTACAGTCAGCAACATCTGAACATCCAAATTGGTAAAAAATAATTGTGCTGAAACCGCACGCCGTCAGTGGTTCGTCGTGCTAGGCCGAAGGTGAGGTTGTCTTCGACATAGGTACCCCTCTCACCTCGGCTGACCCAGGGCCATCACCATCGGTCTGGTAGTCCTCGGGAGGAGGACAACGGTATCCCTAACTCGTCCCCGGTGTGGGGAGATGCGCATTCGCGCCCCATCACCATCGCTGGCTTCTGCTGGGGATAGGCGGCTCCACCCGTCACCCCCAGGCCCGCGCTCATTGTGGGGGCTTTTGTGATGCTTACTGTACCAGTAGGAATGCCGATAATTCGAACAGCGTTCATAGAAAATTATTTAAATATCTATGAGTCACGTTTTTATTGTACGTTTAATGATATTTTATACCATACCGTTGTCGGATGCCAATAGAATTTTGTCATTATACTATACAAGAGGGATTTATTGTATATAATAGAGATATTTCTCGCAGTAATTCTTATTCTTTCTCTAGAACACGTACTTCGTAGAGATATTGATTTTATAGTACCTCGTGTTAAAAAACCTCAGAGTACTCCTTCCTAAATTGCAGTGTGTAGTTCAGTATATTTTGGTAACAGTGATGTATACCCTGTTCCTTGTTTTTATGACTTTCGTGGCCTTTATGATCGTCAGATCAAATGATTCAGGGCTCATAACATAAATGTAATAAATAGGTAAGTGTATTTGTGTATCAGTTAGCTTTTTATACCACTTTGCCAATGGTGCCCCTTCATGCTTGCGCTAGACTCTGGCCAGCGAAAGATGGGGCAAAAAGTTGGCGCCAAATTTAAAAGGTTGCAACAGTGACTAGACTTTTGCCATGTACCATTAGGTATAGGCTAGTTTTCATGCATGCCTAATAGGAAAAAGATTCTAGTATCGACTCCATTATTTCGGTGTATGCAAGGTGTTGATTTTTTTAAATTTGTCGCCACATTTTTGGCCGATCTTTCGTTGGCCAGAGTCTACAGTAAAAATCTTCTAATGCTGGTCTTAGAGAACCCCATATAGTTTTATGAGGCGGCTTTAGAGAGGCCACACACGCATCAGCTGACGCAGATTGTCGGAGTCCGAGTGCCATCACTGCGACGCGAGCGAGGGGCTGCTCACGCTCACCAAGTGTCCGGCGTGGGAGACGCCCTAGGAGTGACAGTTCTCTCGTTCGTCGCCTTGCTTACGGCGATATGGTACCTACGCTGCAGATGTGTGGGTTGACACCGCTTCTATTTGCGAGCAAGTATTGCTCTACTCTAAAAAGAGACACGAGAAGCTGGAACGAAGGAAACTCGCGGCCTGCACAATCTACGACGAGCAAAGGCGGTCCACAATTGGGCGTTTCTTGAGAAACTTTCTGCCTCGCACAACTAAACTGTCGAATGAAGTGTCACCAGCGGTATTTCCAAACCAATACGACCTTCAAACCTTCAAGAAAAGAGCGTACTCTCTTCTGAAAGGAAGGCAACGGACTTGTGACTCCTCTGGTGTTGCGGGTGTCCATGGGCGGCGGTGATCGCTTACCATTAGGCGATCCGTCTACTCTGCCTCCCTATTCTATAAAAACTACTCGGGCGTCGGAGGTCGCGATCCGACTTTCGTTACCCATGAGCGCGGGTCAGAGGGGCGACGGGTTTGAGACCATGGTGCGAGCCATGGTCTCCAGCGGGAGTAAGTGGGACTGCGCCGCCTCTTTCTGTGAGCAGGTCATGCTCGTGAAAGAGGCGGCGGGGCGAGAGCGGGAGAAAACTCTCCCACCCGAGTTCCGCAGTCGGCGGCTTGGGTACCACCGACGTGTCTTCGCCGAAGACCATCGGCCTCCATGACCGGGGGCCTGAGGACGGTGAGTTGGCTGCTCACCGTCTTTACAGAAGCAGGCCCATCACGGCAGCGTGACGTGAGGGATTCACGCACGCCCCCCCCCCCCCCCTAAGAAGCGGGATAACACCCGAAAACCCCCCCCATAGACGCGGGATAGCACCCGAACCACCCCCGAGACGAGGCCGCAATTGTAGCCGTAGGTCTGATGGGAGTCCTGGGACATCCTTCCGAGGGCTTACCCGGGGCTCCCATCCATAGGCTTCTGGGCGTTACCGTGGGGGTTTTTAGTCGGTAGGAGTCCGGCATAACATCCATGAAGGATTTTCCCCCACGGTTAAAAAAAAAAAGAGGGGCGACGGGTTCAGCCACCTGTCACCCTAACAAGCTGGCCGCGGCCGATGCAGATACCTATTATTCATTTATCTAAAGAATAATACGTACTTTTTCAGATAAATATGCGATGTCAAAAAAGCTTTACCTACCAGGATGTTTCTTCATTATAACAGCAATTTGCAGAGACCAATGACAATAAAATAATTACCTATAATTGACGACATTATTTAATAATGTGAAAAATATGTTTGTACATACCTACTCAGCATAATAAATAATTTATTAGTCTCAAATTATTATTATTTTCTAGTCTCCTTTCAGTTCTTCATTATTTAATAAATAATCTAATCCATTATTTTATTTTAATATTTACTTATTCCCCCATCAAATTAATTGTTATTAGGAACGACTGTTTACTATATTGATTTTATTTAGAATAAGACAAATACAAAAATTAGATTGAAATAAAACCACTTTTTACGGATTCTATCGCGATATATTTGTTATTATTACTTTTAAACCCGACGTTTCGGCTGCTTTGCAGCAGCCATTTTCGCGGTGTGACTCACGATGGTAGTTGTCACATAGTTTGAAGTTTAAGTTATCTCAAAATACCCGAATCATGGTGAATTATTGGTGTTCATATTTACGCAGAATGAGCTCACTGTGTTGTTAAGTCTTGCTGGATTTTGCTGCTTACTGGGTTTGATTAAGTGGATGACTGGGTCCCAAGCTGGTGGTACGGTCCATCCATCCTCTCTATTAAAATTTGGGTGTTTTTTAATTTCAATAGCCTAGGTTTAAAAGTAATAATAACAAATATATCGCGATAGAATCCGTAAAAAGTGGTTTTATTTCAATGAGTGACATTCGCGTAAACTTCAGAAAATATCAAAAATTAGATTGTTTTAGTTTTTGCCTTTTTTTTTGTTATTTGGTTTTCTCATCCTAAGGGTATTCTTCTACTGACAAGTCAAATAAGTTACTTTTTACTAAACGTCAAAATTTATTGTCGTCAGAAAATTTAATAGTCAAATCAGTTACTATTAAAGGTTGAGTGGATGATTAAAAATAAATGAAAACTATAAAATAAGAACCGACGCAATTTTTACCGCTCTTTTACCATTCTTAATTTAATAAGCTCGGTTAGACCATTTGTTTTAACTATAGGATAATACCCAATTGTCTGGTTTATTTTGTAGAAGTGAAACAACCGCCAGCAAACGGGCACGCTCAACAGCATTATAACATGTATTTAGTAAATTTTGTCTTACTAAGCTGCAGAGCGGCCCGTCGTCCCACTGACGCTGTGGGAAAAGGTTCCTTGGGAGATCGTTGTTTGGACATGCAATTTTCCAAGCATTCACTGCATCAGCCTTACACAATACTTCAGAATTAACTAGTGTAGGTGCAAGAATTTTCCTAGTTAATTCTTCCGTACTGTGGACTGAGGACAGGAACGCTGGCAGGCTGACGTCTGAAATTTTACGAATACCGAGTCCACCCAAGCGGATCGGTAGAGACGCTTGTAGTGAAGCTCGCTCATCCAAAGTCACGTTTAAAATTTTTCTGAGGGTATCTTCTATAATTTTGTCAATTTTTTCTAAAATTCTTAAATGTTTCCAAAATGGGGTGGATCGGAGGGCATGGGAAAATTATATAGGTAGGTAGGTACTTTTTATTTTTTATGAAAAAAAAATAAAAAGTACCTACTTTTTTTTTCATTCAGGTGTTGCTCAATGGGTCATTTGGAAGAGCATTCCTCCTGAAAAGGAAAGGTTGTGGGTTCAAGTCCCACTTGAGCATTTCATTTTTCACGATGTATTCGAATTTTGAGTACTTTGTTCGTTAACATCTATCTGATGCTGACTTAACTCTAGATAGACTAGACCATTATTTTCCTCAAAGCCTTCTCGATCTGGTTGACATAATTACATTCTTCAATAATATGTAATAACTAGCTTTTGCCCGCGGCTCCGCCCGCGTGGATGTCGGTTATCGCGACGAAACATAGCCTATGTCCTTTCTCATGGTCTAATCTACCCCTATACTAAATTTCATCAAAATCGGTTCAGTGGTTTAGGCGCGAAAGCGTAACATACAGACAGACAGACAGACAGACAGACAGACAGACAGACAGAGTTACTTTCGCATTTATAATATTAGTATGGATGGTTGACATACATTCTTCAATAATATGTAATAACTAGCTTTTGCCCGCGGCTCCGCCCGCGTGGATATCGGTTATCGCGACGAAACATAGCCTATGTCCTTTCTCATGGTCTAATCTACCCCTATACCAAATTTCATCAAAATCGGTTCAGTGGTTCAGACGTGAAAGCGTAACATACAGACAGACAGACAGACAGAGTTACTTTCGCATTTATAATATTAGTATGGATTAGTATGGAAGTATGGATAAGTAGGTATGTACGTGCTTTAGTACCTACGTCTTTTATTAATAGTGATATAGTTTAGGTATACCTAACAGTGATCAATCAGATATGTAATATAACATATTCTTATTAGAATATGTTATATTAAGCTGTTCGTTTTAAGATAAATAATGATAATAAAATATAGGTATCTACCTACCTAATTATCTTAATGATTGATGGTAAATATAGTCTTTGTCTAAATATTGTGCATGTAAATTGAAATCAAATGTTATTAAATCTATCTCACTTCATTGCTTTAAGATACGTAGGTATGAATCAATTACTATAATACGAGCGTTATATGGTGATCCCTATGACAGTTCGTTAGCGCTTAACATTGTACTGACGTCCTATCACATCAAATCCTTTAGAGGTCCATTAAAAAGACGAAAAAATCATAATTGTGTACAATTGTAAATTATAAAAATGAATATTAAGAAATTATTACGTAATGTTCGGAAATAATAGAAAAAAACTCAATGCAAATGTACATGGTACGTGCTGCAAAAGTTACGTCGTCAAGCTGTTATCGACTAAGAAGGGACACATCGATAAACAAAATATCGATAATTTGTTGGAAATATAAAACAAATGCTTTGAGTTTGTATTTTATTTATATCAATCTGAATCTGATACAGGGTCAATCGGATCTTCAAAATCTGAGGCTGAACTGCAGCTATCCGTGACGTTTATTATTAACGGTTGGTCAATGATATTGTCGTATTGTACATTTCGATCCCAGTCTTGTAAGCAAATTTTCTTCGTTCTTTCGACCACTTTTCGCCAATCGTCAGCTGTCACTTGAGCGCAAGCTTCTTCCAATAAAACCATCATTTTATTTGCCGTGAATGGCGGAGTTGTGTTATGCCTAGCTGCATGACCTGAAAATATTTGTACATTCAGTAATTATTTTTAGAAATATATGCATATACATAATATTATATAAATAAAAAATATAGATACCTTTGATCTGCGCCCATATCAACTCGATTGCATTATATTGGCAGTGATAGGGCGGTAACCGAATTACCGTGTGTCCATTTGATTTGGCCAATTCATCCAAAAAATATGATGGGTGCGTCTGTTGTTTGTGAAAGTTCAACAGTCTAACCAACTCTTTTTTAACATCTGACTGTCAGTTTCCATACCATTGCCGTGTAACCACTCTATAATTTCAGCTTTTTTGTTATTGCTGCTGGGGGGTTTGTTAATTTGAACTGAGTGATATGAAGCATTGTCCATTAAAATATAGTGAGGCTCATTCAAATTTTCTAATAGTTTTATAAACCATGTCTTAAAGTTTTCGAAATTCATTTCCTCGTGGTACTCCGTTGTTTTCACTGACTTAAAAGCCCACAGGCAATTCGGCACAAAACCTGTAGCTGTGCCAGCGTGGCAAATGATTAAGCGCTGGCCCTTTCCTTCAGGAGTTTTTGTGCTGGATTTCGCTGTGTCATCCGTCCATGCCTTACCTACAGTATGATTGGCGTTCAGCCATGTCTCATCAAGGTATACTACCTTCTCCCAGTTATCAATTTGTTTGATTTTGCGAAGAAAATCGCATCGTAGTAAAGCTATGTCAGTACGCTCCATTAATATTTTTCTCTTGTCACATTTTTTATAGCGGAATCCACATTTTTTCAAAACAATTCTAAGAGAAGTAGCACCGCCTTTGAAGAGTTCTGCAGCTTTTAATGAAGATAATAACTTCTGGCAGGTCGGTAGTTCACCTCGTAGGTAGTAACCATAAATATGATTGCGTATAGCATCTAAATCAAATTCATCAGGTTCTGTTATATGACGTAACCTTTTCTTTTTCTTTGGTGTTAATAGTTTATTGTCCTCCATGGACGACTCCCCAAATTTTTCCTTTGTTATTCGAGAAACAGTAGCCTTTCCGATTCCTAGAGCATCGGCTACACGATCGCGAACATTGTCAAGCGGTAACAAGGGTCCGCCATTTTGTTGTTCACGAGCAAAATAGTCTCGCAAACGAACTACAAACTCGCGAACTTCACTGTTGAGAACAGTTTTCCGCTGTCTTTTCGGCATTTTGCAAAACCGAAAATCAACAAACAGGTAACAGAAAATCAACAAATAACACAAAACAGCGAAAACAGAAACAAAACTCAGCTAACAAAGAAAGACGTGGCGCATACAAGGCGTTAGAGCACTCGTATGACGCGATGTGATGCGGTGTGACAAGAAGACAAAACAGACTGACAAGACATGACATGATTGAATTAAAAAAATACGGTAGGTCTATGGCCTCCATTTAAATACTTTTCCATGTAATCCATAATTGCCAGCTAATTATGAATTCTTTAAAATTCAATTCAAAAAGAATTTTAAATTCTTTAAATTATGCAATTTGAATAAAAATTAAAGTATAGTAAAATAAAATATAAT
Organism: Eilema sororculum; assembly: GCA_914829495.1. Taxonomy (NCBI): domain Eukaryota; kingdom Metazoa; phylum Arthropoda; class Insecta; order Lepidoptera; family Erebidae; genus Eilema; species Eilema sororculum. The sequence goes on from OU618541.1 coordinate 22,726,960, forward strand.
AAGGCTGTTACTTTTTTATCTAGTGTTTTATGTCCATCAATGCGCGTAGTCTTTTTTTCAAAATAAATAAATATTGCTTATTATGTTGAATGACCTGGCTAAATGACATGACATTTGCCTGAAAAAACAGTATTTTATCGAAATTGTTTCGCATAACTAATACAACTGTCAGTTGAAACGTCATAGGGATCATCATATAACGCTCGTAGTATAGCCGATAGGCCACGCAATTGAGTATTCTACTGACTAATCAAATTACTTAGTTGCGTTTTACTAAACGTCAAAACGATAAGTTATAAGGTAACTAAGTATGAAGAAATATTTAGTGACGTCATAAAATTTAATAGTAGGGGAGACTGAGTAGACTTGATCCCTTGGGAGACATGATCCCTGGGCCATAACTACTAAACTATCAACAATTTTTAAATTCTATACATGCAACACTGAACATAAATGTCATTGTCAATGAACAAATGTCATATTGAAAGATAATTATAGACAACTTCAGAGTAGTGGCGTCAATTTGTTTTCAACGTACTGTCATCTTTTTTTGTAAGTACCTATTTTAGTAAGGCAATTATAAAAAAATATTCTGAAAAACTTTCTTATTTTTAGTGATATGAATGAAAAACCAAAATGGGGATCAAGTGTCCCCAGCCTCCCCTATAATCACTTACTATAATAGGTTGGGTGGATGATTAAAAATAAATAAAAACTATATAATAAGAACCGACGCAACTTTTACCACTTTTTCTACAATTTTTAATTTAATGTCCTCGGTTATATAATTTATTTTAACTACAGGTCGCCGGGAAGCGCTGGATGCGGGCCTGCTTCAGATCGGTCATTCTGGAGGTCTATGGGAGAGGCCTATGTTCAGCAGTGGACTATGTGTGGCTGATGTGATGATGATGATGATGACAGGAAAATACCCAATTACTCGTACTAGCGTTCTTTCTTCTACTAGCTAGATTGAAACAGGAGATTTTTTTTAACGTGCGGAATATCACCATGGATACCCCCGCTCTGCTGAAACCAGTGGGGGAAGTTATCTCAGACTCGAACCGACTAAAACGCACGCCGTCTGTGGGTCCATTGCACGCCGTCTGTTGGACATAACCCTTTTTTTTTTTTTTCGTGCGGAAATCCCCTTGGATACCCTCCCTGCCGGAGCCGGAAGGGGAGGTTATGTCGGACTCGAACCGACTAAAACCGCACGCCGATTGTGGGTCTTGGTGCTAGGCCGGAGGTGAGGTTGTCATAGACATATCCCTCGCACCCCGGCTAACCCAGGGCCATCCCTTACGGTCTGGCCCTCCTCAGGAGGGGGGACAACGGTGTCCCCAACTCGCCCCCGGAACCAACTTGCCCCCGGAAATTGGACATAACTCTCGCAGGTGTAATTCATTGTAGACAAAAAATTATGAATGTTTGAGATTGACTGACGTGTGTTAATCTCACACATTGATCAATCTATTCTATTTTATTGACAAACCTATTACCACGTGTCGTATGGGCAGACCGGCGGTCGCATTGCGTGCCCGAGGCCGTGCCCGAGGCCCTGCCCGAGGGGTATGGTCCAGGGTCAGCCGGCCGGAGAAATATCCGTGAGATTATTTCCTATGCGTAAAAAAGGCACCTTTTTTTATATTTACGACACGTCAATTTGACTTCATCTCCCCTGATGATAAGCTAAAGGCAAAGACTCGGAAGGAAGGCCACCGTTATAAACACATACTATGTTAACAATGGTGGCACTCAGCTTCACGGTCTCATCAGATGCTTTTTGACGTCCCGCTACCACTAGACTGCCTGTATGAGAGGCTTCAGTCGGATCTATTACATTCCATCCAGTTTCCATTCTCACCACCTATAGAAAACTACTCCTGTTACACAATCGTACCAAAACGGCTTAACAGAACTGTCCATCTAAAGAGGCGATACGCTGACTAGCGAGTTACCATAACACTTGTTTATAGGGGTAGTTCCCTTGAGTCGTTTTGGTACGACTAAGTAACAATCTTCTCCAAAAAAACCAGAAAGAAAATATGCTTTATTTAAAAAACACAGCGCACATTTTAAATATTTTGGGTAGGTATTTTTTTTATTTTTATTTAGGACACATCAATTTGACTTCACCTCGCCGATATGCAACAAAGTCTTAAAAAAACTTACTTAACTCACTCACTACTCACTGCACTTCGCCCGCGTGGATGTTGGTTATCGCGACATTCGCGACCAAACATAGCTTATGTCCTTTCTCAAGATTCTGTCTACTCTTCCCCTATACCGAATTTTATCGGTGGTGTAGGCGTGAAAGCGTAACATACAGCCAAACAGAGTTACATTCACATTGAAGGAATATGCTAGGATTATAGGAAGTAGGAATAAAAAGAAACATTATTAATCAACTATGCCTTTATTTTCCTCTTTTAGTTTTACTTATAAACGAATGCAAACCTAACTAAAGTAACTTAAGACGGAATTGTGGTTACGCAATCACCGTGAAGTACGTTCGTCAAAATAATATTTGTCGAGTTTTATTTGCAATTTTATAAGCATGTATTCTAAAACGCTACTCAGTGCTTATCTCGAATCATCACTAGATCTGAAGACAGATTGTATTTGTGATGAGAGTTCAAACGTCATTATGAGAGTCGATTCACAACTGAGCATTGTCCTGGAAAACAGATCTTGAGTACTATCTAACATTAACCATTACACCGAGTTCATTCTAATCTTCGACTTGACGGAAGGCGACTAAGAAAGCAATTGGTGATTTGGTGCTAGATACACGCAGCATGTCAGTCAGTGCGGTGCTCAGCGCCTGGAAAAAAAATCAATGGTTTAATTTTTTTTGTTGAATACCCAAAAAAGCTAGGTGTCTTAAAATGATAAGATAAAATTTTATTACAGTTATCTTCCATTATAATCTAATGTAATCTTCTGATGCTATGCCAATCAATGAAGTCGAGCTAAGTAACACACCAAGTGGAATTATCTGTGGCATAGCGGCAGTGCACGCGACTTTGTAATCATTAATTTTAGGCTATTTGCATTGGTCTGGGTGTTTCTATGTATAATATGTATGTATTTACAAAAAAAAGTATATAAGTATGTTTATCCGCATTCTCGATTGCTCAAGCTATAAAAGGTTACCATGGGTCTAGATAGCGTTGTGAAAAAAAAATCTTCGATCATCATAGCATGTTGGAGAGCGTACCTAATAATGAGTAGTTTTGAAGATATAAGCATACATAGGGACGGTCAGACACGCAAAGTGATTTTGCTTTAAACTACGAGTATGTATTGATCATGTATCGCAAGGCCTGCCCGGTCCCCTATGACCACGGAGGACAGAATATGATTAAGTAACGGAGATGCCCCATTGATATTTCTCCTAATAAAAACGCGCGCCGAATGCGGGTGGGAAGAGAGACGCGCGGGGTGTGAAAAGTCGAAGGACTCATAGGTATAGCGTTCCTACCGAATGAGTCCATTTGACGTTTGGATGGCACGCGACTCGATTGCCTTGCAACAACTCCGCTATCATTTCCTTCTCCATGCCTATGACTTACATACTAGGTGCGCCATTCACTCTCACGGTGGTCAAAATATGATTAGGTTTCGCTCTGTACTCATTTGTTCTATTTGCCTTCTTATTTTGTCTATACTTACTAACTGAGTATTTCATCCAGATTGACATCGTATACCCTGCTGTTGGGCAGCCTGGCCTGCGCGTGTATGTCCTTCCGAAGAGCCATGACTACGTGGACATCCATCTGTCTATGCTCGTTCAACCCCGGACAGAACGCCGTCAAACGCGCTGGCACGTACACTGAGTTCAGGAGTTTCAGTGGCATCGCAAGAGATAGACAACCTTGTTCTGAAATAGACATTTTAATTGTTAAATTATAATCTACAAACCTTTCCCAAATACGTACGGGTATTAGGTACATAAAAGATTGTATGCTTTCATTTTGTACCCACAAAACGTTTGGAAAAATATTCGTGTTTTATTTTTGGTCGAGTTTTGTGGATACAGGTTGGAAGACGCCAAAGGATGGTTATGGTTGTGTGTACTGCATTCAAAAATATGAATGTATTTAGTTTAAAGTTTGTAATAGTTTAGGCTCTGTATTGATGGTCCAGTCAAAATTGACTGATCTACTGGGAGTCTTCGGGTCTACCAAACTTCTAGGCACAAAGGCGTACCATCAGCATCATGAAGGATAGGGGTATCTGCGCATGAAAACGTGTCTAAATATGTGTAGTTAAGTAGATTTCAATTAAGGTACCTATAAGTAGGAATTATTGTTGAAAAATATCTTAATTTAGCCAAATCCGCAGTTAGATTGATAAAACGGACTCCATACGAGAAGATGAAGAATAAGAAGGTATTGTTGCATATAATATAGATATTAATAGTATCGGCTAATACGAATGTACAGTCAGCGTCAATAGTAGCTGACCAAAAACTGAGTTCCAAAAGTATTGACTCTATAATTTTTTTCAATAACCTGACATCCTTCTTTTCAATATTAATCACTCGCTTTATGGTTTCAAAATAATCAAAGAACTATTTTCAAAATAAACTGATCCATATTTTTTTCAATACTCATAACTAAATTGTGTTTCTAAAGTGACTGATATTTAATTATATCAAAATAGTCAGACAAAAAGGGAAGTAGTATACCCGGTCCTTATTCAATTATTAGCAGCAGTGCGAGCAACAGGGTTTTTTTTCTTTTTTTTATCGTGCGATAAATCCCCACGGATACCACCCCCACGGAGCCGGTAGAGGTGGTTATGTCGGACTCGAACCGACTAAAACGCACGCCGTCTTGGGTCCTTGGTGGCCGGAGGTGAGATTGCCAAAAGCATATCTCTCGCACCCCGACAGACCCAGGACCATCTCTTTCGAGATCGGTTTGTGGGGACCACAGGGTCCCCATCTAGCCCCGGTTACGGGGAGGCGCACTCTGCGCCGCCGCCGCGCCGCGGCCTGCTTCTGCTAGGGTGACAGGCGGCTCCACCTGTCACCCCCAGGCCAGCGCTCATGGAGGATGGAGGTCGTTCTGCGACCTCTGACGTCCAGTTCGCCTTCGCTCTGCGCGGGCTTCCCGGGCCCGGAGTCTAGTCCGGACCCGACCGGCCGCCTCCTTCTCGAGCATTACTTATTCGCAGAAGGAGGTGGCCGCACCCCAAGCGTTCGCGCATCGTACCATCGCTGTGAGCAATGTGGCGAGTGTGAGGACTCCCACCCCCAGAGCCGCCACTAGGACCAGCCTGGGCCTGTCCCACGCCGGGCACTCAGTCAGCGTGTGCAGTTCTTTGTCCTGGCTCGCATCACAGTGATGGCACTCGGACGTTGGCTCCTTCCGGATCCGACACAGGTAACTCCCGAAACACCCGTGTCCGGTAATCACCTGCGTCAGCCGGTATGAGAGGCTGCCGTGTGGCCTCTCTAGCCACTCCTCCATGATGGGTCTTACCACCGCTATTACGGCGTGCCCTGCGCTTGGTCGCCCAAGTCATAGCTCCCATTCCGCTACCATGTCCCTGTGGAGCTGAGACCTCACGGCCCGAATTTCTTCGGGCTCGGATTCCCGTCCCTGCTCTTGCGCCTCCTTTCGGTACCGACATAGCATCGAAAGGGCTCTCGCATCCAGGTTCCATGGTAGGGATCCGGCAAGGAGACTCGCCGCCTCCAAGGATATCGTGCGGTAACCCCTGATGGCCCTGCTGGCCATTGCACGCTGCGGACCATGCAGCAGACGTGCATTATGGACCGTCAAGGTCTCCGCCCATATTGGGCACCCATATAAGGCCATGGACCGCATGACTCCCGCGTAGAGTCTCCTACAGGAGTCATCCGGCATCATGTTGGGCAGCAGCCGCCCCAGAGCGGCAGCTGTGTCTCCCACTACGAGGCTGGAATCCTCCGGTGGCACGCGCCGAGGCCCATGAAAGATCATATAAAGGACACGTCAATTTGACTTCCCCTCGCCTGATGGTAACCTAAAGGGAAAGTCTCGGAAAGAGGGTGACCATTGTAAACATGTACCATGTTAACAGTGGTCATCAGATGCCTTTTCAAGCCCCGCTTAAAGGACTCGGGACTGTAGGAAGAAGGAAACACGTGAGCTGGCATGAAGTTCTAGGTCTTAATGGTGCGGCATAGGAATAGTATAGTGCGGTAGGTCAGCTGCAGTTTGAGAAAGCCTGCCTCTGCTAGGACGAGATGAATCACTTACCTGGAACCTTCCTCCTGAAGTGCACATTCTCGATCATATAAATACCGCTTCTACCAAGCACATTGGACACTGTTCTGCTGGCGAACTCTCTCGTCTGCTCCGACTCGAAGGTAGGGGCATCTGTAGCCACCCCTACCACGTGACTTAGGTTAGCTGCTATCCATTCTGCGAGCTCGTAACTCAGACCTGAAAATATTACTGATTGATTTTAAAATATCGAAGGATGCTTAGGGTCCCATCAAGACTTTAGCAAAGAATAGATAAAAGTATCTACTAGCTAACAGTATGTCATGTCTGTTTATTAACAGACCATGCTCTTGCGCAAGGTTTCTTCTATAAGGTCAGGAGGTCAGACTGTAGTTCAACTCTTAAAAGTGGTTTAAGTCGTCCTAGAAGATTTTTGTTTTGAATTTTTGTCTCTTTGGTTCGCAATGGACGCAAAAAAGTTGTACTGAACAGATTTAGATGTGTTATTTTGTTAAAAAATCTTGATTAAACTTAAAATCATACGTTTGTTTTGATCGCATTCAGTTCAGTAGAACCGGAGATAAATGAACAAAATTTGCTCTAACCGACATCCCCGCTTCGCAATCATCGGCTAGTAGCCTTTATAATAAAAACCAACTCACCAGGTACCTTACAAGCACAAGTTCTAATATTCATCATATTATTATCCTGGTCTGTCCACCCGAACCTGAACATCAGCAGTGTGGGTTCCCTAGGGTCATGTTTCAGTGCTGCCCATTGCAGGGCCACATCCAGGGTCAGTACGATTGTGGGGTTGATCGCAGTTAACGCAGTGAGGTCTATCACTGTCACTGGAAGATTAAGTGATTGAAAAGTTAATGAAGTTTTGAGGTTAGTAGCTTACTTGAATGAAATTTTTATAGCATTTATTATGCTAACTTTAAAGTTCGAAAAACATCGTAAAAAATGAAATGCTTAAGTGAGACTTGAACTCACGACCTTTCCTTACAGGGGAAATGCTCTTCCAACTGAGCTATTGAGCCACACCTGAAACACTTCTAATTTTCCTTCTCTTTATATCCGTCTTTTAAGGGCGACGGTGGAGCCATCTACCAACATTCTTATGAACTGTTGGAAACAATTAATGATTTTTCAACCATTTTTAAACACCCAAATGGTAATGGAAATGTCGTGAGTTCAAGTCTCACTTGAGCATTTCATTTTTTCCGATGTTTTTCGAACTTAGTAGCTTACGTTTGAAAGGGGTCGAATTACGAAACGGGTTCGAATTCTGGCAATTAGAAGTCAGTGCAGGGTACGAATTTTTAGGGATGGGTGGGAATATCACCTACCGCTGTAAATCTCAGAACTTCTAACATAGAAAATTTAGCTTACCTGGAGAGATTAGGAGGAATACTAGTAATTTTAGTTACCTACAGTACTCATTCTTAAATAAAATACAACTATTTCTAGTCCCTGTATAGAGGGGTATTCCCAGAGGTCCACGCTTCTATGTTTCCACATTCGTATTTTAATTCCCAACGGACCTATGATTATTTTTATTTCCATAAAATATATTTGATTTCCATAAAATTGTTTGGTACAGTATATTACAGGATCAGCAGAAGTGGGATTAGCTCCATAAAAAGTAACGTCTTCAAATCGTCGGGTTACTAGGGTCTACACAAGCGTGTTCTATCATACTTATAGATGTACTTAAGTATTATCTTTACGTAAACATGATTAAGATATAACCGATAAAATGACAGCATAAGCCCCCTGTTACATTATAATGAAATATCTGGTACCATGTTGCATCCCACTGCTGATTAAATACAGACCGGTCAATCACTAACAATTCACTAACGGTTACTATGAGTACGGACACACTAGACATAGAAAACCTCTTTAATCTGAAGAAGATCACCAGATCATGCAAGGTAGGTTCAATGGAATGAGTTGATTGCTGAATAACCCACATTCTCCTCGATGGAGAACTAGAAGAAATGGATGAAATGGCCCATACAACAGAGCATATCACTGGCCCGGTTACGGGCACCACCGCTGCTGAAGTACCTTTTTTTACCGTGAGGGAAAATCCTTCATGGATGTTATGCCGGATTCCTACCGACTAAAAACCCTCATGGTAACACCCAACAGCCCATGGTTGGGAGCCCCGGGTAAGCCATCGGAAGGATATCCAGGACTCTCATCAGACCTACGGCTACAATTGCGGCCTTGCCTAGGGGGTAATTCGGGTGCTATCCTGCGTCTATGGGGGGATTTTGGGTGTAGTACCTTATTACTAGAAGGGGTGTAAAGAGTTCTACCATGGTTGTGTTCAAGACAAACATACCTGCAACTTGGTTCTCCAACTGATTGACGAACGAGGTTCTGGTGCAGACTTTCTTCTCGGTGTTGGAGAACCAGAGAGCAGTCACTCCTGTGAGAGTCAAGATGAACTAAAAGGAGGTTTAAGGGAGTAGATATCAAGCTCCAAAATACTACTTTTGGATGCAAGCAGGATTGGTATTTGGATGATGAGCACGAGAAGCAACTGTACTTCATCATCACTACATAGTATAAAGCAAAGTCGCTTCCCGCGTCTATGTCCCTCTGTATGCTTATATCTTCAAAACTAAGCTACAGATTTTGATGCGGTTTCTTTTAATAGATATAGTAATTCAAGAAGAACATGCTTGATATAGTAGAGCGTGTAGCGGGAACAGGATCGGACGCCACGCGGGCGGAAAAAAATTGGGGGTACGAAGTTCGCCGAGTCCGCTAGTTAAACAGAGATTGCACTACTAACATCGACTCAGTAAGTACTCAGAAGGGATGACTGATGGGTGCATGGATCCTGTGGACTCCGACTGTTCCAGGTGCATTCCAGTACCAAGGCTCGGAGTACCGCAGTTTGTGCACATTTTCCTGAAAAAGAAACCTTCGTAAATGCAAAAGTAATACTGTCTGTCTATTACCTTGTAAGATTTTTTTTTAGTAACATTATAATTTTTTAAAGAATATTAGAACCGAAGTTAGTTACTTAATTCATCAATCACAACTTTTTTCCCTTGACTTCACCTACCTGATGGTAAGCTAGTGTGCATCCGAAGAATGGTTTAGAAAATTGACGGCCTCGACAGATGTTATTTCAAGCTTCGCTTAAAGAACTATCCCCTCTAAACAAGTGGCAATTCGTTCGTCATATCGTGACATAGAATGACAAATGTATGGGATTTGACGTTTATGGCAGTCATCAACGAATGTCAAATCCCATACCTACATTTGTAAATTCTAAAGTAAAGCCAACGAGACGAGAGAAAAAAGGTAAACAATGCGACCATTACTGAGTGATGTTGCGATAACTAACGATTACTTTCTCTGTCCTTGTCGCACATGTCACACGTACGCGATAATGACCAAGCGACAGCTGTCGTTGCGTGTTTCGTAGTACAGGAAATCTGTCAGCACACCGGTTCTAAACTGTCAGCTCCGCCATCTTATGAGCAATTTCATTACTGTCTGGAATGAGTTTGAAGTGATACGTAATAATTTACAAATAAAAATGTTTGGAACCGCTGAAACTTTGTTTACCTTTTTTCTTTCGCTTCGTTGGCTTTACAGAACACCAGTTAACTAACTGCCACTCTATAGGGACTGGGAATATATGAAGGGGTAAAACTTATTGTGGAAAATCACTAACCTCCGCGATAATATGACAGGTTATCAGAGTTGGATGTTATAATAGATAATAGAATAATACTTACCAACGTTTCTCCAGCGCTCCATAATACATAGACATAGAATGCCACGTAACTGGTTTGGTCATGTCCACCACATCGATTCTATCAGGATTGTCTTTACGCGCCAAATATGAGAATCTCACTTCCAAAACGATGATAAACAAACTAATAATGCCTTTATACATATTTGTTTCTTTTCTAAAAATCTCCGAGTAAAAGCATATTTGACAATTCTTAAATAACCTTAAGACGGTCTGAAAGTAAATAGAAATAGGTTAGCATACCCAATAGTCCGAAGAATAGGGCGTACATTTTGTAAAAGCAGTTGTTGCAATAGCTTTGAATCTATCTAGCTCATTTGAATTCCGAAGGCTAAAGCGAAAAATATTGCGAATATTGAAAAGAGCATGGTCGGTTTGAATGTGTGTCACGAAGAGAACTGAAGAATTTCTCCGGTTCAAACATACTTATAAATATTTCTATTGAAAGTTATGATGGAAGTCTTTACAATGAAAGATGCTACAAGTCCGGTTTTGTCGAAAACGAGTCAATCATCGTAATATTATAAATATGAAAGTTTGTTATATGACACTTTAATAGCTGAAAAAATTGGGCTGAAAAGTATAGGGATATCTTATTTGGGAATTTTGTTGGTGATGCAAAAAATTCACTGAAAAGACTACTAATTTTGAATACCAGCTAAGAGAATAAGTTAAAATCCGCTAATGAAATGAAAACTATCTTTCCCTCTAAATAATTGCTGTTAGTAGAATAGAATAGTATAAATGGATCAATGTGTACTATTCACATACTTCAACAACAGTCATAAACGTCGAAGTACGTATCAATTCCATATATTCATCTAAACGCCGACTAACGACTTGCCACTTATCTAGGAGGGCTTAGATATTTTAAAGACTTGGCCCATCAACAGTAAAAATACAGAATTGAGTGCTTTTACAAAATTAAGGTCCGTATTTTAGAATGACACTCAGCCTGAATCGTGATTTTTCTGAGGACAGGTTGTTTAGGCAATATGTCAAACTATCAACCTGTCTATACAATCTGTCCTCAGATAAATTGCGATTCAGGCTGAGTGTCATTCTAGAATGCGGGCCTTAAATTGGTAGTTTGTGTAAAATTAACAGATTTTTCTCAAAAACAGAATTATACCCTTTTCCTCACGATGCACAGAAATAAGAAACGGTATAACACAATTCACAATAAATAATAATAAAAAATTCAGTATTCTCTTCTTTAAACGCTTTTCACTGGATAAATAAACTTCTATTGTGTTCACCGCACATAGCACATCTAACAAAATACTGCAAGCGTATTGTACAGCTACTATTTGTAAGGGCTGTTTGTTTGTTGTTTTAAATGTAAATATACTTCTGAATAATAGACATGGGTATCCATCACAATGAGATGTTTTTTTTTATATAACACTAAACAGTTCTTATCATGCGTAATGCTTCTTGACTCATCCAGTGCATTAGACGGACGAGTCAGACGAATTGTTTTTGCAGTATCTTACCAACATCTTTAAGGCTCAAGCCTACCTCGCCTGCAAATTTACGCACCTGTTAAACAATGGACTGGTGCACGCTTCCTTCTCATGGTTGGGCAGCGTAGCTCGCGGAAAACCTACATTCCAGCCAAAAAAATACGAAGACGTCGGGCTTCTGAGTTCCTTGGATCTTGGACGAATCACTGAACGAGGTATACGTTGACCAAACCTAACTTCACCTATAGGAGTTATAGGCCTACGCCTTGTTGATGGTCGAGTTTCTGGCGTAAATCTCCTCTTTCAACTTAGGTCGGTACCTAAAGTAAAACCAACGAAACTAGAGATTGAAGGTAAACAAAGTTTCAGTGGTTCCAAACATTTTTATTTGAAAATTATTACGTATTACTTCAAGCGCATTCCAGACAAGAATGAATTTGCTCATATGATGGCGAATCTGACAGTTTAGAACCGCTGTACTGACAGCTTTCCTGTACTACGAAACAAGGAACGACAGCTGTCGCTCGACCATTTTCGCGTACGTGTGACATGTGCGACAAGGACAGAGAAAATAATCGCTAGTTATCCCAAGATAATTTAGTAAAGGTCGCTTTGTGTACCTTTTTTCTCTTTGCCTTTACTTTATTTTTTTTTGCTAGGGTTTATTCGGGTCTCAGACTAAAAGAATAACATAGACGGAACGTATAGAACTAGCAAGTGAAGCAGCAAAAAGGTATACTAAAGTAGTGCCTCCTCGCTCGCACTCGTGCGTGCTCACAAGGAGTGTGAACAAGATAGCACTACTTTAGTAGGTATTTCTTTTGCCGAGCAAGGAATGGTCGTGAAGGAGACGGCAGAACGGGAGCGGCAGCGGCGAGCGAGAGAGACTCGTGGTTCGCACCGCCCGCGTGCACAGGCAACTTGGGCGTCGCAGGGCACAGACTGACCTCCGTCCCCCATGAACGCGGGTAAGGGATGGCCCTGGGTCAACCGGAGTGTGAGGGATATGTCGAAGCCAACCTCACCTCCGGCCTAGCACCACGACCTTCAGTCGGCGTGCGGTTTTAGTCGGTTCGAGTCCGTCATAACTTCCCCTTCCGGCTCCGGCGGGGGAGGTATCCGAGGGGATATCCGCACGAAAAAAAAATGGTATTACTTTTTACAGCTTCACCTGTTAGTTCTATATGTTTTTTTAGTGTGAACGTTTATATAGCTTGGTTTTCGTTTGGATTTCAAGAAACAGGTTTTGTATGTACCAAGGATGGGAGTTTGGATGAAGGAGAAGACTAATAGAGTGGCTGGGATGGCTTCTAATGCCATTGTTCATCATTTAACGGCACTACGTCCGAAGAAAGAAAGAAAAATTTATTCCTACAAAAAGAAATCCGCAAGACACAGTGACAGGAAGAACATAGCACAATAGGTACATTAATAAAAATATATTACACATACAACATATTATACATACCTACCTACAACATAAACATGCTACGATAGACAGAAAATAAATGATTCATAAAATTCACACACGCAAAAAATATAAGATTCACATGTCAGCGTTGTCACAATGTAAGGAGGCGCGTCTTACGGCTGCAGCAATAGGAACCCAGTTCAGCATCTGCCAGACCACTAGGACCTGGCGCTGGTTTTCAACTGGGCCCTTATATAACACATGAATAATATCGATCCACACAATACACAGAAGAAGTAGAATCCTGCAAGAGCGTATGTCTGAGGGTAAGGGTAAGGGCTCCACATCTATCTGGGCGTAGGGCTCGAGATGGTGGCGTATCGTGTTCTACACTCTACATTCTTAGCAGTGCGGTGTCGGTGAAACACGCGTGCAGGTAGAGTATTCCACTTCTTTATCGTCCAGCAAAGTCTTCCTTCGTCGACGTTAAAGAACCGAACTGCTTGGTTCGCGACGATGTTATTCGTACCATGTGGTTGGTGTGTTTAGTTCAGTTTAAGGGAATGTTTGTTTCTTCTTCTTCTGCGTCTCCTGTCTATACAATCTGTCCTCAGATGAATCGGGATTCGAGCTGAGTGTCATTCTAGGCCTTAAAGCTTATAGTATAGGTACGCAATAGCCTATGAGCTATTTACAGTATAGTTGCAACGTTTATTGACAAATCTCAGCGCTTATCATCAGGGGTTACCTGTGAACCTACAAATGCGCAGTCTGAGATGTATAGATTTTTTTAAATAAATGACACTGCAATTTGACTTCACCTCGCCTGATGGTAAGCTAAAGGCAAAGTCTCGGAAAGAGGGTCACCATCGCAAACATGTACCTACCAAGTTAACAGTGGTGGCACTCAGCTTGACGGCCTCATCAGATGCCTTTTCACGCCCCGCTTAAGGACCCGGGACTGTAGGAAGAAGGAAACACGTGAGGCAAGGCTTAGGAATGAGTCACTGAAACGCTTGGTTCTAGAAGTTATATTCTGCACCGTATACGTATGGCATCTTAGCCCTGCACGTGTTGTCCTGTGAAGTAAAGGTGAGGGTATACCTATAGCCCATTCTAGATCACGTCATAGTAGCGCAGCTGAGCAGTATAATGAATTGCTTATGACAACAAGAATGTATCACGTTTGCATTAACAGTGATAACAATGTTATCTAAAGATTTGCCAGTTATCATTACCGTAATATGAATTTGCAATCAATACTTAAAAGATACAGGTGTTTACAGATCGAAATCTAGTCTGCATAACGTGCGTTGATAAATAATAATATGAAATAATATCATTGTTAATTCTTAGACTATGGTTTTATTGAGGAGCGGAGAGACATTTGATCCAACATTCTATGTTTAAAGCAAAGCTATAAAAATAAATTAAATTGTTTGACATGAGGGGGTCATCAAGACCTACATCTACTGAAGAATGAGTGAGGATCATGACTACTACTACAGCCAATGGGCACGCCGTTTGACTGGACGGGTGATCAGCCCTTCTATGTGGGGCCCTTTCACCCAAATCCTCTGTAACGATTGCCATGCACGTTCGTATGGCAACCGGGACCTATAGCTTAACGTGCTCTAAGAGGCACGACCAGACCAATGCTGATAATATTAAGCATACAAATATTTGCACTGAGCGGAGATCGAATCCGCACCTCCTACGTAGCGGCCGCGTTCACTACCGCCACACCACGGAGGCTGTAGTAGTAGTAGTATTAGTAGAGGATCATGAGGATATAGACTTTCCTTTCGACCAAAAGTGAAAAATCTCAGGATCAACGCTGAGCTTATGATGATTTTTATGACATGAATAGCGCGATGTTCAGCCCGTTTAGATATTATTTATTGATATAATTATAACAACAATACATGTATAAAAATTCTCTACACATTCCGCTACATAGGACAGTTTATCATATTTTCCCTAGCTCTGTGCATCTCTACTGGGTGAACAAGGTCAAAAATTCACTAGTTTCATCGTTAATGTAAAATCCACACATAAATATACTCACGTCTGTAAATCCCTGAAGGTAGGCAGAGGTGTATTAACACCCACATTTCGCCACCATGGAAATCATGGTGACTGAAAACAGTCCAACGTAATAGGGGGCGAGCCTATTGGCGTCAAGTGAGTACTTAATCTTGGGCTGTACGTTTACTGTCGGATGGAAATCAGTCATATCCCTTCGTCACCTTCTACAATATCCACAGGAAGAGATGGAGTCGCCCTATTCTACTTCATCGGGAACCAACACGGCCCAAATATATGCCTCTTTTGGAATTGGCCCTACATTCTAGAGGCCCAAGTCAACTTCACCAATAGACGAGGCTCTGGCACAAGCTTTCCTTTCAAATTGGGTGGTCTGGCTGCAGTAGTGCAGTAAAAACTTTGACAGCTTCTGTGGCGTGGCGGTAGTGCACGCGACTGCCACGCAGGAGACGCGGGTTCGATCCCCGCTCAGTGCAAATATTTGTATGCATGAATATGGCTATTTGCATTGGTCTGGGTGTTTCTATGTATAATATGTATGTATTTAAAAAAAAAGTAAATAAGTATGTTTATCCGCATGAAAGTCAGCTGTATGTGAACACGCGCAAAAAGGCACCAACTATTACCTAAGGTTTGACAAACCACAGATACTCGCCAAAGAACACCAGCCCGATATATTCCTAGAATGATCCGCGAGGCTATTGAAATCAAAAAACACCCAAATTTTAATAGAGAGGATGGATGGACCGTACCACCAGCTTGGGACCCAGTCATCCACTTAATCAAACCCAGTAAGCAGCAAAATTCAGCAAGACTTAACAACACAGTGAGCTCATTCTGCGTAAATATGAACACCAATAATTCACCATAATTCGGGTATTTTGAGATAACTTATACTTCAAACTATGTGACAACTACCATCGTGAGTCACACCGCGAAAATGGCTGCTGCAAAGCAGCCGAAACGTCGGGTTAAAAAGTAACAATAACAAATATATCGCGATAGAATCCGTAAAAAGTGGTTTTATTTCAATGAGTGACATTCGCGTAAACTTCAGAAAATATCATATTTTATTTTATTTTTAAAAAAGCCGAAATACTAATCACTATTTCACTAATACTGCTTTGTACGCAACAAATCGTTGTGACGATGGTGACACACCTCTTCCAGTCTTTTCCCGCTTATTTAGTCCTAATGTAAACGCTCCCTTAGAATCTCTCACGTATTAAATGTAATTACGCAGGTAAAACGATAAGATGGATTTGTATAATTATCATTATAGTAATGTATTTAGGTATTATTTTCTGCAGGACGATTATATAAACGGTAGTTTGGAAGTAGATGGTACTTGAATGAAAGTTTCCAGTTGTACGGACTTCTGTAACGATTGGACCTGAGAGTATACATTATACATAGAGGGCGCCGTACTGAGCAATGAACAATAGGCACGAGTATGAAGACTTAGGCCCGGGAAATTGATGTATTGTCTTTTATTAAAAAAAAATATTCTATATCTGAGGACAGATTGTATAGACAGATTGATTTGACATATTGCCTATACAATCTGTCCTCAGATAAATCGAGATTCAAACTGAGTATACTTCTAGAATACAGGCGTTGGTAGTGAGCCTACGCTCGGCGCATACGCGCGCTCTATAATAATAATAATCTTCATTGCAGAACAAAGATCCATAAATTATTAGTAACAGAAATTTTGTTCTATTGTTAGTTAGTACACAAAATAACAAAAAAAAAGTACTTGTAGGTATGGTCACAACACTGAGACACTGTATACGTTACAGTACGTGCGCTCACACCCAGTGTCCCAGCATCGGACCATCCCACTTAACAGATAATGCGCTCAAAATGCTGTGGGAGCTCTCGCGCATTCTACGAAGGATGGAAGAAGCCTATGTGTTATAACAGACGATATTCTATCCCTGAACAAAACTTCAGCCTTATGCATTCAACCGTTTGAGCGTGATTGAATGTCAAACATACAAAAAATTTAACAGGCACTTTGGAATGTACTTATGCATGAGGTAGAAGATGGAATGATTATTATTCTGTTAACTTGTGGATGCGAAATGGAAACACTCTATTTATATTATTAATAAGATAGTAATCAGATCGACAAATCATTTTATCAATAAATTAAATTATTAATAAGATCAATTTATTATAATGGAAGATAATGATAATGCTCGAATTAGAAAAATGCATTAGAACGTATCGTTTTTTAACACTCGAGTCCGATAATATTTCTTTACAAATATGCTCTGGCAATTTGGTGTCTCAATTTGCATAAAATAATTAATCATAAAATATTTTGGCATATGATAATTTAGACTAATGATATTTTGCATAATTTTATTATCCATAACAAATTTAGAATATTTGTGTTAATCATACTTAAATAAAATTAGCATAATCATATTTAAGCATACAATTGATAAGCATAAATGAGGTGGTAAAATAAAATGAAAAACAATCAGATCGGGTTGTGTAGTGCCTTTTTTTTATCGTGCGATAAATCCCCACGGATACCAACCCCACGGGATTTATTCCCGCGAGGTCGAGTCCCATTATGTCGAGTTCCCGCTACGTCTACTTTGAAAACTCTCGCCTTTATTCCCACCTAGTCGAGTCGTTGAAAAAGTCGATTTAAGTACCGACACGTCGACTTACAAATTCTAATTGTACAGTCGCCCGCGTTAACACTTTGATTGAAAGGTGTTACCGGAGTTTCTTGTTATTTCTTCTTCGGCTTTACTTAGTCATCTGCGAAGTGGACGGTAGGGTGTGGCATAATTATGTTTGTTTGTTTAAAGGAATAAATGAAGTCTAGTCTTTATCAATACTAATAGTTGTTATTTGGAATCATAGACCAACACGGAGGGGGGACACCTTAGCGTGTTATCCCAGTAGGTACGAAAGAAATAAAAAAAAGAAAATAGAGAGATCGTAATGAGATAGTAGAGTGTTTTCAATAAAAATACAGGGATTGTCCAAAAAATGCAGTGTGAGACCATGCTTGGGACTCCATTATCTTCGAGAAAAGGGAGGTAATGGCTATTGGTTTGTAGTTTGATGGACTTGAGCGGTCGTCTTTTTTAGGGGTCGGGTGGACCACCGCTGGAATATCGGGACTACGCCAGAAGAGTAAGACAACCGGAAAAAACGCGTTAAGACCGATGCCATCTCTGGGAGCACACATCTTCAACACTATGGGAGGGATTCCATCAGGCCCGTTCGAGGAGGACGAGGGACGTAAGTGCTAAACGCCCTGAGTGCTGGTGAAAACGGATACCCGGTTCCTCTCTTGCTCAGAAAGCTGGAATGTATTGGTATTAGGGGATTACCGCTTGCAATTTTTAGGAGCTATTTAAGTGGTCGCTCGCAGATTGTTAAGATAGGCAAATACACTAGTACAGAAGAATATCTCAACTACGGTGTACCCCAGGGTAGTGTACTTGGGCCTACTTTATTTATACTGTACATAAATGATCTGTGCAGGTTGCGTCTACCACACTCTCAAATTATCGCATATGCCGATGATACAACTATCCTGGTTCATGGCTCTAACTGGCTGCAAACTCGCCAGAATGCAGAAACGGCTCTGAATGCTGTCATGCAATGCTTAACTAAAAACCTACTCACACTAAATTTACAAAAAACAAAGTTTATGACATTTGGGCCGAGACGTTCATCACAGCCATCTGCATCTTTCAGCCTAAGGGCTCACAGTTGTGACCACGCCATTCGGAATCAGTGTGCTTGTGTTGAGATTGTCCGGTCTAATGCTATAAAATATCTAGGCGTAATTATTGATAGTACATTGTCATGGCACGATCAAATAAATAATCTTGTTCCGCGAGTGAGAAAACTAATATATGTGTTTAAAAACTTGAGGTCATCTGCCGAATTTAACACACTCAAAATGGTCTATTACGCATTAGGGCACTCCATTCTAACTTACTGTATAGCTGCCTGGGGAAGTGCCGGTAAAACGCTTTTTCTAAGATTAGAAAGGGCTCAAAGAGTTGTCTTAAAGGTTATGCTCTTTAAACCTATACGTTTCCCCACTATGGAATTATACAAAATATGTCAACTCCCAACTGTTAGAAGCTCTTTTATCTTGAAGACTGTTCTACGGAAACATCGGGAACTTACCTTTGATCCTAACTATAGATCAAAAAAGAGGAGATATGACATTGTTTGTAATTCAATACTTGCTCCAACAAAAGTTGCGAGACAACAATACTACTTCCTAGGGTCTGTTCTGTACAATAGGGTGAATAGAGTATTGCAGATTTACCCTCTAACTCGGCGCGAATGTCAACTGCGCACTAGCCAGTGGTTGAGTACGTTGAGTTATGAAGAACTAGAAGTACTCCTAGATTAAGAATAAACACACACACACACACACACACACACACACACACACACACACACACACACACACACACTCTGCTACTTTAGGCTTCTAAATGTATTTTCACTTAATAGTTTTAGTTGTAATTACCGATGCATGTTAATTATAGTGTGATATTGTGCCATTCTCTGGAGGTGGGCGTTAATAACTGCCACACAGTTGTAAACTACTGCGGTTATTTTCGTGCACATTTGTTATTATGTTCTTTGTTTTTTGTTACAATAAACATTATTATTATTATTATATTATTATTATACAGCTATCGCACCGCGGTGTAGTTGGCGGTTCCGGTCCCTCGTCATCCAAGGTCGAGTTAGACGCGAAGAGTGTGCCCAGAAGATCTCCTTTCTCCTTTGCTTTGTGAGCCAACGAATCATTTTCCATGTACAGAGGCGGAAATGCAGGTTTGCAGAAATTCCCTTCGATAACTTTGGGAAGAGACCAGACGCACGAGTTCCCGAAGGTAGACTCGAGCCTCTCGCCAATTCTACCGATCTGCTCCGACTTCGCCCATGCTATGTCTCTTTTGAAGGACCTGGAGGCAAAGTTATGATGCTTTCTTAGTACGCTGGTATTTTGGTCCTGTGCGGTCACCGCATTGGCCCAGGCTTGGTAAGCTTCGTAATTTCTGCGACAAGCCGTTTTGGAAGATTGACCAAACCAAGGCCGAAATCTTTTTTTTTATACCACTTAGGTGGCAGACAAGCACACGGCCCACCTGGTGGAGAGTGCTTACCGCAGCCTATGGACGTATGCAACACCAGGGGCGTTACACTCGTGCTGCCTACGCTGAAGAAACCTTCTAATGCCCCTCTTAATGAACCCCATATTGTAGTCGCTTAGGTAAACCACGGCAGGGAGTTCATTCCGCAGCTTGAGCGTACGTGGGATGAAGTTCCTTTCATACCGCACGGTTCGCACCGTTTTCGGATGCAGTGTGTGGGGATGAATTCCCTGCCTATGGCGAGCGGTGCGATGATAGAATGTAGCTGTGGGCATCATGTCAAATAATTCATATGAGCACAGACCATTATATAGGCGGTAGAAAACACACAGTGAGGCAAAGTCCCTCCTGAGGCTGAGAGGTTCCACTTCGCCTGCGAGTATGGGACTGTCGACGAGCCTCAACGCACATTTTTGCACCGAGTCGAAAGGGTTAAGCTGACGTGCGGGGGGCGCTCCGGCAAAAAGATGACAGCAGTACTCCATGTGGGGCCGAACCTGCGCCTTATGAAGAAGGAGTCGCTGCCCCGCAGTGAAGTACTGCTTCGCCCTGTTAAGAACTCCAAGTTTCTTTGATGCCAGCTTGACCTTGCCCTCTAAATGACTGCGGTACTGGATGTCACTTGAAATGTCGACGCTTAGGATCCCGATACTCGGGGCAGTGGTAAGCCGTGTGCCCAGGAATTACGGCGCCACAATAAATGGGGGTTTTCTTAGCGGTGAATACACATACTTGTCTTGGTGGGGTTGAATTGGACCAGGTTTATTCGACCTCAATCGGATACTCCCGAGAGAGTAGTCTCGATTTCGGACACAAGTTGTTCGCCACTTCTCTCCACCTAGAACTGGAGGATGTTTGCACGGCCCGTGTAACATGCGTCTCCAGTACTGTCGTCCGCATAGCAATGAATGGAGTCATCGGACAGCATGTCATTAATATGCAGCAGAAACAGGGTCGGAGACAACACGGAACCTTGTGGGACACCAGCGTTTATGTCCATGCGGTCCGAGCGGCTGCCGTCCACGACGGCTTGGATGTTTCTGTTGGACAAAAAGCTGGAAATCCAATTACACAGCCCCTCAGGCAGTCCATAAGATGGTAGCTTCACAAGAAGACCTTTGTGCCATACCCGATCGAAGGCCTTTGCTATATCTAGGCTGACCGCTAGTGCCTCACCTTGGCTCTCAATGGCTTGCACCCAACGGTTTGTGAGATACACAAGAAGGTCACCGGTTGAGCGACGCTGGCGGAAGCCGTACTGTCGGTCGCTCAGTAGATCGTTACCCTCAAGTTAACCCAGGAGCTGTGTATTAATAACACGCTCCATAACCGCTCGAGAGGAGGGAGGTGATAGCGATAGGCCTGTAATTGGACGGGTCTGTCCTGTCGCCTTTCTTAGGCCAGTCGGCGTGGCGGGCGTTAAAATCGCCAAGTATGACTATCTCTGTGGATGGGATCTGCTGCTGCACGAGGTCTGAGGCCATTTGGATATGCTCCATGAGTCGGTCTGTTTCAGTATCACCGCTGTGGGATCTACAGAGGGACGCGTAGACGCGGGGATGGTCGTCGCTGTCTACACGGAGCCATAGAATGGAGAGGACCTTCAAGATTGCTGAGGTGACGAGAACTGATATCGTCTCTGACGTACACACACACACACACACGCCAGCATTAGACAGAAAGGAGTGTTGTAGTCCGTGCCCAGGATGGATGAGGTAGGATGGGCCCGCCGGAGACGATATCTTCTCAAGGTGGTGGTGGACAGCATTTAGGTTAGTGTGTAATTACAAAAGTCCACGGTTGGCGTGGCAGGAGGTGTCCTTGAGTTTTTGCTCTTGCCTCGAGCATTCCTTCGCGCAGTTCCCCCCCAGAATATGAGAAGCAACCTGGGCGTCCACACTCAGGTGCGTTGTGTAACTTAGTTTTTTGTAACGAGTGATTTTTTAAAGAATGTCATATTTGACGCTGAACGAATAAAAAGAACGAAAACTATGGTCCAAAACTGCTAATTAAACAACATTATTGTAATATTGCTTGAAGAGGTCGTGGTACCAAAACACGAAGCCAGATTGAAGTAATACTGCTTCAACAGGTTGTGGTTGTTCGAACGGCGGTAGCCTAGAGGTATGGGTATGGGTGGATTGCTGAGACGAGGTCTCAGGTTCGATCCCAGGTTTACCATGGCACACACCAATGACTTTTCGATGCTTTTCGAAGTTATGTGTGTATTTATCACAGGTTTATAAGTGCCCGGTTAATGGCAATAGGCTCGCCACCTATTACATTGGGACCGAAACATAAACTGGCGAAATGTGGGTGCTAGCACCTCTACCTATCCCTTCGTGGAATACAGGCGTGAGTTTATGTTATGTATGTTATGGTTGTTCGAACGGCCGCATTAAGGTCCAGATAAAATAATAACTACGAGTTAAATAATAAAGCGAGTATCAAGCATTATTTAATGAGCATTCGAGCTATCAGAGCAGCGGTCTAAATAATAGATGCCAATTAAAAGACAAAATGAAGTCCCAAGCATGGTCTCACACTGCATTTTTTTGGAAAATTCCCGATTTTTATTGCAAACACTGTACTATCTCATGACGATCTCTCTATTTTATTTTTTCTATTTCTTTCGTACCTACTGGGATAACGCGCTATACTTTCAACCCGCCGTGTTGGTCTATGATTCCAAATAACAACTATTAGTATTGATAAAGACAAACTCAAAATCATTTATTCCTTTAAACAAACAAATATAATAATTATGCCACACCCTACCGTCCACTTCGCCCATGACTAAGTAAAGCCAAGCCGAAGAAGAAATGACAAGAAATTCCGGTAACACCTTTGAATCGAAGTATTGACGCGGACGACTGTACAATTATTTGTAAAGTCGACGTGGCGGTACTCAAGACTAGGTGGGAATAAAAGCTGAGTTTTCAAAGTAGACGTAGCGGGAACTCGACATAATGGGACTCGACCTCGCGGGAACAAATCCCCACGGAGCCGGTGGAGGTGGTTATGTCGGACTCGAACCGACTAAAACGCACGCCGTCTTGGGTCCTTGGTTGCCGGAGGTGATATTGCCAAAAGCATATCTCTCGCACCCCGGCAGACCCAGGACCATCTCTTTCAAGATAGCCCCCTTCGGGTTGTGGGGACCACAGGGTCCCCATCTAGCCCCGGTTACGGGGAAGCGCACTTGGCGCCGCCGCCTGTCCTAAAACAGCCTTTAAAATTTATGCAACTCCTTCTTATGGAAAAACATATTATACTTAATGATAGGTAGTTATGCTAACACTTGCATTACACCAAAGGATTAATTATGCAGTAGTATTATTATCCCAAAAAAAAACGAGATCCGGGCTCTGAAGTGAAAAATCTCAGGATCAACGTTAAGCTTATGGAACGTTAAGGTGATATGGAAACGTTGCAGTTAGACCAGTTGTTAGACTTTTTAGGGCTCCAACTACGCGTAACGACTGCCACAGATATTCGTACGGCAACGCACGTACAGACCAATGCAAATACCCATATTCATGCATACAAATATTTTGCATTGAGCTTGGATCGAACCCGCGCCTCCTGCGTAGCGTAACAATGACTGTAAAAGCCGGAAAGCGAACCTCGGACTCCGAGTTTAAGGCACATAATATAGTGAAGGTCTCGGATATGACCGGGACGAAGGCAAAGACGATGATAATGATGATGATGATGATATAAGAAAATGTGTTTGTGTGTATTGTGATAATCCTGTATCTAACGGAAAAATATACAGACGATATCACTATATCGTCTGCGTATTTTTTCAGTTAGTCGCCTCTTATGAGACCCTTCGGATGAGATGAGGTGACACATGTATTCTTTGTCCGTCACCATACGAAATGTTAAACAATGAAAATGTTAAAACCGAAACCGGTGGTCAAGCGGTTTATTAAAAGCATGCTGTTTTTATTTTTCTAGTGCGTTAGAAGTTTTATCATTCTATAATCTGAGTTCATACGCATTATCGATATAAATAAATTTGAAAATAACAAATGAGTCATGTATGTATGTATGTATGTATGTATGTATGTACTGATTTGATTAATTACTTTCTTTTCTCTATCTTCTTCTTCTCCGCCTTTTTTCGTCGTCTTCTTCTTCTTCTTCACCTTCTCTTTCTTCTTCTACCTTCTAAATTATAAATCAAAACAGTGATATTTTGAAAATTGGTAATCAGACCTTTTATTCATACATTTCACGTAAACCTGGAATCAAAAGTGGACATTTTTAACTTAACTTTTAGTTAGAGTGGTTAGCTGGCTTACTAGTGATAGAGCGCTTCCTTGCTTCGGAAGACACGTCAAAAGTCGGTCCCGACTGTCTACTTACTCGTTGGGAGAGAGAAGTGTTTCAAGGGTACGATAAATGTCACAGAAGCAGGCCCATGACGGCAGCGTCACGTGAGGGATTCACGCACGCAACAAGAAGCGGGATGACACCTGAAAACCGCCCCATAGACGCGGGATACCACCCGAACCACCCCCTAGGCGAGGCCACAATTGTAGCCGTAGGTCTGATGGGAGTCCTGGGACATCCTTCCGAGGGCTACCCGGGGCTCCCAACCATAGGCTGCTGGGCGTTACCGTGGGGGTTTTTAGTAGGTAGGAGTCCGGCATAACATCCATGAAGGATTTTCCCCACGGTAAAAAAAAGGGTACGATAAATGTTAGCTCCAGCTGTTTATAGTCAATAGTACCGTGGTTAGCAACGTACCACGACTTGAGGCTCACAATATAGTCAAAAAACTAGCCATTTATATTTAAACGGACCGCGGATTCCGAGAAGGCCTTAGATGCGACCGAGGCGAACGTTAGACTGATGACGATTTAATATACTCAAGTCATCTAAATCAAGACTTATTATCCTGATTGTATCCGAGGTCAAGTTCCCGTCGGAGTTCAGGGTCCGCCTTCCGGCTCTTCCTCCTCCACTTCGCACGATTATGGGTGTTTTGCACGCATGTCACCCTCCAGGATGTCAAGCCAGGAATTCCTGGACCCCCGAATAGGTAAGGTTAAGTGTCTAATGTTATAAATACTACACATAACTTTATCTTGCTTTTGTATAAGAATTAGTGTTGTGTTATTAATAACCACTGATAAAAACATAGTTTATGATTCAGGAACACCTGTATCATAAAGTAAAATTATCATGAAGTTATTAAAAAGTATGTAAGTAATGATATCAAATAGTATCTTTACGCTAATATAGATATGGACTAATCATTTTATACATTACATCATTTTCTATAGCAAATCCGTCGAATTCAAGAATCTGCTCAACGAATCTATCGTGCTGGGAATTTACCGAACCACAACCGTATCCAATCCCGAATCGCCCTACATCGGAAGTCGGCAAAGGCTTACTAGTATTCTGTCCTATTTACCGTCAATTTTTTTCCGCCCGCGTTGTGTCCGATCTCATTCCCACTGCACCCTCTGCTATATTAAGCAAGTATTATACATTATAAACCTTCTTCTTGAATTACTCTATCTATTAAGAGAAACTCCACCAAAATCTATAGCGTAGTTTTGAAGATATAGGCATACATAGGGACGGACAGACTCGGGGATCTTGAACAGTACGAAGCGGTTTTTCACGCCGGAGCAGCAGTGTCTTTTGTACAAGACACAAACAACACTTGTGTGGAATACTGTTCTCATCTCTGAGATGGTTGCGCACAATACCTGTTCGACGCTCTTGATAGATTGCAGCGACGTGCAGTTCGTATCATAGGTGATCCTGAGGTTACCAACACCTTGGAACCTCTGCAGTTGCATAGAGACGTTGCGTCTCTGGTCGTTTTCTACCGCCTCTACTACGGCGAGTGTTCTGAGGAGTTATTTCAACTGATCCTACCCTCTCTCTACCTATCCAGAACAACTCGTACGGGTCAGCAGTGCCATCCACAGACGGTGGAATCCATACCATCTCGCACTAAACGGACGGTTTGAGGGCTCTTTCCACTGCCGCGCGATAAAGAGCTGGAATGCTCTGCCCGCATACGTGTTTCTCTCCTCTTACAGTCCCGGGTTCTTCAAGCGGGGCGTGAGAAGGCATCTATCAAGGCTGTCAATTTAGGGACCACCATTTTACGTCCAGTAGCATTGAGAATGGTGGTCTGCATCTTCTGGACTGCACGACAGCTTTATTACCATCTAGCGAGGTGCAGTCGGACCAAGTATAAAAAAAAGACGCGGTAAGTGACTTTGCTTTATACTATGTAGTGAAGATGTTGGGGTATTTGTTATTCACGCTTTAACGGTTTAACGGATCTGGTTGAAATTACAAAGATTGATTATAACTAGTCTGGAAAATATTTAGGCTACTTTTATCCCGGGAGTATGTCCCATGGGTAGCGGAAAAGAGTTCAAAATTTGGAGGGTATAAACAATAATGTACCAACGCCCACATTGCATCGGTTGTTTTTTTAGAATAGAATAGAATATTTATCTATTTGCATGGAATGTAGGTATTACATGAGGTGTTACATTTTAACAATAAGGTTCCTGATACATTCTACCATTTAGGCATACAAATATTAAAAACATGTTAATCATGCACTTAAACAAAGAATTTAGTCAATACATACAGTCAAATAAAGTCTCTAAGTTAAAATTACAGTCAAAAATATAATTAAAATGTCAGTTCAGAATTACAATTATAATGAATTATCTAAGTTGCTAGTATTTAAGTTTGTGTCACAAAAGTTTAGGTACATTATTCTAGTTTAATATCAGCTTGTCATCCAGAAAGTCCGATACCGAGTAATAACATTTGTTTAGTAACATAGCGGTTAAATTCTTTTTAAATATTTGTAACGGCTGTTCTCTCATACTGCTTGGTACCTTGTTGTAAATCACAGGAGCCATGCCAATTTTTTTTTTGTAGTATCGCAGTATTATAACCCCCAGTGCATAGTCGGTTCCGGTGTTGTGATCTCATGGGTGCAGTTCTTATTTTAGTTTCGCTGACTGTTCTGAATAGATCGGGGTTCTTTTTTACGAACAGGGAAATTTCCAGTATATATAGGCATGGAAAAGTCAACAGCCCATTAGCCCTGAAAATTGGTTCACAACTGTCTGTAGTTCTCAAGTTGAACATAGATCTTATTTGTTTTTATCTCACATAATAGGAGGCAAGCCTATTGCCGTCATTTTATCAGTTCTTAACGCAATCATGCGATTTATTAGTTTCGCACAGATAATTACTATGGCGCCGTAATTAATTATGATTCATATTGACAGACAATACGAGTGTGTTTGATGCTAACATCAAAGATGTTATATAACCGCATGCTTTTATATAACCGCTCGTTCAAATCAAAGTAAACGAGCACGGAATTTTACGTAGACGATATCACTGCAAGAGAAGAAAAACTCGAAATAAAACCCTGTACCAACCCGTCAGGTCAGCGTGAAAACAGTAGGAAAGAACCTCTCAACATTGGGAGATGCCTTATCTCCAGCAGTGGACTACGATGTGCTAGTTGAGTGATATTAAAATGATATAGAGAATCGAATGATATGAAACCTCACATAACAAATTTGTTTCAGTAGTTTGGACGCTTAGATCATTAGTAAAAGACACATAATAGAGAACTAATATCCAACGTTTCCTTATTAACATAAAACCAATGATGACAATAATTTATGCGGTATCTAATCCAGGAAAAATAATATTAACCTGCTATTAGAGTTTATGGTAGGCTTGCTAATCAACGTTACACTACACTATAGTGTAATGTGATATGTAAAAAAAGAACATTCGGGCAATTAGTATGGGTAAACACAAAAGCAACGTGCTACTTGTACATTTATTTCCGGCGTATCGGCACACTGATCAGTTTGCAGCTATAGTGCAAGAGCAGCTAAACTTTATCACAGTTAAGTGCCAAAATCCAAGCAATATTAAAACAAACCACTAACCAAAAGCTATAGTAGATACTATACAATGCTATTACATAATTATATAAGTGGTTATATCTCAAGTTAATTTCTGATGGTGGAAGTATTCGAGAACACAAAAATATAAACAAAGAAATCTAGGACGAGCGACATAAAGAAAGAGTTGTAACGGCAAAAGCGTTAGATATTTAACCATTTTTAAATTATGAACAATAACTCCACTCAATGTTTTTTTAGACATTAAGGCCCTTATTCTAGAATGACACTCAACCTGAATCGCAATTTATCTGAGGCCGCATTGTATAGACAGATTGATAGATTTAACATATCGCCTATACAATCTGTCCTCAGACAAATCGAGATTCAGGCTGAGTATCATTCTAGAATACGGGCCTTAGTATGCTAATTATTAAAATCGATTGAGATAGTATTGATGGAATAGATGAGAGAAAAAAGCAGGTAGATAAAGATAAAGAAGGAGGAATAAAAGTGGTTGTCGATTGCAATTTTCATTTGAGTCATTAACCGCAATCTAAATCTTGAAATTATAACCTAATAATGACTTTGATTGATCTAATTTCACTAATAAACGTTTAACTTTGATAAGATGGTAATCTAATGATAAAATTATCCATAAATATTGGCCGTCAATTGCTTGGAGTACAGTCTGCTGAGGATTCTAAAATGGGGCTTAAAGGAATTATATTCTTAGCTCTTGTGGTCCTGGCTTCTGCCAGAAAAGCTCCTCATGCAGATTATGCAAAAGAACTTCTGAGCTCACAGCCTCAATTGAGGGCATCCAGTAATATTGAAGAGGATTCCCAGCTCGATGTGGTGAGTTTTGCTGTGTGCTAGTGGGTACTAAATAACTATGGAATTTAGGAGTTCATCAACACTCGCAAAATTGTGTTGTTAATTCTGCTCTTACTCGGTGATCATCCTCTTATCATCAGCTAGACAATACTAAACAGTGTTCGGTTTCTACGTAGACTGAAGAAAAACTGTGGCCTATTATTCTACAATATGAAGTTTTGGAGAATTTTTGTGTGTCGCAAAAGTGACCTGTAATGCCTATCTATCAACAAAATTTTTGTATAAAATTCAGCATAAGGTCCATACATTAAGCTTGGTACAAACTGTTACGTAAGTTTAAAAACAAAAAGTTAAAAGTTATATATGATTGATCTACGGAAGACTCCGTGGACCGATCGATCGACCTTTAGTAGTTAAGTCCATGTGCGTTCTGTAAATGGACCTTATCTGACTTTTCTTTAAAATGTCTTGGATCTAAATTACATATAAGCTCCTTGGTTGTTCATTAGCCTTTCCTTACAACTTACGAGTAAGATCAAATCTACGATCTTTTCAAAGTATAATAATGATAAATTATAAAAAAAATCACTTCCACAGCCTGGCCTCATCAGAAAATATGGATACCCCCAAGAGACGCATAGAGTCACTACCTCAGATGGATACATCCTAGAACTGCACAGGATCCCTACTGGAAGGGACAACTATAATACGCCTGGTTCCAGGCCTGTAGTGTTCCTCATGCACGGGCTCCTGTCGTCTTCTGCCGACTTCCTGGTCCTAGGTCCCGGCTCTGCTTTAGGTAAGTTTTCATTAAATAATAGGGAGAGGAGTGTTTATAGGTCATTTCATAACACAAGTTATTCCTACCCACGGAGGATAAAATATGTTTCCTTCTCCATGTTCCTACCGGATTCAATTTCTATTGTTGTATTCTGAAATTTACCTACTATTGTTCATCTCTGTGACACAGAGTTCCTCTCAGATGCAAAGTAAAAAATTGTGAGGGATGAGCAAATTTACATAAACATTTCTGTAATTATCAAAGATGAATAAATTACTCAGTCACAAAGAAATACGCTAAATTTTCAAAGTATTTTCTAGTGTCAATAGTAATTAATTTTAATTTTATAAGAGACGTTCTCCTTTTCTATCAATTAAATAGAAAATTGTAATCAATAAAATTCACTACGTATGTAGGTACTTTTTATGAGCTGCAGATTGATAAAATACATAAGACTTCCAAATATTAAAAATATGATTATTATTTCCAGGTTATGCTTTCGCCGAAGCCGGTTACGATGTCTGGCTCGGCAACGCTCGTGGTAACTACTACTCTAGAGCCCACCGAAGATTGAACCCTAATAGCAGCATTAATCCAGCTTTCTGGAGGTTCTCCTGGGATGAGATCGGCAACCACGACCTTCCTGCTATGATTGACTACATTCTCACCGTAACCAGACAAGAGAAGCTCCACTATGTTGGACATTCCCAGGGTGGAACTTCCTTCTTAGTCCTGAACTCTTTGAGGCCTGAATACAGTAAAAAATTCATCTCCTTCCAAGGATTGGCACCCGCTTCTTTCTTCGATAACAATGAGCAGTCTCTTTTCAACGCTCTTGCACCTTTTGAGACTATTATTGAGGTGAGTCAAACATTCTTGGAGTTTATTTTTCTACTTCATTTTTCTTCTCCTTCTATTGGATTCTTAAATCAGTATTCTTGGCCCATGTTCCGAATGGTACTTAGTTCTGAATCTCGATTTAACTAAAGACAGATTGTAACAATCTGTCAAATTGTTCTTCAGGATTAAGTATTGTTCCGAAATATAGGCCTTAGATTGCTTTGTGCAAACGCTAGCTCTAGAAAGTTGCTTAACAAAATGCTCTGAAACCTACCACATGGGAAATATTAAGCTTGTAGGTATTCTTCTTATCGTATATATATCGTATTCTTGTAATCTCTACAAATTCCATCAAAATGTTGAACTTACAAACTTCCATAATAGTCATCAATATAATAACGAGATAATCTTGATCCTATCCATACTCATGTTATAAATGCGAAAGTAACTCTGTCTGTCTGTATGTTACGCTTTCACGCCTAAAGCACTGAACCAAATTTGGTGTAGGAGTAGATTAGACCATGAGAAAGTACATAGGCTATGTTTGGTCGCGATAACCAACATCCACGCGGGCGGAGCCGCGGGAAAAAGCTAGTGGTATAATAAATTTAATGGTACCTACATAAATAATTGGACGCTATTACTGGCTAATGTCGAATAAAATACGAATATAGTTAAGTTAAACTAATTATTTCTTAAGTTGCTTTTTTATTGAGTTTCCTTCTAATCACTATAATTTTCTTTTCACAGAACACGGCGTTCGCTACCGGCAATGCCGAGATCTTCGGCAGCCGCTCTTTCATTCAATGGTTCTATCAGGCATACTGCAATCTTGCTATCTTCGGATTCTTCTGTCCTTTCAGCTTCGAAAATATTATGGGCGAAAGTGTCAACGCTGTAAGTATTATTACCAAAGTTTAAAACGCGGCGCCTGAAATAATTCTGGCAAGAAGTTCACCGGGCTTTTTTACGTAGATAGTTTCTTTTTTATTATGACTTCGACTTTATTCGACTACATAAAGAACTGTACGTCCAACACATTCAAATTCTTTGGAATCTATTCCAATCACGACCTAATACCATCATATTTTTTTACAGACAATGGTACCACTATTACTGGCCCATGCTCCCGCTGGGGCCTCCGTCCGCCAAGTTGCCCACTATGGTCAAGTCATCCGCTACAAGTCTTTCCGTCGCTACGACTTCAATTTAGCCACTAACCTGAACGTCTACGGCAGACGAACCCCCCCAGAGTACAACCTTAGAAACGTCAACGTTCCTGCCTACCTCCACTACGGATTAGCAGACAAAGAAGTTAACTTTAGAGACGTTCTGAAGCTAGCGAGTAGGCTACCCAATACTGTTGGTGTTCACCAAGTAGAGAGGGAAACCTTTAATCATTATGACTTCATCTGGGCGTCTGATTCCATCGATATACTGTTCCCTACGGTGCTTAAGTCGATGAAGCATGCTGAGAGCAGTCTGTGAACGCGGAGAATTGTATCTGATGTAAATAAATGACAATTAAAATAATATTTTCTGTTAATTATGTCGTTGTTTTATATTTAGAAATAAGGTAATCTTACAAAATACATGAAGAACAAATTAATGGATTATCATTTCGGCTGAATTCACCACTGAAAATCCGTTCAATTAAACAGGATTCTAAAGATTTACATTTTTAAATTCATTGACTTCTTCATCTTTTGCGTTAATCCCAATCGCATTCAAAACTTTTAGCTTGGAGTCTGAAGTCCTCTTTACCAGTCTAACTGCAGATTTGGCTAAACTTCGATGCTTTCAGTGGAGCAGCTGCCATCTGACCTTTACAACCCAAGGCGATATCGAAGCATTGCAGTTATACCAGTTGTTGTACTTTTGAGGGCTCCAACTACCCGTAACAGTTTGTATGGCAACAGGGACCGACAGCTTAACGTCAAGATCAATGTAAATACCCATATTTTTGAATAAACTACGCCCCGGTGGCAGTCAAGATTTAAAATAATTGACTAAAACGCAATAACTCGATGTGATTACTCGATTCTATCATAAAACCTATCAGCTGTGAACAATGCCAACTTCACAGATCAAATGTCCCAAGACACGATGCATTTCAAACCATAATACCTATGCGAATAGCTCGTGGCTAGATGCGTTCGGTAAACGATCAGCGGTTGCCATTCGGATGGATGATCCCATAGTGGTATTTCTTCTGAGCTGTTCTGTGCTTCGGAGGGGACAATAAATGTCGCTCCTGTCGTCGGTTGTCATAGCCAAAACCTTAGTCCTTAGGTTAAAGGCAATCTGAATTACTCTTGTCAGTGATTGGTAACAACCCAGGCTGGAAGGTCAGTCAACCTAATCGGAACATGCACAGAGAAATCTCTTGTCGAGACTATTCTGGTAGGGCATGTCTACTACTTAGAAGAACAGCTTTACCAGACCAAAGTAAAAAATAATTGTTAATATGTAATATATATAAATTTAACTGCAATTTTACTAACAATCCAAAGGGCTTCATTTGAGGCGTTCCAATATTTAATTGAAAGATTCCATGATAATATAATACACACTAAGGCACCATTAATCCCTTGGTATTCCCCCCTTTCCTGTTGATGTATTGTTGTGATATTTGGTACACACTTTATGTTCGGACAATAATACAATTTAAATCAATAAAACAGTTAGATTTGCTCATAATACCTTAACTTTAAGATCATTTTGAAACGTTGTGGGTCAAGATATTTCTTACGCTGACTGTGCCAGACGTTTTCAAATTATTCTATTAGGTACTTTAATTTCATCTGTTGCCAGCCTTGTTCTTGTAGTAAGTACGAGTAGGTACTATTGTCAACATTCTAAACAAAGTTAAAATACCTACTTACATCAAAATGATTGTAAAGATTTTCTGGCAGTTATTCTAGGGTTTTTTAAGACTTCACCGAACTGGAGCTAACGATGAGGTGGGTATATCAGATTCAATAAGATTCTGTAACCTCCACAACCCGATGTGCCTTCTGCAGCACAATAGAAATAGAAATATGTTGCACAATATACTTATCACTTTTAAATAGGGTTTAATCCTACTAATATCTATTATAAATGTGTATGTTTAGATGTTAGTATGTTTGTTACTTGATCACGCTCTGACGGCTGAACAGATCTGGCCGAAATTTGGTAAAGGGATAAAATTATAGTCTAATAACAATTTTTCTTCTGGGAATAGGCACCTATGAGCCATGAGTAGCGTTAACAGGATGAAATCCCACGCCAGCTGAGTAAAATACCTAAGTATGCGCCGATCTCAGGTGATGCCGCTAGTGACACTGACGTCACACAAGTTCATTTGTTTTAACACCTCTTCCCTTCCTTCTACTTCCAATATTTGTTCTAAATATATAGCTTCTTCTTCAATTCTGTGCCTTACAGGATTATTACAATTATTTCACGGACTTAAGTGTGAGTTATCAATTTTTATAATGTTAACTTTCATTTTAACCTGTTTTAACTGCTTTGTACCCCAATAAAAGAAAAGAAAATAAATAAATAGATATCACAATCTCTACTGAAAAAATGTCCACGGTGAAGTTACAGTATTTTTCCAGCGTTTGTTCACACGTGCTTCATATAATATTAGTTGTTTCAATTCGATTATTTTCTTTCTACGTTGTTTCAGTTTGTTTTTGTTTATTTCTTATCTGTGGTGCGTAATTATTATCTACGTTTTCGTTGTTGTCTGTTATTTCATTATTTATATCATTAATTACTTGATCTGATCGGCGTTAGATTCTGTGTCAACAAACGATAACTTCTGGAGGTTACAGTAAACACTTCATACATTGTTTCCTATACGGATTTAGGCCCGTATTCTAGAATGGTAATTCGATATCTTGATTTATCCGAAGACATGTTATATAGATTGTCTGAATCTGTCAATCTGTCTTTAGATAAATCGAGATTCAGAACTCAGTGTGGTTCTAAAATATGGGCATTAAAAGTTTACCAGATTGAACCTTGATATGCGGGATTTATTTCTTTTATCTCTGACCTCTGTGGTTTTCACCGAGCACTGGAGACGGCTATGCCTCTCTCCCATAGTGGGGTTGGACGCTGCCCCTTAGTGGTGGTGATGGAACTCCAATCGAGTTGGAACTTCATCGGATGTTATCCACGTATCCCTCTTAGCAGAGAGACTAGCAAACTAGCAGAGACACGTCTTATAATTTTCTTTTTTTCGTGCGGGAATCTCCGCGGATATCTCTCTCCGGAGTCGGAGGGGGGGGGGGGAGGGGGGGGGGGGGGGTTATGTCGGACTCGAACCGACTAATGCCGACTGTGGGTCGTAGTGCTAGTCGAATGTAGCAGAGGCATGTCAAAATTAACATTAAAACTGTTATTCTATTTCTAGTTCCTATTTAGGTACCTGTTGGGAATCAGAAATTTTATAGAATTCATTATGCTATCTATAAATACATTAGGAAAAATGAATTACTCATGTGGCGTTTGATCCCACAACCATTCCTGTGGGACTCCATCCACCGTCGCGTCGGCTTAAAGTCGGATATATAGAGAAGAGAAAAAAGGTATGAAATACACTTTTTTTACTAAAGAATCGTGAACCTCTGGGAATAGGCCATTGTACTTTGACATTGCGATGGTATTGACATAACCTGCATACATTATTTTAAATATATATTATCATTAGTTTGATTACTGACTTAATCTTTGCGACGCGACGGAAAATAGAACTATTATCGCAACTCATCTATCTTTTTCAGACGTTTTATTTAAGTGATTTTGAGATAGGATTGTTGATTACTATATCTATAGGGCGAGTACCTATGTTTCCGGGTATGATCCATAGGGTGCAGTGACCGGGTGTATTAAGAATTATACTTTTATTTAAGATCAATATGACTTCACCTCGTCTGAAGGTTAGCTGAAGGCAAAGCTTCAAGAAAGAAGGTCACCATTACAGATACCTACTTTGTAAAAAGCACCTGATGAAGCCGATAAAATAACCTTAATTTTATCGGCTTCATCAGGTGCTTTTTCAAGAAGGAAAGGATTTGTGATTAAATTTGAATTGGAAAAGTCAATACCAGGATATAACCCTGCCACAAGTCTCTTTCTAGTAGCCTGTTCCAACAATTGAGCTACCGAACACCTCCTAAAAAGTCTTGATTCTCCTATACATGAGAATACCTATTAGTAATTTCTTACTAATATTGAAAAAAATGGCCACATTATTTCACATTACACACGGCTAACAATGATTTGCCGGAATCACATGACTATGATAATTTTATGACTTAAGTTATCACCACTACCGCAGTTAAACTGGCAAAGCGGACCCCAGACTCCAAGTTGCAAACTTCGGATGCAACGGGGATTAAGAAAGAAGAAAGAAAGAAGAAAGAAAAGCATTTATTTAAGAAACACACGACATAAGATGGTTATAACAAAATGAATTAACGCTAAGATGAAGAAGAAGTTATAACCACTGAAGGAAACCCTTGCATCAGAACTTGATCCTTCAATCAGTAGGTGTAAGGTGTACCAGCTAGCTGGTGAGATTAGTTTAGTCTTCAACGAGTCAATAGCTCCAAGCACTGGGCCACAGCCACAGCTTTAATGTTATCCTACACACTACACAGCTCTTCGATAGTATAGATGCTGACTGCACTGGTAAAGGGGGGCCCTGGGCAAAGGACTAAATGTGACTTGAACTGGCGTGGGGCTGCACAATCGCTGAGGGTGACCGGGTGACGGGTGGAGCCGCCTGTCACGTTAGCAGAAGAAGGCCGCGGCCGCGGGGGCTAACCGGGGGCTAGATGAGGACACCGTGGTCCCCAACTTCAAGGGACTAACGCTATAGTTTTTTAATACCACTTAGGTGGCAGACAAGCCTACGGCCCACCTGATGGAAAGTGGTTACCACGGCCTATGGACGTATGCAACACCAGGGGCGTTACACTCGTGTTGCCTACCCTGAAGAAACCTTCTAATGCCCCTCTTGAAGAACCCCATATTGTAGTCGCTTGGGAAAACCACGGCAGGGAGTTCAATCCACAGCTTGAGCGTGGGACAATACCGCACGGTGCGCACCGTTTTCGGATGCAATGTGTGGGGATGAATTCCCTGCCTATGGCGAGCGGTGCGATGATGGAATGTAGCTGTGGGCATCATGCGGGAGATATTTATCTGGTAATCTCTCCTTCCCCAACCGAAGATCCGATTAGAGATCCGGAAGTAGGTTCGAGTCTATACACATAAGATCAACACCTAATTCCTCCTACAGTAATTAATTAAAACAATAAACTAATCAGTGATCAATAATTCTTCTTCTTCATTCTAGCGTTAATCTTTCTTCATTCTAACGTGGAGTCTGGGGTCCGCTCTTACCAGTCTAACTGCGGATTTGGCTGAACTTCGATATTTTTAACCCCCGACGCAAAAACGGCGGAAGTTTGACTGTCTGTATGTTGTCTGTGGCATCGTAGCTATTAAGCGGATGAACCGATTCGGATTTAGTTTTTTTTACTTATTTAAATCAGTGATAAATAATATTTGATCTATAGTTACAATATTCGTCAAAACTTGAGACATTTAGAAAATCTGCCAATAATTTTTCAGCAGATTTAGAACCGTCGCAACACTGAAGCTGTCTTGGTTAATGTGAAAATTTGCAAATGGGCACAACTAAACTTATACTATGACGAGATTTAGATTAGTATTTATCTGGAGTTATTCTTAGCCAAATCCGATTTGGTTATCGGATTTGGTTCAAAACGGCTTAGTTTATGGATTTATTGCTAAGCTAAATCCGATATAGAATAGGACTTTGCCCGACCCAAGAAAAGAGTCCCGTATGGTTTATTGAATAACCTTTGTTCGATATAATAAAAATGTTTGTATGAAAATCTAGAAACTCACAATTGCATGTATATTAACTCTTATCACAGGATGGTTAGGATATGTTAGAATATATTTATACAGTACCGAAGGTTCTACTCACCTCTAAAGTAAGGCCAACGAAGCGAGAGAAAAAAGGTAAACAAAGTTTCAGCGGTTCCAAACATTTATCACTTCAAGTACATTCCAGACAGGAATGAAATTGCTCATAAGATGGCGGATCTGACAGTTTAGAACCGCTGTGCTGACAGCTTTCCTGTACTACGAAACACGCAACGACAGCTGTCGCTCGGCCAATGTCGCGAACGTGTGACGTGTGCGACAACGACAGAGACAGTAATCGCTAATTATCGCTTAGTAATGGTCACTTATTTACCTTCTTTCTCTAGTCTAGTTGGCTTCACTTTAGAATACATTTGGTTTTCAATTTTATATGGCTAAACTATAGGGTAAGTAGGTTCCTACTTCCTCAAGTCAAGTCCTCTGTTCATGTTCGTATATAGCAAAGATGAAAAAATCCAACTAATATCATAAATGTGAAAGTTTGGGAAGTTTGTTAATAATAATGTCTAAGGTCCTTACATATGAAATTGGCGTTTTTCGTACTGGCCACTTTAATCACGATTTTCTCCTCTTTGGTAAGGAATTCCAAATTCAAATTTGTACAGCTATTTACTCATGTATTTGTGCTTCGATGACCGTCATTCATTTGTTTTTTTTTCTGTTTTTTTCTGTTTGCGTCACTCATTTTACAAAATGGAAAACTTAAAATATCGCATTATTTACGAATACGAGTTCCGCCGTGGCACTAGTGCTGCGGAAACGACTCGAAGGGTGAATGATGTTTATGGCGGTCATGTTGCAAAAGAAAACACAGTTCGTTTTTCCAACGTTTTCGTTCTGGAAATTTCGACCTGCAGAACAAGCCCCGTGGACGGCCTGAGACCCAAGTTGATAATGAAGTATTGAAGGCTATTGTGAAAGCGGATCCATTGCATACCACGTCCGAGTTAACTGTTTTAATTCACTTGAAGCAAATTGGGAAGATTAAAAAGCTTTAAAAGGTGGGTACCTCACGAATTGACTGAAGCAAACCGGCAAACGCGCGTCGACTGCTGCGTTACATTACTGAACCGGCACAATAATTAAGGTATTTTAAACCGAATCATTACCTGTGATGAAAAATGGATTCTTTACGATAATCGGAAGCGCTCAGCGCAATGGTTGGATCCTGGCCAGCCAGCCAAATCCTGCCCCAAGCGAAAATTAACCCCAAAAAAGTTACTTGTGAGCGTTTGGTGGACTAGTGCCGGTATTGTTCATTACAGTTTTCTCAAATCTGGCCAGACTATTACGGCTGATATCTATTGTCAGCAATTGCAAACAATGACGGAAAAGCCAGCGGCTAAACAACCTAGGCTGGTCAATCGCTCCATGCCACTGCTGCTTCACTACAACGCTAGACCACACACCGCACAACAGACGGCTACCAAAGAGCTTCAATTGGAATGTCTAAGACATCCTCCGTACTCCCCGGACCTTGCTCCAACAGATTACCATTTTTTTCGAAATTTGGACAACTTCTTGCAAGGGAAATAATTCAACTCTGATGGGGCAGTCCAAATCGCCTTCACAGATTTTATTGATTTCCGTCCGACTGGTTTTTTTAGTGAAGGGATCAATGAACTACCTATGAGATGGCAAAAGTGCATAGAAAACAATGGTTCATACTTTGATTAATTAAATATATTATATTTAAAAATATTCACCTTTTATTCTTCCCATACAAAACGCCAATTTTATATGTAAGGACCTAATATAAGTAGTAGTGACTTATCAAACTTCTGTTCAATGTCGGAGAAAAAAGCAAATTGTTACTGCACATTGACCTTTATGACGCACATTGGCAGACTTAGAGCGGGTATCGCCCTTTTGTTCGGCTAAATGAACTCTAAAAATTATTCTAATTATCACAAATTTTGCGATTTACTAATCTCTAGATTACCGTTCTGATAAAACTTCACATAAATAGTCAATGTTGGCTATTTAAACGGTACTATTTGCTGACAGCAACAAAAATGTTCTCAAAAGTCATTATTCTGTTGGCGATAGTGGCCGGAGTCTTTGGCAGGCAATCGCCAAGTGCCTATTCGGTGAAGAAACTACTCGAGACAAACCCTGAGCTCTATTTCTCCAGTGATATCGAAGAAGATTCTTTGCTCGATGCGGTGAGTTTCCATAAATATATTTATAGATGTTGTATACTAAGTTCAATAGGTGTTTTAAGGCACATCAAGATCTTCAAGACCCAAACACCTTCTGATTGAAGGACGAGACTTTGCAGCAGGCTTTCCTGAAAAATAAAACAAACAGTCGCTTCTGGAAGAGATCGTCATCATCACTCTCTGAGTCTTTGACCAACTCTGTTGGAGTCAGCTTTACAGTCTAACTGTAATGTGCCTAAACGTCGATATTTTCCATAAAGCGACTGCTGAACTGCTAACTGGGCGATCACTACGATGAAATCTACCTCATCGTTAGCTTCAGTAATGTGACTCTTGAGAAGTAGAATCTAATAGATTCAATCTTTGCAGCCCGGCTTAATCCGAAAGTATGGATACCCCCAAGAGACTCATACCGTCACCACCTCAGATGGTTATATCCTTGAGGCTCATAGAATCCCTCATGGAAGGGACAACTTCAACACCCCTGGTCCCAGGCGTGTTGCGTTTATGATGCATGGACTCCTGTCTTCATCAGCTGATTTCCTCGTGTTAGGACCCGGGAATGCTTTAGGTAAGTGCTTATTATTTTTGTTTATTCTTAATCTTGCTAATGTTTGTGAAAATCTTCGTATGTTTGTAACTCTACAACATCCAAAAGGCTAAACGGATTTGGCTGACATTTTGTGGAATAATCACAGTCTGATATAAGTTCTTACGGGTAGTTGGAGCTCTTAAAAGTCTAACAACTGGTCTAACTGCAATGCTTGGGTTGGGTTGTGGAAGTCAATGGTAGTCCTTTCACAGAAAACCAATCCAACTGCGGATTTGGCTAAACTTCAAAGTTTTGCCAAATCCGCAGTTGGATTGGTAAAGCATCCATCGCATCCGATGCTTTTCAACTTGGAGTCTGGGGTCCCCTAGACTTCAAGTTGAAAAGCTTCGGATATCACTAGCACTAACTCTAGAATGAAGAAGAAAAAGACTGTCTGATAAAACATATGAGCTACTTTTTATAGCTGAAATAGATTTCTGTGGGTTGTGGAAATTAGTTGGTCTTTAGCAAATTTTTGCAAAACTGCCGCTACAGCACCCAGATTCTAAGTTGTTTAGATGATTTGCAATTTCAATTCAGCAAATGTTTTTACTTAACTTACACTGGTATTATCGAAAGGCATTCTCAAAACCGATAACATATCGGATTTGATATTAACGGATTTAATTATTAGTAAATCCGTTGAATAATATTTGGGTTTTATATCTTGATGGATCACTGATATGAAGTTTAGTATGAGTTTAGATAGCCATGATGTATTTGCAAAGTCGTGTATTATCGGACATTAATAAGTGATTAAGATGACGTGTGTTTAGGTAGGTAGGTTAGGTTTGTACGGTATAACGTAATAGTTTTCTTTCAGAAATGAATTCTATATTCTTCATTACTTAACTGAAGAGTACTTTATCCTCCAGTTTGGATAATTTATTATTAAATCCTTCTCTTTCGTTTAATGATGATAAGGGTGAATTTCTCAAACGTAAAATTTTCGCGGCGTGACTGAAAATCATACCTTAAAGTTAACATAT
This sequence comes from Eilema sororculum, assembly GCA_914829495.1. Classification (NCBI taxonomy): domain Eukaryota; kingdom Metazoa; phylum Arthropoda; class Insecta; order Lepidoptera; family Erebidae; genus Eilema; species Eilema sororculum. The sequence goes on from OU618541.1 coordinate 22,768,160, forward strand.
AGTAATGATTATTTTTTGTAACAAAGATATCGTTTTTCTCTATATGCACGTATAAATTATATTATTGAAACTATTTTTGTGAGTGTGTAAAAAATGTCTTTTCACCTAAATTCTAAGCTTGGTGGCGCGTCCACAACCTGTTTTCTTGGGAATGATCACAGTTTAATCAAAACTTCATTGGTTTACTGAGTATACTTAATAATAATTCGATTTGGCATTATTTTAGCTATCTTCGATACTGTCATTCGTAGTATTTAGTACTATACTTTATCTTAAAAATAATTTGTAAGTTGCGTCCGCGGCAAATGTAAAATTTTGGTGGGATTTATAAAATCATCGAAGGAGTCGTATTGAAAGTACCTATAAGGACGACACTATCATCATTGGAAACGTTCAGTTGGGTGTTAATGAGCACCAGTGCCAGTTGACCCCAGTCCCGTTTCGTTTTTCTGCCAAACACGTAAGTAGGTCGTTTCATAAGCATCGGACAAAAATATTGTAATTTTTGTGTTGATTATTTAAAACGGTTTATTCTCATTGTATGTTTTAATATTTAAGTATAGTGTACAGGTTCAGTATGTGTATTAAATTTTGGTAATGTAACCACTATATTCTAAATAGTATTTTTATAAATAATTTTTTTAGACGTGAAACTAATTTTGGTGGAGCAATTTTGGTGAATTTGGTGGGGTTTTACTAATCATCAAAATTGTATATTTACACCAAAATTTGTTTTCATAGTTATTTAATTAAGCTCCTACGTAGTCCGTCGGGCTACTAGGTCAGGTGACCTCTACGTAGTATACCCTGGGCAATGGAGAAAGCACCGCCTCTCTCCCTAGGTGGGAAAGAGGTTGTTGGCAGTTGAGGGTTGTTCGGAAGCTTTCCTAATTTTCTCTCAGATTAACCATTAGCATATGAACTACCCATACAAAAGACGGGCGAGTAGTTGGGTGAAGTCAGCTGATGCCGCAGTAGGGACAGGCCGGTGTGGTGGAGCATCGTGCTCTCTTTCCGTCACCTGCTTCTACTGGCGTGAAAGGTGGCCTCACTCTTTACTACTAAGCCTACGCTGTTAAAACCTGCCCACCCTTCTTCCCTCCTCTCCACTGTCAACATCATTTGGCTTTTCTTCCTCTGCTTTCTCACTTACATGAAAGCTACCGTGGATGCAAGAGTGCCTCATGCAATCTTTTGCACGTGACTCCACGCAACAAAGCGATGAAGTCGAAGATGTAGGTGACACGCAACTCCTGCTTATGTTGCTCCAGCAGCTAGCACTTTGCTATCGTGTAAAAGGTACTCAATCTTCTCCACAGAAGGCTTCTGACCTCTACCGTCCTCAAGCTCCTACATCCACATCCTCACATGTTGCACCAATCTATCGGCGTCCACCACCGATATTAACAGCATACATGGGCAGTTAAGGAGTGATTGTCTGATGCTATCCGACCAAAATACCACGCTGATTGGGAATGGACTAAGGACAGATCACAGATCACAGAGACAGTGATAAGGAAAATTCTCATATTGCCAACAGCGGTTCGAACAACGGAATCAGAATCGTGGTACATGTATCGGATGGTGTAAACTTCTGGAACCCTTTTGAACCGCAATGCCCATCAGCTCACCGCGTGAGAAACTTAGTTGAAGGACTCCTGTAAGTTCAGAAATAGACATCACACTACCAACTTGTCTTGCCACTCCCAAGTGTCCATGGCATATCTTCTGTCCACCCTTAGGCATACCGAGTACCATATTATGTTGCTCCAGCAGCTAGCACTTTGCTATCGTGTAAAAGGTACTCAATCTTCTCCACAGAAGGCTTCTGACCTCTACCGTCCTCAAGCTCCTACATCCACATCCTCACATGTTGCACCAATCTATCGGCGTCCACTACCGATATTAACAGCATACATGGGCAGTTATGGAGTGATTGTCTGATGCTATCCGACCAAAATACCACGCTGATTGGGAATGGACTAAGGACAGATCACAGAGACAGTGATAAGGAAGATTCTCATATTGCCAACAGCGGTTCGAACAACGGAATCAGAATCGTGGTACATGTCTCGGATGGTGTAAACCTCTGGAACCCTTTTGAACCGCAATGCCCATCAGCTCACCGCGTGAGAAACTTAGTTGAAGGACTCCTGTAAGTTCAGGAATAGACATCACACTACCAACTTGTCTTGTCACTACCAAGTGTCCATGGCATAACTTCCGTCCACCCTTAGGCATACCGAGTACCACCTCTCCCACTTTGAGAATAAGTGCCTAAAATTTTCCCAGCAATCTTGGATAAGTTCGTCGATAATATTGGCACCATTAGAGTAAAATATAATCCTTGCTAGAAGCAAGGATAGATAGAAGAATCAAATGTTTTGCTTTTAATTAATACTACTAACAAATAAAGTGGTTTTGCCATATAAAAATGAAGTTGGTGATAAAAGGGTAAAAATTAAGGGTTATATGTAACTATTAAGTGCCAAATTCTAGAAAAAAAACAAAGGAATAGTATAAGTAATAATAAATAAAAAATAAAAATAAGTTGATATGCAATTTTGGTGTTAGACACCAATTTCGGTGTATTGAAAATTCAGGTGGATAAAATAAACAAGTAATTTCCAGGGCTAATTAGACTATTCAAACATAATAGGCATAAAATATGTATTTCTAGCTAAATATTGAAAGAGATTACCTAAATACCTAGAAATAAAAAAAATCACCAAAATTAGCTAAAAATTCATAGATGTTGAAATTCACCCATAACTTAATACATATATACAACACATTTACGTCTCTTTTCCAAGTAGGTAGAGACTACTCTGCCTACTTACAAATTGATATGGTAATTTTGTTTGCATTTGGTTACATTCAGCTTCCAATAAAATTGTTTACATACATTGTTCTGTTAGTTCGATAGATAGAAAAAAGTATGCGAATTTTATAGCTAAGTCAATTTCAATGATATTTGAGTTAGATACAGCAGCTTTCAGCTCAAATCCAGATTAGCCAATACCGAACAATTTTGACGGCAGAATTTTAATAAAAAAAAAATATTTTTCCAGCTTATACCCTAGCGGAAGCAGGCTATGATGTCTGGCTTGGTAACGCCCGCGGTAATTTCTACTCCAGGAAACACGTCTCACTTAATCCAGATGGCAGAGACCAATCCTTCTGGAGATTCTCCTGGGATGAGATAGGCAATCACGATCTACCTGCCTTCATTGACTACATTCTAGAGAAAACTGGAGAACAGAAAGTCCACTACATTGGTCATTCTCAGGGTGGAACCACTTTCTTAGTGTTGAACTCCTTGAGACCTGAATACAATGAGAAGTTTTACTCCTTCCAAGGTCTGGCTCCTGCCTCATACTTCAATTACAATAATGTATCTATGTTCAATTCCCTGGCTGCCTATGAGAGTATCATTGAAGTGAGTATACTATATTTGAACTAATATTATGTCAATATATATAAAAGTAATAGATAGGATAAGATTCATGATTTAATTATGAGTCGAATATCCGTATCATTCCTGGTGCAAAAGTGCCCATGATGGCCATCCTTTGCCTCAGGAACGGATTAATCGGACACTTTTTGGATAAGAAAACTTTAGGAGTTGCTTGAATGTTTAAGAGGAGATGCAAAGATTAACGGAAATATGTGGGAGAGTAAAAGCTTGAGGAGCTAGTCGCTTTTTAGTTCTTATTCAGACTATTCTCATAAAGGCAGCAACTAACGAAGACTTATTATCTGACGATGAAGTCTTATTATGAATTATTAGTATTTATATTACTTACATAGTTTATTATTTGCAGGCCGCCGCATTCACTATGGGTCTAGGTGAAGTGTTTTCCGACTTTGAATTTGTAAACTACTTTATGGATACCTATTGCGATGATGGAGCCGAAGGCATGTTTGAATCAATTTGCGGCTTTACCGGCACTGGTTTGACCGAGAGGGAGTACTATAATGCGGTATGTATTATTATAGAGCTTTGATTATAGAAAGTGGTCTACACTGTCACTGTTTCTTGAAACTAAAGTCTTGAACACCAGAAAAAAGAGCAGTATTCCACGAATCACCAGTATACACTCAATGAATTTAAGTTAAAGTCAAAGATTTTCATTCAACTTTGAACAACACGATTGTTTCTTATTGACATCAAAAATAATTCTAATAAGTTTACCACCGCTTCCAAGGCGCTGGTGGAGAAGAAAATCCGCAACAAACTCCACAACAACAATTATAAGAAAAAGTTAAACTGTCTTGGTGAATTAACACCCACATTTCACCAATCATTGTATTCGGTCCCGTGGGACCCGTGTACCTATCATACAAATGCCCAGACACTTTAACTTTTCCTTAAAAATGATGTAGATGAGTTTTTTGCACCGTTTCTTTTCCACCAGCACCTTGGAAGCGGTGGTAAGCTTAGATGAGCCTATTGCCGCATTCTGGGCACTATTATTGACTCGAGCTATGCATCTGGGCTCACACAGGTAACATCAGACAGACATGATATATCATATTTGTCTGATGTGCCACATAGAACCACGCGGCTTATTTTTATAGAAGTAGATATTCGTCAACACTCTCAATTATTTCTACATCATCATTAACCAAATATTACGCTTTCTTTCCAGACTATGGTTCCACTGTTCATGGCTCACGCTCCCGCAGGTGCATCCATTCGTCAGTTCGCCCACTACGCCCAAACCATTCGCTTTGGTCAGTTCCGTCGTTACAACCACAATATTTTCACCAATTTGGCTGTCTACGGTAATCGCAATCCCCCAGAATATAACCTAGCCAGGATTACAGTCCCAAGTTACCTTTACTACGCTCTCAGCGATAACGAAGTTCACTACCAAGATGTAGCCACTCTAGGAGGAAGACTGTCCAATACTATCAAACTGATTGGAGCTGGCAGGCCGTCATTTAACCATTATGATTTCATTTGGGCTATTGATGTGAAACAATTGGTTTATGAGCCATTAGTGGGATATATGAAAGAGGCTGAAGGTATGCAGTAATTAGTCTAATCTGGTTTGCATATGGTGTTAGTATGGTTGGTTATAAACTTTTTTAAGCGTTCCTAACATGATAAGACCATTTGTGAATGCGCTCTTTTGGATGTCGTTTTTATAACGTCAATGGCGTGAGGGACGCCTTCCATAAGCGACCGTTGACAAACCATTTATTCTCGCCAAAAATCCACGTCAAATATTGTTTTTTATGTAATTTATATGTTTGTTTAATATACAAATGTTAAATATTTCTTACCTTTTCATTTATCAACCCTCGTTAACTTCTCAATATTGTATGGGTACATTTAAAATCCATCAACGCAAGAGTCGATAATTGGAATTTTGACTGGTGATGCGTTTTAAGGCGTAAGTTTGAAAGATCGGGGCTAACTTTGCTTTTGGTATCCCCAAGGTTATGACATGTCATTCCTGGATCAGGTTTCTAAAAAGACAGAAATGCAGATTCTCTAACAGACTGACATACAAATTATTATATTTGAATATATCGGGAATAATGAAATGCTCAAGTGGGACTTGAACCCACGACCTTACAGGGGGAATGCTCTTCCAACTTAACTATTGAGCCACACCTGAATCACTTCAAATTTCCCTCTTCAAAAGGCCGATGAGCAATTAAATATTCGTCTTTAAAAAAACACAATTAAGTTAATATAAGTAATTTGTATCTTGGCACCAATGGGATTATAAAAAAGAAAAATAATTTGCAGGTAATACAGTTGTATTTATTTCCATATAACAAAATACAAGGAATCTTATACTAAATGGGTGAATAATAAATATTTACAACGGGTAAGCTGGCAGTTGATCCGTATACAGGGAATCGTAAAGAAATTCGCAGTTACAAACTATAAAGATTAAAATGAGGTACTAAGTCATTCATATCATAAGTGACTTTAATTTTCATCAAACTATTAGCCTAGTACACACTAGGCAAAAAGATGCGCATCAACATACAATAATGTTGCTTTTCTACGAATGATCAATCGTTGAACAAACAACAAGCTGCGCGTCAATCGGCAAATGTTGCCTAGTGGACACGAGGCTTCCCCTTATTCATATATAATTTAAGCATGATATCCTAAAATTAATTAATTATACAAGTACATGCTGTGACTCGTGAGTTCGATTTCAATTATCTTAAAAGCACTGCTTAGATGCAAGGTTACGTCCGTGACATCGCAGAAAGGTCATTGCAATTCTTTAAAAATCAATTTAAGACTTGGCTGTAGTAACATTGTGATCTTAAGCCAATTTTGCTTAATAACAAAATAACCAAGATACTAAAATAACAAATTGTTAAAAATTCACAAATAATAAATTATTACAAAACACTAACTCCTCCCTGAGCTGATTAATTAGGTTATAATGACCAACAAGATCAAATAGATATAATCTGCGGGTTAAAAATATCCAACTAACTTCAAGCTAACAATATTCTAAATTTCCTAAAGGGCTATATTGCACAAGTCGAAATTACTACGAAAAACTTATTTTAGTCGTTGGTTCTGAATAATATACAAAAAGAAGCTATTAGTACAATCCAGACGGCATGTCTAGGACTTTGTGTGCACCGTACTTTGTTGAAACCGATCCCATTGGTGATAGTGTTCTTTTTAAATCAGCATGACTATGCGTCCCATTTACTACAAGGCTAGTCATACTAGCAGGAGCATCCCTTAACATGTGAGGACCAGAGTAAAATCCAGCGTTAGTATGACCACGTTTTACCAGAAATGTGGAACTATTAAAGGCTTTAGTATCAAGTGCTGGGCTCAACTTGGATTGGGACGTGTAAAACTTTTGACTATCTGTTTTGAATATAGTGTCGTCTTTAGGACATGTTTTCGATTCATAGCGATGATAATTACCTAATTTGCTATTTGATCTTGTGATAGGTATAAGAGGACTCTCGTTGTCTGCATCGCTATTAGTTCTAGAGGAAGATCTTTGTCGTCTTTCATACGGCCAAACCGGTTTTTTGGGTTCTGTGAGCATTACAATATCCACCATTGAGTTAAGACCTTCATCAATCCTGTCTAAACTTTTCGTGAGCTTCTTCGATTCAATCAAGTTGACTATTTCATCAACGCGACTGCATTTTGAATTAGTTCTGTTTAATGGTATAGCACCAATATGGCTTTCATTGTAAAACATGCTATCAATATATTCGCGTTGACGTGAACCCTTTTCAGAAGTTTGGCACGATTCACTTCGTTTTAAGGAAGTCTTTCTACTGTCATCTCTGGAGCGAGTTCTTGATCGCTTAGGTCTACTCTCTTCTTTATTCATTGCATTGAATACAGCTCGGCATTCGTGGAAGTCAAAACTGGACCCTGAAGGCTTCTTATTAACCTTTTGTTTGGAGTTGGTGGTATTATATTTCGAGGCGCTTAATAAAGAGTCAGATCCTTCATCACTTGAGTAGAAATTGTCATTGAATAGATCTGGTGGTTTGTACAGTAAACCTTGATCTGCAGGTGGGATAAAAAGATGATGCAAACTCTTTGACTTTCGAGGTGGATGTGGCATAATTTTAGTTGGCACTATCTCTGATTCCTCATCATCCTCTACACTATCGTCAGCAGTGAAATCCTCTTTGCTTTTTATCTGAATGCTGTGTTTTGTGCTAGTAATAGAATCTTCTTTATCATCACCATGGTTCTTGCATTTTAATGCATTTATCGGGACGTTAATTTCAGAAGTCTGATTACATCTAGATGATTGGTTATCATTGTAAACTTGTTTGGCGAACTGTTCTGATTCGGCATGGTTAACTATATTTCTTAGTTCTTGAATAACCTCATCTATTGTTGTTTCTTCATCTTCATCAGAAGATTTTTTGTCGTTCTTTTTGCTCTCTAGTTTTTTGTGTAGCGGCCGTCTGTTTCGCATAAGATCGTATGTTTCGTTCTTGACGTTGAACATTTCATAAACCATGGACTCCCTTTGAGGGTCTCCTTCTGGACTTAAAGATCTTTCTGAAGAACTAATACCTTCATCTTCTGGAGGTGAGGATTCATCTAGAAATACAAAAAGATTAAATGAAATAGGACGGTTTTTTTTTCAAACAATTGGAATCATACATTGTATGTGACATGTGCGATTTGACTGGAATAATGTTCAAAATTGTTTTCAAGCAAAGCAGTGCTAAGATCTTACCCCTACATTGCATAGAATTCTTTTTCTTCAAGGCAAACGGTTTCTTCCTGGTAGAGTTTCCGTGCTCTGAGCGCAGAGAAGACACCTCCTCCTGAAGTTCACAGCACTTCTCTTTCAGACACTTCTCTAGAGACAAGAGGATTCCTTTTTCTTCTTGAAGAATCTGAAAAATTAACAGAGGTATTTTTAAATTATAATATTCCTCGAAAAGTCAATCATAGATTTTTCAAATCGGCTCGTGGCTAAGTTGTGATAGAGCAGGTTAATACCTGACAGTTTTAGGATCAGTGACCTTTCTTGCTCATAGGAGAGCACGTTAAGACGATTACCATATGAACATCTTTAAAGACATATTCACACATATAAATATTAGCACTTATACCGAAGTAGTAGGCATTTTTTACGCTACGTTGAAAGGACACTTGCTGTCTCAAGGTATGAAGTTTGAATATAGTCTGTTTTCAACGATACAGGAGTGAAATAATGTAATAGTACCTTCACTCTTTTCTCAAGCAAATCAAGTTTATGTCTGAGATCATCCTTCTCCTTCTGTGCCTCATGCGCCTTCTCGCTCAGGGAGTCGATGTCAATCAGCTGTCTCTCGTACTCGGCTATCTCTAACGTCACGTGCTCATTGACGCTCGGCAGTTTGGTCATCATCTAGAAATCATCAAAAATACCTTTAATACTTAGAGACCTTACTACACCTATGATTATTATTGATGCATTGCAAATGAAAAAAAAAGAATGTATTATTTTTTTGTACCATTTCGGCTTCCCAACATCTGGAATCCACCTTATCATCTGGACTACACTATAGCTCCTTGCCATCCAGAAATAATGTGTAGTCAACTTACAGACCATGTATAAAATACTTAGAACTTCGCAATTGAATGGTCTACGGCTACGTCACAGAGATCGTCATAAACACGGTGAGGTCGATAGTTTAATAGTTAAGTATTTGGCCATACGATCGGAAGGTCCCAGATTCGAATTCTGGTTATTACACTACCAACGCGACTAATTTAGTTAGGAGATTGATAATTTCAGTAATATTCTTCAAAAAATAACAAAACGCAGAATACTCACTTTCTTCAAAGTAATTATATCAAAACCAGCTTGCTCTAGTTCCGCCTGGATGTACAACTTTCTCTGAGGAGTAGGAGCACTGCTGAGGAGCGCGTTGATGAAACTCAGGCCTGCTGCCTGCAACTCCCCTGAACCACCAGTACTTTGCAGCATTCCTACGAGGAATCTGAAGCGAACTGGTTCCCCGTACCGAAGGCGAAGAGTTGAGAGCGCTTCGGAAACCATACTGTGGCCATTCGCTGGTGGATCGCAGGCTTTTGTTAAGAGCTGGAACGGAGAAAAGTTATTTTGAAGTCCAGTAATTAAGTGACGGAAGGTCCGACGCTTTCTAGCTAGTTGAATGGACGACCTAAAGAAGGTAGCCTTTTTGTATCTCTTGGCAACGTGGGCAACATTAGAAGCATCACACTCTGCTGCCAAACCTGTAAAACCTTCTTATTCCCTTATTTATTGTCTTATCTATTTCTTTTTTCCTTGCATTGTAGATGGAATGTAATGGATACGGAAGGTGGACACGTTAAACAATGAGATCTTTAAAATCGATGAGTTAATTGTCTTCTTCATTCTAACGTTAAGCGTTTTCGGAGTCCCAGCTTTTTCCAGTCTGGGGTTTGGCTGAACTTCGACATCTTCCGTGAAGCGATTGCCATCTGACCTCCACAAATCATTCTTGATATGAAAGTATTGCAGTTAGACCCGAATTAATTGTCTAAACCCACTTTTGACGTTTTCACCGTGTATATATATAGCTATCAATTAAATTATACCAGATAGTTACCTGCAAAGCCAGGACCCTGGATTTGTTGACGGTGGACATGATACAGACTGTCAGCGTGTACACTCCGTTAGAGCCCCCCACCAGCCTTCGCACGCAGTCAGGGTACCTGCTACAGCAGCTCCACAGGCATTGTCTGTAAACGAGTTTTAATAGATTTAAGCAAATTTGGAATGAAACAGGTGTGGCTCAATAGCTCAGTTGGAAGAGCAGTCCCCCTGTAAGGGAAAGGCCGTGAGTTCGAGTCTCACTAGAGCATTTCATTTTTTCCAATGTTTTTCGAACTTAAAAGTTTGCATATATATATATACATATATAAATGCTATAAAAATTCATTAAGAAAAAAACCATTCTCTTTAAATAATTTAATAATAAGTAGGTATTACCCTATTCAACAATACTTAAACAGGTTTTCAAATAGAAATTTGTTTAGATGTTTAGGCAAGTCGACTCCGAGTTAGGGAAAGTCTCAGAGGATGAAGAGGACCATTTTATTTGATTAGAATCAGTTAAAATTCATCTCCCACCGTACTACTACTACGTAATTTACCCAAAGTGCGGAATACCCTCCGGACTCCAACAGGTTTTGATCATGAACCCATCATTATGTAAAAGAGCAAGCTATCTTCCTCTCTCAGGAAGAGCACAAGACACAAACATAGCACTATCTTCAACGGCCACAGCGCGTTTTAATCCCCACAAACGCAGTGTCAGGATTATGATTAATAGAGTGGGTTGAGGGATTTCATTATAGTATTGTTAAACATCTTTTGGTCGTGACGAAGGTACTTACAAACAAGCAAGCTCATCGAGAAGTGGTCGTCTGCGCACGGCGGGTGGTCCACGCGCTCCCTCTCCCGATTGGCTGAGCTGCACGTTGCGCAAGAGTTCCAGTAGTAGCGTAACGCCATCTAGTGGCTCGCATGCGAACTCTTGGACGAAACTGAAATATAATTAAATGGATTTTGTTTAATTTTTATACTTTCTTTTCTTAGGGGAATTATTTATATTGTGATTCAATAAACGGGCCGTGTTGGTCCCCGGTGAAGTAGACTAGGGCCACCCCATCTCTTCCTGTGGGTACCGCAGAAGGTGACTAAGAGATAGGGCTATTTTCCATCCGACAGTAAATATATAGTCCATGACTAAGTGCCTGCTTGACGAAAATCATAGTTGATGAAATGTTAGTGTTAATACACCTCTGCCTACCCCTTCGAGGATTTACAGGCGTGATCATATGTATGTATAAACGTGAAAATTAGATAACAGGTAGATTAATGTTTTGGTGACCCAATAGTAACCCAATCCTATCCTATTCCAGATTTGGCACAACTCAGTTGACAATCCATACTAGTATTATAAATGTGAAAGTAACTCTGTCTGTCTGTCTGTATGTTACTCTTTGAATTTGATATAGGGGTAGATTAGACTATGAGAAAGGACATAGGCTATGTTTGGTCGTAATAACCGACATCCACGCGGGTGGAGCCGCGGGCCAAAGCTAGTGTATAATAAAATATCTCAAATCCAAATAAAGGAAATAAAATGCATGCCTTGAACGTTTCTACTAATAGTAATTTTCCTGTATACACATCTTAAAGGGCAATTCCTAGTAGCAACGAAAAAAAAAACAGACTAATCACCATTAGAGATATAACTGGTACTAGGGTTGTCGCACACCGTCTAAGGTCCTATATCTACCTGCTTCCAAAAAGAACTTCATTTTGAGATACAAGTAAACATCATAGATTATCGTGACTTTTAAGAGGGTGAATGTGGTGTGAATCGACAAACCCAGTGTGGAAAGCCTACGCTAAAATCCGATACCGATGTATACTTACAGCAAGCCCTCAATGATGATGAATCGAGCCCACCAGGCTCCACAAACATACAATAGTGCATTGATAATGCTAATAGTGAGTTCCCTGAATATGTAGAAACTCTCCATCTAGGTAAGTGAACCTCCATATCGAATTACAGAATTACTGCTCAAGTAGAAAAAATAATGATCAAGCATTGTTCATATTTGTTTTTTCGTGCGAAAATCCCCTCGAATACCTCCCCCGCTGGAGCCGGAGGAGAAGGTTATGTCGAACTTGAACAGACTAAAACCGCACGCCGTCTGTGGGTCGTGGCGCTAGGCCGAAGTTGAGGTTGTCATTGAGATATCTCTCGCACCCCGGCTGACCCAGGGCCATTCTTGACGGTCTGGCCGTATCGGGAACTGGCCTTTTAATCTTTCGAAGAAATTTGAATCCAATTTAGAAATTTATCTTGATATATACGTAAACCAATAAAGACCGAAAGTAGTATTTTCTGCGTTCATAATAATTATAATACACATCTAAAACGCAATAAAACTTAACAGTAAGATAATATTCTTTGTTAAAATTAACAAAAAAAAGTTTTACGACTAGTTGAATAGTGTCAGCCCTAGATTGAGCCCTGTAATAAACCCGGGGGTATAATTTGACGACATAAGAAAAATTATAGTAACAATTACCATTGCGATTCGCGGGAGCCGTTGCAGTTTGCAGGACAAAAACTTTTAATGTAGGGCTATAAAGTTAGCGGTGATTATGTGCCTTACATAAATAGCTACTGCGAGTATTAAAATATTTTATCATCGGTGAGCTCCGGTTGCATGTAAAGTTCGCACTGTATTGTTTCCACAGAAATATTTTTAAGCTAAAACGGACCTGTGTATTTTAAACAATTCCTGTCCTGTGAGACAGGAAGTTTCGAACGCTTACTCAGTACATTTAAGACTAGCTTGTAATAACATAGTTAAAAATACCGTGTATATGTTATATTGTGCTTTTTCCAACTCTAGAAAAAAAATGGAGGAGTAAATTTGAAAAATAGAGGTATTTCGTATCTCTCATGATTATTTATTTGCAGTGAAAAGAATGGCCGATCTATCCTATTATATTTCTGTGATAGGTTCACTCTTCTACTCTTACACTTACACACTACCATCTGACCGTACCACAAAATGAAAAATGCGTCACAATCCTACTGTATTGTGACGCACGTAACCTAGGTGTTATATAAAAAATAAAGGTTGTAAATAGTTTTTCAAGATTTTAAAATTATGCTACTAATACGAAAAATTAATAATAATCGAGTAATATACAATATAATACTCGTTTCTTTGTAATAATATTTGGATTGTGTTTGATAATATTTCTTTGGAATTCTAGTCTGTTTGTCCGCGTTGAACGTGAAATATATTTCGTATAATTATTCAATGGATTTTGATGCGGTTATTTTTTGTCATAAGGTCTTAGTCAGACTAAAGTCTTGCGTAGAGTTTGATCACAATCAGTTCAGCAGAACCGGGAATAGACTGGAAACAGGGTAGCCTATCTATTGCACCGTTTTTAGTGGCCATACCCGGTCCTAAACCGCTTGAAGAAAACGCGATTTGACGGGGACGTAATTATACGTTGGTATTTCTTTATGTTTAGTATTTATTCAGACGTGAGCCACAGAATAGATTAGTTGTGACGGTTTTGCAGTAGATTGATAATAAATTTAGAAGTACCTACGTAATTGTCTTTTAAGTCGTAAAATAATAATAACATAACATAAACTCACGCCTGTATTCCCCGAAGGGGTAGGCAGAGGCGGTAGCACCCACATTTCGCCTGTTTATGTTTAGGTCCCAATATAATAGGTGGCGAGCCTATTGCCATTAACCGGGCACTTATAAACCTGCGATAAATACACACACAACTTCGAAAAGCATCGAAAAGTCGTTGGTGTGTGCCATGGTAAACCTGGGATCGAACCCGAGACCTCGTCTCAGCAGTCCATTACCCATACCACTAGGCTACCGCAGGTAATAATAAATGTCCATGTAAATACAGATATTCTGAGTAAAAGTAATCTCCCATCTTATTTAAGTTATTATAGTTTGGTTCTGTGCTGGACAATTTCCACTAATAACTGCATCCTGTATTAAGCTATCAAATAACATGAAAACCCAGTTTAGTTCAGAAAATTCAGCTTGAAGATGAATAAGACGAGTCTATTTTTTTACTGAATTTATCACGAATGACAACGACATATTCGTTATCGAACCCTTGTCTTTGCAATCGCTTACTAATAAGGTATGAGATGTACAAAAAATCAAGTGGCGTAGGATGTAAGATGTAAGGCATATAAATGCCCTAGCTTTTGCCCGTGGCTCCGCCCGCGTGGATGTCGGTTATCGAGACCAAACATGGCCTATGTCCTTTCTTAAGGTCTAATCTACCCTTATACCAAATTTCATCAAAATCGGTTCAGTGGTTCAGGCGTGAAAGCGTAACATACAGACAGACAGACAGACAGAGTTACTTTCGCATTTATAATATTAGTATGGATAATCTTAGTTAATTATTGACGGAAAATCGCGTCCATTGGTACCTACAAGTTTGCTTTCATATTGCCTTATGCCTTTTCTCTAATTGACACCTAAGCGTAAAAATATTCGTTACAAGACCATCAAGATATAAATTTAGATTTTGAAACCATAATTAAACCTATATAAATATAGCTATCTATTCTCTTGTAGTCAGCGTTCACCTTATCGGGTTTAATTTTTATTAAAATTTTATATTACCCATATAAAACTTCAATTTAATGTTCATAAAATACAAATTAAAACATCGTGAAAGCTAATCTTTGCGAGGAGCTTTCAGTCGTAAAACTCTAAATATACCTTGGCATTTGGTTATAAAATTGTAATTTAAAACTTAGGTTTTAAGTTATATTTTTAGTACACAGCGTCGGTAGCTTAGTGGTTAAGGAGTCGACCTTACGATCGAGAGGTCCCGGGTTCGATCCTGGCCATTACACTACGAACGTGAACCCACTCCTAGCACAAGCAATTTAGCTTAGTTGGAGAGCTTAGAGGGAATATTAGTAAATTCGGTTCTACAATTCTTTAAAAAAAAAAAAAAAAACTAAAGATATAAGCATAATATTTACTGTCTTTAAGTATGTTGTCAAGTGAAATAGGAAAAGCAGATACTATTATCGAGACCTCGAGCAAAGAATTTCAAGTACTATTTATAGCTCAATGTTTGTGAGAGCAACTGCCGTCTTCCTTCTTAACCCCGACAAGAAAACCTACGTCTATAAGACATACCTACCCCTTAGGACAAATGTTAATTCGATAGCCAGCCTATCCTTTTAATATTATAAACGAGAAAGTTTGTAAGTATGGACGGTTGGATGGTTGTTTGTTACTCTTTGACGTCTAAACGGCTGGAGCGATTTTAATAAAATTGGATATAGAGTTAGCTGATATCCTGGATTAACATATAGGCTATGTTTGGTTGCGATAACAGATATCCACGCGGGCGAAGATACGGGCAAAAGCTAGTTCTAAAATATAATTGACAGCTTCTGTGGCGTGGCGGTAGTGCACGCGACTACCACGCAGGAGGCGCGGGTTCGATTCCCGCTCAGTGCAAATATTTGTATGCATGAATATGACTCTTTGCATTGGTCTGGGTGTTTCTATGTATAATATGTATGTATTTACAAAAAAAAAAAGTATGTTTATCCGCTTTCTAGATTCCATAACACAAGCTATAAAGCTTACCATGGGTCTAGATAGCGTTGTGTAGAATGTTGTAGAATATTTGTAGAATATTTATAATGTAGAATATTTAATGATGAATGTGTAGGATTAACACGTACTTTGATGCTTATCACAGTAGTCAATGTAAATCAGTCCAAAAGTAAATCATTCCATTCTACATACGTAGGTATTGCCACTTATCTATAGAGGCAGAGATTCATCTATCTATATCATATTTTCCAGAAGTGTCGACTTCTGCTAATAAATTCATTGAGAACCCAACTAAAAATATTAACTTTCAAAACGAGTCGATTCGCACAAATTGTTCGATCAAATTTATGCGAATCGGTAACAAAATTGATTACTAAAAATCTCTTAACCCTATCGTCACAAACGTAACCGATTACGCAACAGTGTAGGGCTCCATTAAAGCGGTCATTACTCGGTAATTTCGTCGGCAGCCACCGGTTAACAACCGTGGCGATGGGAGAATATAATCACTGTGTCGTTCCCAGGTATAAACTCGACTTAATTCATGGGAATTCATGGTAATTACTGTATTTTAAGTAGCTGATAATGAAGACTAAGAGTTTGGGAGCAAGTACAAAGTATGTAAAATTATTTTTAACGGGTACTATCGCAATTCATTTCGTTTGGCTTCGGGGTTTTCCCGCGGTTTTCACGTGATATTTCGATCCCGATTCCGATACCCATGGGAATCTACTCCCGGGATAAAATGAGTAAACCCCTATTTTTTTTATAAATAGACACGTCAATTTGACTTTATCTCGCCTGATTGTAAGCTAAAGACAAAGTCTCGGAAAGAGGGTCACCATCGTAAACATGTACCATGTTTACAATGGTGGCAGCACTCAGCTTGACGGCCTCATCAGATGTCTTTTCACGCCCCGCTTAAAGGACCGGGAACTGTAGGAAGAAGGAAACACGTGAGCTGGCAGGGAGTTCCAGGTCTTAATGGTGCGGTATAGGAATGATTCACCGAAAGGAATATATTCTGCATCGTATGCGGGAGACATCTTAGCCCTGCACGTGTTGTCCTGAAGGAAAGGAGAGGGTGGGACTAATTGAAAGAGCTCCTATGTGCTATTCTAGACTATAAACTACCTATCCCTATATCAAATTTTAGCCAGATACGTTTAGCCGTTAGAGTATGATTGAATAGCCACATCCGAACATCAAAACATCCAAAAATTCAGACATCTTTAAGGCTTAAGGTCTGCTAGCCAATACACCTGCTAATTCGAAGAACCAGGCTTTCCTCCAGGGCTTGTAGGTCAGATAGCAGACGCTTCTGCAAAGGTAAGCCAAACGAATAGAACGAGCAGGATAGCCAACGGTGATACTCGACTTTAAAGTACAAGTTAAATTGCCCCGAAGAACAAAGTACAATACAGGGGCATTATTCTACTTGACAATAAATTTTAATCACAATCGTAACGTAAGTGAACAGTGAAATTCAATTAGTAAGAGTAAAAGATAGAACTGGGAGCTAACATTAGCCCTTAGAATTCGCGTAATAAGAGTCTCAATCTCCCAAATGTCAAAGCCGATCAGGATTTTAATGAAATGAGGACTAAATGTTAAGAACATTTTTTTTTAAGAATATTAGAATCGTAGTTACTAATATTCCCTCGGCACTAATATTACTAATATTCCCTTCTTCCTTCGGCATTCGGGTAAAAACAATCATGATGTCATGTTCCTTCTTCAAAATTATGTTACGGGAAAATAGCTTTTAATATTTTAATTTAATTTTGACAAGTCGAGACTGAATTTAGAATCAATTTTTATAAAAAGAATTGGTCCTTTAGTGTCAAACTTGTATGTCAGCTAATAAAGATCTTCGAAGAATATACATCTACATATTACGTATTACGACCTACATATTACGAGCAAGGACGAAAAAGACTTCGATCACAACTGGTTACCATAACAGCCTACGCGTACGAACGCATGTAGTTACGTTACGATTGTTCAAGCCGAATAAGGGCACAATAAAATAGAGATTTACCATATTTACAATAAGGAAATAATCTCCTCCATAAACTTCGATATTTTCTTGACTGATAAGGCTATAATCTATTGGATTAGTTATATCACCGTAAAAATATATTTTTATAATACCAGATATCATTAAATACAATTAAAATCACACAAACAAACGTGATTGCTATCGTGATTCGTATTAGTGCGTAATAAAGCCATTAATCCTGTATCAACGTTGACTTTTTTATAGAAGTCGTAATAATAGGTCCGCGTTTAACCACTAACACACGTGGAGGTACACCTACGTGTACATAAAGAATGATATCAATTAAATTATAAAGCTGAAGGGATTTGCAATTAAAAAACTGAAAAGGCTTTGATATCGCGTAACAAACATACATAAAAAATATAGCGGTCGAATTGAGAACTACCTATTTTTTTGCAGTCTTACTGACTTCAAAAAAACATGTGAAAAGTAATAAATAATAAATTATTATTCCACAACATTCTACACAACGCTATGTAGACCCATGGTAAGCTTAACTAGCTTGTTTTATGGAATCTAGAATGCGGATAAACAATACTTAGATACTTTTTAGTTGTAAATACATACATATTATACATAGAAACACCCAGACCAATGCAAATAGCTATATTCATGCATATAAATATATGCACTGAGTGGGGATCGAACCCGCGCCTCCTGCGTAGCAGTCGCGTTCACTACCACCACGCCACAGAGGGGCAATAGTATTTGAAATGATCAGTCAAAATAAAACCTATCCTACGTTTTAATGAGGCTATGAGTATAAGTTTCTAATAAATCATCGGTTAGATGAAGAAATTCCAATTCTATGTTACCTACTTGGTATTGGTACCTACGTTTTCTTTTTTTTTATACTTGTGTCTGAAATACATAATTTGATTGAATCAGGCTTTTGTTTTAATGAGTTGGTAATGGTAAAGTTTGGTTAAAAAAGATTGCGCCTATAGTTCATGAGTAAAGGTGGATGATGTAGTCTATATTGGAGCATGTTTGTCTAAAAGCCAATATTTACTTTAACCTTCACAATTTCCAGCTTTCTCTAGTTCTTTAGCTTTCTGGAAACGGATAACAGATAAAGACAGAAAGACTACGGGGTTCTTCAAGAAGGGTATTAGAAGGTGTCTTCACGTGTAACGCCCCTGGGGCTGCACACGTCCAAAGGCCACGGTAATCACTTTCCATCAGGTGGGCCGCGTGCTTGTCTGCCACTTATGTGGTATAAAAAAATTGAAATCTTAGTAATAGGGTTTTGGACACAGAACTCTAAAAAGGTAAAAATAAAGATTACACGTTACATCGACGCAGGCAAAAAAACATTGAAAAAAAACATTCTAATTAGTTTCTTTTGAAGAATTAGGTGTTCAATGAATAATGTGAGAATTCATTCGTAAGAATTAAAAAAAAAAACAAATACGATGTAGGCACAGTCAAGTAAATTAAACTATTTTGGGTGCGCGCGCCACGTTCGCTGTTAAAATACGTGACTGAGCATCGCTTATTATACTAGTTTAATTGAGAAAAAGTGTTACATTTCACTAGGGTCACAGATTACCTAAATAGCTAGAGGCTTAAATCTTGC
Organism: Eilema sororculum; assembly: GCA_914829495.1. NCBI lineage: Eukaryota > Metazoa > Arthropoda > Insecta > Lepidoptera > Erebidae > Eilema > Eilema sororculum. The sequence goes on from OU618541.1 coordinate 22,787,447, forward strand.
AATTCTAGTTATCTCAATGTACCGTCAGCATCAGAAAGATATTGACGTACTCAAAATGATCTTAATTTCGTTTTTTTACCCCCTTCCAGTTGACTGAGTGGTCTGATATATAGTACAGACCTTTAATTTGAACAATAATACAATTTAAATCAATAAAACAGTTTAATTTGCTCTTAACACGAGAGTTTTAAGATCATTTTGAGACTTTGTAGTCAAAATATTTCTGACGTTGACTGTACCTATTACCTTTTGAGGTTTTATAATTTTAGATAATACGGTTTGTAACAACTTTGTATTGTACCTATCCGACTTTTCAATCGCCGGGAAGATCGGATTCTCTATATCATACATTATTATATCTTTATAAAGTAGTTAAAACTGAAGCTATATTTTATTATTTATAGACAACATCATCTTCCTTGCATTAGTTCCGGTCGTATCAGAGGCCTTCGACGGCCGCCTGAATATAATGTAGCTTATTTTTCTCGGTTCTGTTGAGAGCAACTACCGTTTGACCCCCCATCCTGAGTAGTATTTAACGTTCTACCAGTGACAGAGTTATTCAGGTCGCTTTTATTAGCCTTCGTCTCGAACTAACTAGTGACGGTCGGGTCTGACTTTTAACGCATCCAAGTAAGGAAGCATTCAGATGAAATAGCACTAAGCCTCCCCCATCCAAATGATAACTGTGCCGAGGTGGCTTAACCCGCTAATCGCTTACAAGCGCACCTGACTACGCTTTTTTATACACATAAATAGTTTAATCACTTTATAAAGGTATTAAACTGCCAGTCCAATGCACGATAAAGTGAACGCTCTAAAAACTAAATCAATTATCAGCTTTCTACATAGAAACGAAATCAATATCACTTAAGAATCGATTTTTGTTAGTTAACGACTTTTTTATTGCCCATCAAATAAATCAGTGAGCTGTCAATAGGCTGACAGCTCTATGATTATATTATTTGTCATTCTCTTTAATATGTCATTTTTTGGTCAGTTACGTTATTCGTAAATATCGTTGTCATCTTTAATCCATCAAATTGCCTCACTCACGAAACAATGCTTCCTTAGTATATTTAATTACTTGTTAGAGATATAGTAGTATTGGTATAGGCCCGGAAGGATCCCGGTGGAAGGGCTCAAGAAGGGCTGACAGCTGCCGAAGCTGATATGGTTGCAATACAAGAGTTGGCCAAGACCATAATAATCTAGGGAAGAAAAAATCATGAAGCGTACCCAGAGCTCTGAAGCCAAAGTATTAGATATAATTGGACCACAATGACGATGATGTTTAATCAATAGAAGATGGGTCGGTAAGACTATCACTGTGTGAAAGTAGGTTAAGGTGCAAGGTGTTTCCTTCTTCCTACAGTCCCGGGTCCTTTAAGCGGGACGTGAAAAGGCATCTAATGAGGCCGTCAAGCTGAGTGCCACCACTGTTAACATGGTAAATGTTTACGATGGTGAACCTCTTTCCGAGACTTTGCCTTTAGCTTAACATCAGGCGAGGTGGAGTCCTGTATAAGAAAAAGGGCCATCAATAAGCCATAGTAAGCCGTGAATATTTTTAATTTATAAACGATTTTATCTTTATCGTCAGTGTGTAGGAGAAAGTTGTGTAGGTACATTAATCTAATTTAGGTGCTTATTAGAAGAAAGAAATTGTTTTTTCTTACAAATAAAAATACTAACAACTTTTTTAATTGTTAGTGAATTGTAAGTGGCTTTACAAAAAACATTATCAAATGATTATTGAATCGTATAAATTGATTAGCCGTAGAAAGTGACAAATTAAAGAGAATGACAAGTGAATGAAACTGACAACAAACGTTTTTGACATAATTGACGAGTTTCAAAAGTTATTAGTGGAAATTGACGTTTATTTATTTCTTAAAAGACACGTGTTTATGAAATTTAGTGCATCTAGCTCTGAAAATGACAGCCTTTCATACAAACTTCCATCCCTTATTTTGCCCCTTTAGTAGCAGAATTTACAAAAATCCTTTCTTAGTGGATGCTTACATCGTAAAATGCATCTACTGCCAAAATTTCAAGTTTGTAGATCCAATGGTTTAGGCTCTGCGTTGAAGAATCAGTCAGTCAGTCAGTCGGGACAAATAATTTTATATGTATAGATTGTCATAATGCGGATAGTTATTGCTGTATATTTTACTCCGGTTGTGGAGGATGGTTGAAGGTAGATATTGCGGATACCGTGGAAATAAATCGAATATCGTAAAGCAGCAATGCTAACCATGTCAATAAGTGGCCAGTTTTACCCGGTAGCGTAGAACCTTTAAGCGTAATACCGGGTAGTAGTTCATGTACAAAATATCATCAGAACATACCTTGGAAATGAGAGCCGGAGATCAGCTCTGAGTTTAGTTAGCAGTTCGCTAGGTGTTCCAAACTGGCGCAGTGTCATCTCTTCACCCACGCCCAGGCACGGATTTCTGAAAAGCATTTAATTTTTTTTTAGTTTACCTATAATGTAAATTTAGACATAATTCTAGCACATATGTACCTACAAGTGAAAAAATATATGTTTATTATAAGCAAAGACTCTTAATATAAGACTTTATCATCTGAGCGTGCATCACGATTGCATCTTAAGCTTGTTTTTTGAAAGCCTGTGTTCGTTCTATCAGTCCCCGATTTTGCTTTTACGGAAGCAACTGCTGTTTAGGCTTCAATGGTTCCATGACAGTCCACTGTCATCAGTCTTACAGGGGTATATCTATGTATCTATTTTGTGCCTGAGTGTACCTTAGGAAGTAAATATCTGACCTTTTCACTGACTTTAAGTGACTGTGACACTTATTAGCCCTTCCTATGATATAAAAATTCAATTTTTACCTGAAGTCCTTGCTAGGCGTGTTTGGCAGGGTTCGAGATTTGTTTGCATCTTGCCCTGCTTCCAGGTCATACAGGCTCGCCCCGCTGGTCTTCTTGCCCCATTTCTTTAACGATGTCACGTAGTCTTCAGGATTGTAGATAGGAGGACGCTGCTTGTCCTGTAAGAATAAGAAAACGTTGCTATAAATTATGAAGAACATTTTGTAGCGAGTAGGATACTTTAGATGTTTGGGGTTTTTTTTATGGAATAGGGAGGCTGTACGATGCACCGACTAGGTACCTAATCTTTACAGAGGCAAACGAGCAGACGGATCGTCTGATGGTAAGCGATCACTGCCGCCCATGGACACCAGCAAAACCAGTGTAGTCACAAGTGCGTTGCCTTCCTTTAAATAGAGTACGCTCTGTTCTTGAAGGTCCCACCAATGCATTCGTGTCAAGTCAACCTTTTTGTTTCGAGATGGAATACTCTCGGATATCACCCTTCCCCTGGCATTCAGTGGGAGTGCTTATATTGAATTCGAACCGGCTCAACCCGTACGCTTTCTAAGGTCTTCAGATGCAGGGGTGTGTGAGATCTTATAAGGCACTCTCACTCTCGCATCCCGACTGATCAAGAGTCATCTCCGGTTTCATTTGATGATGGACCTCTGGCGCAGGCTTTCCTGGGGGTGGGAGGTCAAATTGACAGTGTAGTAGGAATAAGTGAAAGCCTCGCATGCAAATGGGTACAGCGTTCAGATAATGATGTGATGCTGCTAATCCACCGGTTATATTGGGCGTGATCAATAGCTTCACTAAGTGAAGCTCTCAACCGGTGTCTTGTTTTAACTCAATAATTAAATTATAAATTGTATCTGTTTATAATAGAATAGTTCAATTCTCGTTCGTAAGTCTACTTTTTAGGGTTCAGTAGTCATAAATATAACATAACATAAACTCACGCCTGTATTCCCCGAAGGGGTAGGCAGTGATGCTAGCTCCCACATTTCGCCAGTTTGTTTAGGTCCCAATGTAATAAGTGGCGAGCCTATTGCCATTAACCGGGCACTTATAAACCTGCGATAAATACACACATAACTTCGAGAAGCATCGAAAAGTCATTGGTGTGTGCCATGGTAACCCTGGTATTAAAACCTCGTCTCAGCAGTCTATTACCCATACCACTAGGCTACCGCAGGTTCAGTACTCAAACGGTAAAAATGGAATCCTATTATTAATACTCAACCATCCGTCTGTCTGCCTGTCTGAGTGTCTGTCAAAAGGCCGCAGTGGTAGGGCCGTAGGGCTGTAGGAGGTCTCAATAACACGATTCCGGTCAGCTTTGTAATGATTCACATGGTACATGACAACTAGAAGGTAAGATTATTCTACCGGCTTCCCTTTTGAAATCCTTTCGCCTCTGCAAAGTGTCAACGTCGAACCGTGAATAGCTACTAGCCGTGGTGACTGACAGTTCTAATTTTAATAGATGATGTAATTTTGTTGTCGCTATGATAACAGATACTAAAAACAGTCCAATTCATGGTACTTTTTTTTATATAGGACACGTCAATTTGACTTCACCTCGCCTAATGTCAAGCAAAGGCAAAGTCTCGGAAAGAGGGTCACCATCGGAAACATGTACCATGTTAACAGTGGTGGCACTCAGCTTGACGGCCTCATTAGATGCATTTTCACGCCCCGCTTAAAGGATCCGGGACTGTAGGAAGAAGGAAACACGTGAGCTGGCAGGGAGCTCCAGGTCTTAACGGTACGGAACGCTTCGTGCTCGAGTACGACTCGCACTTAGCCTGTTTTTTTAAATTGTACACTCACGAAACGCGATAGTAATTACGTAGTCTAGCAAAGAATCCACGTGCGGCCATTTATTTTCGCCTCTCAGTAATTTGAGCATCCATTTTGGTATAAACTGGAGCTCTATAATTAAATCTACTTCAACTTTCTCAAATAGTGCATTATTACGTTATGTTATTGTTTAGTAATTCTGGCGTAATGTGTAACAATACGATCCAACGGCTAAGATTCTTATTAACTTCTCTTGTAACTGTCACTTGTAATTGTATTTTATGTAAACAAGTAGAATGTAGTCAAATTCTTTATTGTTCCGATTTTAAACTTAGTATGTAATCGTAAGATCCGGATCCGGATTTGTATCCCTGATTTGGGTGTTTGTGTGTCATACCCCCAGGTGAAAATATATAATTTGAGATATAGCCACATAAGTGGTTACTGCCACAAAAATTCACGACCTTTGTTCCAACTCTATTGGGGTCGTTTTACAGTGAAATTTCAAAGTCCGAACTTCGATATTTTATGTGAAGCGACAGCTTTCAGACCTGCACGACCAACTCATCGATATTTTGTGATAAAACTCTGATAGTTGAACTTTTTACGTCTCCAAACGACTGCCAAACACTTTACAAACTGTCTATTGTATGGCAACGGGGATCGATGGCTTAACATAGGTACTCTTCGGATCTTAGTGTGATATGAACGGTCACCCATTTTAAGACAGACCATACTAGTACGTATTGGTAGATATTCGCACTCACTTAATGATTTCTAGTTCCTAAGCGTTTGATAGTTTGTTTTAAACAGAGTTCAAGAAATAGTTGAGCGATTTTAAATATCGAATTCTTAAAGTAATCAAAATTTGAGCGATTGTGTGAAGTGAAAATGTAGCATTCTCATAGTATCTCTAAGTCTAAATAAAGTTATATTATATATAATACGTATTTGAATATTAGCTTATAGCAAACATAAAAGATAAGATATTTTGTAAACGTGTACAAAAGATTCACATGGCATAATAAATTCGGATTCCAACATTAAATTCATTATTTCGTTATGTCATCATTACGTTGTACTTGATTCATTAAGATTACAATTTATGGTTCAATAGGCTATTAGTCATAATAAGTGGTGTAACAGTAATACAATGGCTTGTAATATTGGGCGGTTTTAGGAAACAATTTTATGCGAAAAAATTTCAGGTCAGTGTTTTAGGCCGTCGTCTTAAAGGTTTAATTCACAAGCGGTAGCGTTATGGGTGTTGTTTTTAAAGAAGATAAATATAATTTGATTAGATGGACTGACGGCCTGAAAAAGGTGGCTGACAGACTGGATGCGGAAGGCGAAGGATCGGGTGAAATGGCGAAGATTCGGCCATGCCATGTCCAGCAATGGATCCGTCTCCAGGCCCAAAACGATCCTGTCCTATGGGTGCCAAATACGATTTTAGTTTAAGCGAAATACTGTTATTTAGAAGTCTTTTGCGCATAACATGCGTATACCTTTTACTGTCGCCTCATCATCTTCTTTCATATGTCCTCGCAAAGTATCTGAATCATTTAAGCATTCATTTGCTTTCTCTATTTTCTCGTATCTATACTCTCGTATAGTCAGCATCAGTAATTTTTTTTTTATACCTATATTTGGTCCGTCAATTGACTGCGCCCCGCTGGATGGCAATAAAGCTGACGAGCAGTCCAGAAGATACAGACCACCATTCTCGGTGCCATTGGACGTAAAATGGTGGTCCCTAACTTGACGGCCTTGATAGATGCCTTTTCACACCCCGCTTGAAATGATGTTGATGTTGATGAACAGAGTAGGCAAAATAATCTAATTAATAATAATAAATAAATGATTTTTGACTGACCCCTTTCAAGTTAACAGATTTTTCTGATATTTGGTATACACCTTTAAATCAATAAAACAGTTTAATTTGCCTTTAATATGAAAGTTTTAAGATATTTTGAGACTTCATCGTCAAGATATTTATGACGCTGTATCTATTACCTATGGCTGTCTCCACAAGAGATATTACCTAAGTCTTTAATCTAAAGACATTTTAATCTTATCAACCACATGCAAAGATTTCGGTATCATTTTCGTTATGTGCGGATTACTTGGTTTGGATTAACTGTAATTTAATTGACGTCGTCTTTTGACGTATAAGATTATGAAACAATGCATTTCAAAGGTCGTTGTCGTTCATATAGCGAAATCCCTAACCGCCAATGCCCTCTAATAAAAACAATTAGAACTAATTCGTACGTGAACCCTACAACACGATATTAAAGTTCTCACATTTTTTTTATAAAGAACACGTCAATTTGACTTCCCCTCGTCTGATGGTAACCTAAAGGCAAAGTCTCGGAAAGAGGGTCACCATCGTAAACATGTACCATGTTAACAGTGGCGGCACCCAGCTTGACGGCCTCATCAGATGCTTTTTCACGCCCCGCTTATAGGACCCGGGACTGTAGGAAGAAGGAACCGAAACTTTTGACTATATATCTGTATATTTATATATTATAACTAGCTGTCCCGGCGAACTTCGTACCGCCAATTTTTTCCTACCCTCGTGGCGTCAGATCCCGTTACCGCTGCACCATTTAGGGGGATGAAAAATAGATGTTGGCCGATTCTCGGACCTACTCAATATGCTCACAAAATTTCATCAAAATCGGTCAAGCCGCTTCGGAGGAGTATGGCAACGAAAACTGTGACACGAGAATTTTATATATTAGATTATGTCTAATATATCTGTATGTTTTATTAATAATAGTTTTAGCATAACTACTTAATTTTTTGGTCAAAACCAAGAGCAATTTTGAAAACATTTTTGATGAGCTAAATGGTTATTAAGACAGTATTTTTTATTGTACAATCATGGTTAAGTATATAAATATTACAATAATATATTTAATATTGTTTTAGGTGTACCTACCAGAGTCCCAGTTAAAAAAGACATAGTCAAAATAAATAAAGTATAGATAGGGATCCGATCGGAATGCAAAAGGCGCCTGTGTTTGATTCAATAAAACACTAGATTGATGATAATAACCCATAATATCTTTAATTCACTTGCCAATTATTAGTACAAATTACCCGCTAGTGTTTATCTCATCGACATACATAAATTTGGATTTGTTCCCGCGAGGTCGAGTCCCATTATGTCGAGTTCCCGCTACGTCTACTTTGAAAACTCAGTTTTTATTCCAAAGTCGACTTGAGTACCGCCACGTCGACTTTACAAATAATTGTACAGTCGTCCGCGTCAATACTTCGATTCAAAGGTGTTACCGGAGTTTCTTGTCATTTCTTCTTCGGCTTGGCTTTACTTAGTCATCGGCGAAGTGGACAGTAGGGTGTGGCATCATTATTATATTTGTTTGTTTAAAGGAATAAATGATTTTGACTTTGTCTTTATCAATACTAATACACTGACGGACTCATAAACTGCATCAAAGTTCAGGTTTACTCTAAAAGGATTTTTTATAATAAGTATGCAAACTTTTTAGATTAAATTATATAAATATGGAAAGACTGGCTCTTAATCTTAAAAAAAAAAAAAAAAAATAGAACTGCAGTAAAACAAATGAATATAGCCGGGAAAAGAAAATTTACTTGTAGTATCAGATTTGCGTGTTATTTATAGCAAAGTTTTAAATTGATTCTCATTGATTTTTTTTGTTTTGTCAATTGAATTATTGTTACCAGCATAATTTTTGGGTTAGTTTTTTAACACATCGAGAGTTTTTGAACCATAATATGGATACTTCGTCCGAACAAGCGGCACAAATTGTAGCATTGGTGCGGGAGGGCTTGGATCAACGAACGATTGGTAGAAATTTAAATTTAAACCAGTCTACGGTTTCTAGAATATACAGAAGGTTTGTAGAGACAGGTTCTTACAGGAGGAGACGTGGTACAGGCAGAACTCGAGCAACCACAGGTCGTGATGACCGATTTATTGTTATAACTTCCCTGCGAAATCGTTTCCTCACGTCAGTTAACATCAAAACCGAGCTTAATGAAGTGCGTGGAGTAAACGTGTGTGCACGAACAATAAGAAGAAGGTTAAAGGAAGCGGATATCACCCCTTTTAGACCAGCAAATGGTCCAAAGTTGTCTACAGCTCACAGACAAGCTCGCTTAAGATTTGCGCGTCATCACCTGAATTGGACAGAAGAGCAGTGGGCCTCTGTATTTTTTTCACGGACGAGTGTAGGACATGTTTATATGGTGCAGATGGTCGCAGAAGAGTCTATCGTCGACGTGGTGAGCGATATGCTCAAAGTTGCATTGAGGAGCGTGTTCCTTTTGGAGGCGGTTCATGTATGGTCTGGGGTGGCATATCGATGAACGGGCGAACAGAACTTGTGTTCATAGACATGGTCCGTCAAAACGGTAATAGAGGGGGTTTGACAGCACATCGCTACATAACAGAGATATTAGAAGATCACGTGGTGCCTTACATGGGATTCATAGGCGAAAATTTTATTTTAATGCAGGATAATGCCCGGCCGCATGCAGCTGTACAAGTTCAACATTATTGCGAAGAGGTTGGGATACGTACAATGAATTGGCCAGCACGCAGCCCGGATCTTAATCCCATCGAGCATGTTTGGGACAATTTAAAAAGAGCTGTATATGCGAGAAACCCTTCGCCCACGACAGTGGCAACACTAAGAACAGCACTTTCAGAAGAATGGAACAATATTCCGCAAGATCTTTTAAAAACCCTTATAAAATCTATGCGGAACCGATTAGAATCCGTAATAAGGGCACGTGGGGGTAATACACCTTATTAAAACACAAATAAACCCTTGCATAAAGTTTGTGTCTATTGTTAAAACCAATTTTTTAATTAAACCAATTTTTCTTAAATTTCTGTTTTTTCTTCAAAAAAAGTCTTAAGGTCCTTTCCAGTACATAAACTTAAACTTAAAGATATGACCCTACGCTGTTTTAAAGTTCACGAACCAATCTAGAGGTTTCAATTTAAATCTGTATAGAAAGTATGCATACTTGGTTAAAATATTTATTTCAAAGTCGTCTATTACTTTGATGCAGTTTATGAGTCCGTCAGTGTAGTTGTTATTTGAAATCATAGACCAACACGGTGGGTTGAAAGTATAGCGCGTTATCCCAATAGGTACGAAAGAAATAGAAAAAAGAAAATAGAGAGATCGTCATGAGATAGTAGAGTGTTTGCAATAAAAATCGGGAATTTTCCAAAAAAATGCAGTGTGAGACCATGCTTGGGACTTCATTTTGTCTTTTAATTGGCATCTATTATCTAGACCGCTGCTCTGATAGCTCGAATGCTCATTAAATAATGCTTGATACTCGCTTTATTATTTAACTCGTAGTTATTATTTTATCTGAATCTTAATGCGGCCGTTCGAACAACCATAACATACATAGCATAAACTCACGCCTGTATTCCACGAAGGGGTAGGTAGAGGTGCTAGCACCCACATTTCGCCAGTTTATGTTTAGGTCCCAATGTAATAGGTGGCGAGCCTATTGCCATTAACCGGGCACTTATAAACCTGCGATAAATACACACATAACTTCGAAAAGCATCGAAAAGTCATTGGTGTGTGCCATGGTAAACCTGGGATCGAACCTGAGACCTCGTCTCAGCAATCCATCCATACCCATACCTCTAGGCTACCGCCGTTCGAACAACCACAACCTGTTAAAGCAGTATTACTTCAATCTGGCTTCTTGTTTTGCCACCACGACCTCTTCAAGCAATATTACAATAATATTGTTTAATTAGCAGTTTTGGGCCATAGTTTTCCTTCTTTTTATTCGTTCAGCGTCAAATATGACATTCTTTAAAAAATCACTCGTTACAAAAAACTAAGTTACACAACGCACCTGAGTGTGGACGCCCAGGTTGCTTCTCGTATTCTGGGGGGGAACTGCGCGAAGGAATGCTCGAGGCAGGAGCAAAAACTCAAGGGCACCTCCTGCCACGCCAACCGTGGATTTTGTAATTACACACTAACCTAAATGCTGTCCACCACCACCTTGAGAAGATATCGTCTCCGGCGGGCACATCCTACCTCATCTATCCTGGGTACGGACTACAACACTCCTTTCTCTCTAATGCTGGAGTGTGTGTGTGTGTGTGTACGTCAGAGACGATATCAGTTCTCGTCACCTCAGCAATCTTGAAGGTAGTTCCTCTCCATTAGTAGTAGTCTCCATTAGTAGTATCTCTCCATTCTATGGCTCCGTGTAGACAGCCACGACCATCCCCGCGTCTACGCGTCCCTCTGTAGATCCCACAGCGGTGATACTGAAACAGACCGACTCATGGAGCATATCCAAATGGCCTCAGACCTCGTGCAGCAGCAGATCCCATCCACAGAGATAGTCATACTTGGCGATTTTAACGCCCGCCACGCCGACTGGCCTAAGAAAGGCGACAGGACAGACCCGTCCAATTACAGGCCTATCGCTATCACCTCCCTCCTCTCGAGCGGTTATGGAGCGTGTTATTAATACTGAGCGACCGACAGTACGGCTTCCGCCGGCGTCGCTCAACCGGTGACCTTCTTGTGTATCTCACAAACCGTTGGGTGCAAGCCATTGAGAGCCAAGGTGAGGCACTAGCGGTCAGCCTAGATATAGCAAAGGCCTTCGATCGGGTATGGCACAAAGGTCTTCTTGTGAAGCTACCATCTTATGGACTGCCTGAGGGGCTGCGTAATTGGATTTCCAGCTTTATGTCCAACAGAAACATCCAAGCCGTCGTGGACGGCAGCCGCTCGGACCGCATGGACATAAACGCTGGTGTCCCTCAAGGTTCCGTGTTGTCTCCGACCCTGTTTCTGCTGCATATTAATGACATGCTGTCCGATGACTCCATTCATTGCCATGCGGACGACAGTACTGAAGACGCATGTTACACGGGCCGTGCAAACATCCTCCAGTTCGAGGTGGAGAGAAGTGGCGAACAACTTGTATCCGAAATCGAGACTAATCTCTCGGGAATATCCGATTGAGGTCGACTAAACCTGGTCCAATTTAACCCCACCAAGACACAAGTATGTGTATTCACCGCTAAGAAAAGTCCCATTTATTGTAGCGCCGTAATTCCTGGGCACACGGCTTACCACTGCCCCGAGTATCGGGATCCTAAGCGTCGACATTTCAAGTGACGCCCAGTACCGCAGTCATTTAGAGGGCAAGGTCAAGCTGGCATCAAAGAAACTTGGATTCTTAACAGGGCGAAGCAGTACTTCACTGCGGGGCAGCGACTTCTTCATAAGGCGCAGGTTCGGCCCCACATGGAGTACTGCTGTCAACTTTTTGCCAGAGCGCCCGCACGTCAGCTTAATCCTTTCGACTCGGTGCAAAAACGTGCGTTGAGGCACGTCGACAGTCCCATACTCGCAGGCGATGTGGAACCTCTCAGCCTCAGGAGGGACTTTGCCTCACTGTGTGTTTTCTACCGCCTATATAATGGTCGGTGCTCATATGAATTATTTGACATGATGCCCATAGCTACATTTTATCATCGCACCGCTCGCCATAGGCAGGAAATTCATCCCCACACACTGCATCCGAAAACGGTGCGGACCGTGCGGTATGAAAGGAACTTCATCCCACGCACGCTCAAGCTGCGGAATGAACTCCCTGCCGTGGTTTACCTAAGCGACTACAATATGGGGTTCATTAAGAGGGGCATTAGAAGGTTTCTTCAGGGTAGGCAGCACGAGTGTAAAGCCCCTGGTGTTGCATACGTCCATAGGCCACGGTAAGCACTCTCCACCAGGTGGGCCGTGTGCTTGTCTGCCACCTAAGTGGTATAAAAAAAAAAGATTTCGGCCTTGGTTTGGTCAATCTTCCAAAACGGCTTGTCGCAGGAATTACGAAGCTTACCAAGCCTGGGCCAATGCGGTGACCGCACAGGACCAAAATACCAGCGTACTAAGAAAGCATTATAACTTTGCCTCCAGGTCCTTCAAAAGAGACATAGCATGGGCGAAGTCGGAGCAGATCGGTAGAATTGGCGAGAGGCTCGAGTGTCTACCTTCGGGAACTCGTTCTGGTCTCTTCCCAAAGTTATCGAAGGGAAATTCTGCAAGCCTGCATTTTCGCCTCTGTACATGGAAAATGATTGAGAAAGGCGATCTTCTGGACACACTCTTCGCGTTTAACTCGACCTTGGATGACGAGCGACAGGAACCGCCAACTACATCGCGGTGCGATAGCTGTATGCCGGGTATCCGTTTTCACCAGCGCTCAGGGCGTTTAGCACTTACGTCCCTCGTCCTCCTCGAACGGGCCTTATGGAATCCCTCCCATAGTGTTGAAGATGTGTGCTCCCAGAGATGGCATCGGTCTTAACGCGTTTTTTCCGGTTGTCTTACTCTTCTGGCGTAGTCCCGATATTATGGAAGACAGCGGTGGTCCACCAGACCCCTAAAAAAGACGACCGCTCAAGTCCATCAAACTACAAACCAATAGCCATTACCTCCCTTTTCTCGAAGATAATGGAGTCCCAAGCATGGTCTCACACTGCATTTTTTGGACAATCCCTGTATTTTTATTGAAAACACTACTGTCTCATGACGATCTCTCTATTTTCTTTTTTTTATTTCTTTCGTACCTACTGGGATAACACGCTAAGGTGTCCCCCCTCCGTATTGGTCTATGATTCCAAATAACAACTATTAGTATTGATAAAGACAAAGTCAAAATCATTTATTCCTTTAAACAAACAAACATAATTATGCCACACCCTACCGTCCACTTCGCAGATGACTAAGTAAAGCCGAAGAAGAAATGACAAGAAACTCCGGTAACACCTTTCAATCAAAGTGTTAACGCGAGCGACTGTACAAAGCGACTTTTTCAACGACTCGACTAGGTGGGAATAAAGGCGAGAGTTTTCAAAGTAGACGTAGCGGGAACTCGACATAATGGGACTCGACCTCGTGGGAATATGGACCCGGTTTATATAGTGGCTGTTGTAACGAAACCATAGCGCGATTTATTTTGAAGTACAACGCCATCTATCGAGCTTCGATGCAAACTTACATTTAACTTATAACTATGTAAATCCTGGACAAAGTGTGTAATACAGTTTACAAATATCTATCAGTACTGTCACTTTGCGCTGTAAGTTGGAGTGACTGGTCATCTCACTTGGCTGGGTTTTCCACTAAACGGGAGAGAAGATAAAGTGAGCCCAGAGAGAACGGTTGGTGCATGCCAGGAGCTTTTTTTTATACCATTTAGGTGGCAGACAAGCATACGGCCCACCTGATGGAAAGTGGTTACCGCGGCCGTATGCTACACCAGGGGCGTTACACTCGCGCTGCCTACGCTAAAGAAACCTTCTAATGCCCCTCTTGAAGAACCTCATATTGTAGTCGCTTGGAAAAACCACGGCAGGGAGTTCATTCCACAGCTTGAGCGTGCGTGGGATGAAGTTCCTTTTTTACCGCACGGTGCGCACCCTTTTCGGATGCAATGTGTGGGGATGAATTCCCTGTCTATGGCGAGCGGTACGATGATAGAATGTAGTAATTTTTAGAAAAACCCTTAAGGAGAAGTAATGTAGAGGAAGCGGCCGCTTCGCATGAGGCATTGATTCGGTTCGTGACCTGACCAAAGGGTATTGTTAGATACAAAATGTAGGTGTATATTGGTGGCTTATACAATATCTCTTAATCTATGACTTAAATATCCACTTAAGTCATTTATATCTATTGATATGGTACAGTTAACGGCTAAAATAGCTTAACACATTTCAATTAATCTACAGAGAAAAAGCATAATTTATTTATCTAGTTACAAAATATAGAAATAATAGTATATTAAACTTATCCCCCGACTGATACGGAAATATTTGCACAAGTACAATACACCACGGTAACCACTTTTCATCAGGTGGGCCATGTGCTTGTCTGCCACCTAAGCGGTATAAAAAAACATCAAACTATTTAGTGACTTATTGCAACAAAAATTTGCAATATAAGTTTGTAATTCTTTTAATACTCAACAACTTTTGCAACCGATTGTACACATAGTTGATAAAATAAACTTAATATTTTGAAATGAGAACACAGTTATTTATATATAAAACAAAGGATAAGCTATAGTAGATAAGATTTTACTACTTAAGTAATATGGTTCCGTGAGAAAATATGTAAAAGTCCAACTTTAATCTAATATGACTCTCTTCTCTAGAGCAACAGATGTATCTAAAAAAAAGTACAGTGACCCAAAACATTTTTTAACATTAATTTGCAAAACTTAACATTGTTTTCGCATATTAATCGTACATTCTTTTAATGTTGAAATTACTTTGGAAACATTATGTAACTAATTGTACATCATCATTGTATACGTTAATTATGAAGAAAGCTATCGGGGTTAACAAACGGCACACGCTTCGGACAGTGGACGATTTATGTGTGGTGCAAGTCAGAAGAAAAGGGTACAAAAATAATTTATAGTAAAACTAGCTGTATTGGTTTTGGAAGTCACATGGCAGCGGCTGCTTCACAGAAAATATTGAAGTTCAGCTGCGACGCAGTTAGACTGAAAAAAAAAAACCAACTCCGAGGATGAGCTTGGCTTTGGATGAGTCAGACTCATCCAAAGCTTTCACTTCGCAACTAACGCAAGAATGATGATGATGACCGTTATATCCAGTATCGCGTATTATCTATAGCCAGATTTGATTGTATTTATTTTAATAAAATAATAATACATCCTATAAGTACATTAATTATTAATGAATAATTACAAGAAAATTTACATCATTTATCTATGTACGTTACTATGCAACAATGCAAGTGTATTGGCACTTTTGCACCGGGAGAGATCAGGGGCGGGTTATTTGATTAGCAGAGATTAACTGTGCCCTGTGTTGTTTTGTGGACTATAACTATTATTATTTAATAATAAGGAATTTACGTGTTAATAGAATATTATATTCAGTTAAAAAGGTAAAGGTAAAAAGTTTACGATATAATTTAATTAAACCTATTTATCTATTAAATTGTAACATCGAATACATAGGGAAAAAGAAGAATCATCTCGGGCGGGACTCGAACCCGCAGTCTTTCCCTTACAGGGGGAATGCCTTGACCAATTCGGCTACCGAGACACACCCGATGTGATTCAAATTTCCCATCTTATACGTCTTTAAGGCGACGGTGGAGTCATCTACCGATTTTATTACGAACTATCGGAATCAATGAATGATGTTACAATCATTTTTAAACATTGATTTTTGATAACTGCGCCCAAACAATTGAATGAATTTTTACAGCATTAAGTATGCTAACTATACAAATCGAATACATAGGGTAAAAGAAGAATCATATCGGTGTCATCATTGTAACATGTTATTATTTTATGAGTCAACTGTGAATAATTATATTATAATATCTCGCTGTCTCTCCTAGTTGGGGCTACACTAACTCATAAAAAACTTCATATAGCTATTAAGAATAAAATAGCCAAGTGCGTATCATGAGATATTATCTATACAGTAACATGCTACTAAGGAAACAGTTGTACGGAGTTACGGAACAACCATTGTTACGGCTATTAGGTGTAAACATTGGTCACAAAGTTCTACACTTGCCTAAAGTGTAACCGTGAGGTCAAACGAACGTAATTTTGTAAATTATGAGCCACTTGAATGAATTTTTTATAGTTTTTTATTTATGCTGCATTGAATGTAATATAAAGATGCATTTTGTGCCATTTTATGCCACACTCATTTTTAGCCCTTAAAGACATTGGTATAAATTCGAATTTATTACATCGCAGACAACGCACACAAGTGTAGGCCATGTGAATGGGAAAAGCGTGCCTAATTTTAACACAATTCCTGTCCTATGAGACAGGAACTTTCGAACGCTTACTCAGTACCTTTAAGACTACCTCGTAATAACATTGTCAAATATACCTTCAATATGCCAACTATTGTGCTGATTCAACACTAGAATAAATATGGAGATGAGTAAATTTTAAAAATAGAGGCATTTCATATTGCGCGATTATTATTTACAGTGCTAAAACTAACACTGCAAAAATGGCCGCTCTATCCTAATATATTTCTGTGGTAAGAAATCTCTGGTAGGTAAAGTCTCCATTGCTTTATTGTAGTGTAGTGTGTAATACAAGTAAGATTTGACCTTATCTTTGTTACCTATCAGGTCATAAAATACTAGAAAAAAGCCAGTCAAGCGCGAGTCGGGCAACGAATAGCCTATAGGCGTTAATGCACTGGCTAATTTAGCCAGATGGTTGCGACTTACTTCTATAATACAGTCGATACTCCGTAATTACTTAAATCGCATTTTTAATTTTGTAAAAATTCAATATAATTAACTGGGTTGTTTTAAAATGATTTCTTTAAAATGCTAATTAGTTAGTTTCAGTTTTATCGAACCGTGTGCGCTCTGCGTTTTGATACTACTTTTTATATTTTTTTAAACACTTTCACTTTAAATTCGTAATATAATGAAATGCATTTTTTTCAGTTACAGTTATAATATTTCATGCTATGCAATAGTAGCTTGATGTAACAGTTGCACTACTTTTCAGCACCGTTTGCTTCAATTAAATTATCATAACTATTACTTATACATAGGACAAAACAAAGTCGCTTTTTCTGTCTGTCCCTATGTATGCTTATATCTTAAAAACTACGCTACGGATTTTGATGCGGTTTCTTTTAATACATAGAGTAATTCAAGAGGAAGGTTTAAATGAATAACGTCGGTTATCGTAACCAATATAGCTTATATCCTTTCTCAAGATCTAATCTACCCCTATGTCAAATTTCATTAAAATCGGTTCTGTGTTTTAGGCGTGAAAGCGTTACAGACAGACAGTTACTTTAATATTAGCTAGAATAGATCTTGAGACTCTTCTTCTTATCAGTCGATGCAGTCTTATAGTCGATCTATGCGGTGACCGGTGGAGCGGCCTGTAACCCTAGCAGAAGCAGGCCGCGGCGGCGCCGCAAAGTGCGCCTCCCCGTACCCGGGGCTAGATGGGGACACAGAGGTCCCCACAATCCGAAGGGGACCATCTCCATAGAGGGTTTGCCGGGGTGCGAGAGATATGCTTTCGGCAAACTCACCTTCGGCAACCAAGAACCCAAGACGGCGTGCGTTTTGGTGAGTTCGAGTCCGACATAGTCGCCTCCACCTCCACCGGTTCCGTGGGGGTGGTATCCGCTGGGATTTTTCGCACGATAAAAAACAAATAGTCGATCTATGCAGTATAGATCGACTATACGACTTCAATCGATAGGAAGAAGATATCGGGTATTTAATTCTCTAATATGATTCTAAATGTTAAGGTTAGTAATTAAGGTTACGTTGACCTTTATACAACATGTGAGTTCATCATTTATTCTCACACCTATTGTCCAATATGTCAAACTTTAATAGCATATATTACAACACTTATAACACAATAGATGCGCCGATAAATTGTTGGCTATAACTAATAATATGTTACCTATCTTTTAATATATGATATGCCTCTCATCGTAATCCGGGGGCGGGTTGGGGACACCGTTGTCCCCCCTCCCGAGGAGGGCCAGACCGTAAGGGATGGCCCTGGGTCAGCCGGGGTGCGAGGGATATGTACCACGACCCACAGTCGGCGTGCGGCGGTTGGCGGTTTTAGTCGGTTACAGTCCGACATAACCTCCCCCTCCGGCTTCGGCGTTGGAGGTATCCGTGGGGATTTCCGCACGAAAAAATGCCAATAGTGATAATTACTATTCAAGTTCTTTCGATTTTCAGAATGCATTCGTAATAATATTTACAACGAAATAGATTTGTCATGTGCACAAATTAAACACGCTTCATTATCTAAAGATTTTGTGCCCTTCTACTTGCAACCCCGTCTGTTATAGTATAGTGTAGATAGTCTTGTTTGCGCGGGTTATCTCGTCTTATTAAGCCCATTTAAGACGAGACTTTACACACACACAATTAGACTAGAAAAAGCGAACTCCGAGATGAAAGCTTGAGATGTGACCAGTATAAGAATAATTATGTTTAAGAAGTGTGTATTGTATTACTTAAATGATTGGTTGTACGGTGGTTGTGGCCGATTCATGTATTTTGTATCGTCCGCCTCAACTCTTCACTTGAACTACAGAATATTATTATTTTATCTGTACTTGAACGTGGATGTAGCGTATAGCAATTTAGATTCATGTTTATCTTGTTATAAATACTTACTAGCAACACTAAGCTGTTTTGCCACAGATGCAAAATTCTTTACATAGCTGTGACGGCATCCGGACTTAACCGCTGTGAACGGTTCAACTGCTATTAGAACGACTTTAGAAGGAAAGATAGAAATATTAATTTATTACATGAAGTACAGTTAATATAGGTAGGGAAACGCAAAGAAAATTAATAGCGACGGCAGGTTCGATTAATGCTCAGTGAATTTTTTTCTACGCATGAATATTAATATCTCCATTGGTCTGGGTGTTTCTATGTATTATGTATGTTAATGAAAAAGTAATCTAGAATGTTTATCAGCATTCCAGATTCCATAACACAAGCTCAAGATGTTATTTTTAAACTATCGCGGTGTAAACACATGGTTTGTTGTGGGAATTCGGGACTTCACGCGATAAAAGCTTGTGGTTTTTTATGAAAATTGCGGACTTCAGGCGATACATTTTTTAAACTTACTTTTGCCGACGTTTCGGGTGTGATTATGCGATGCGAGAAGAGTCAAGTCATGAGCATAGGTGCAGTATCGCACCCGAAACATCAGCAAAAGTAAGTCAAGTTTTTTTATCGCCTGAAGTCCGCAATTATCATAAAAAACTACAAGCTCTAGATAGTTATGTGTAGATTGTTGTAGAATATTATATCAGTGTCATCAGAGTCTTTTTCTGACGAGGTTGGTCTCGGCTTTCTGTCTGTTATGAAATGGTGGAACTACAATTTCTTGAAACGACTGCCACGCCACCTGACCTCCATAGTGGTAGGTAAATCTATTTTTCATCCCCCTAAATGTTAAGGTGAAGTGGGAACGGGATCTGACGCCACGAGGGCAGGAAAAAGTTGGTGGTACGAAGTTCGTCAGGTCAGCTAGTATTTTATAAAATACCTATACTTTTTATTTTTGAAATGTTTTATATTTTTGAAACTTATGAAATCTTTTAGCAATAAAAGTAATGTTTTATAACATGTCCCCGTGAACAGCAGTTAACTTTCAATTTTTTTCCTCAAGAATTTTAACAACAGTACTGTAGCGCTTCAAACTTTTACAAGAAACCAGATGGCCTACAATTGACAACCTCTGTGACAGCTACGGTAGTGAACGCGACCGCTACGCAGGAGACGCGGGTTCGATCCCCTCACAGTGCAAATATTTGTATGCATAAATATGGGTATTTGCATTGGTCTGGGTGTTTCTATGTGTAATAAAAATGTATGAATTTACAAAAAAAAAAAGTATCTAAGCATGTTTATCCGCATTCTAGATTCTAGTGCCTCGGAGAGTACGTAAAGCCGTTGGTTCCAGTTGCCATACGAACATGTATGGCAGTCGTTACGGGTAGCTGGAGCCCTCAAAAGTCCAAAAACTGGTTTAAATGCAATGCTTCGTTATCGCCTTTGGATCACCAATCTACTAAAACTAAACTCCAACAGTACTACAACGTGTTCTTAATACTCTGTTCTTAACTCAATGATATCTACATAATTACGTATGGTGCTGTATCTTCTGACCTTTTTTTTCTATAAAGGACACGTCAATTCAACTTCACCTCGCCTGATGTTAACCTAAAGGCAAAGTCTCGGAAAGAGGGTCACCATCGTAAACATGTACCATGTTAAGAGTGGTGGCGCTCAGCTTGACGGCCTCATCTGATGCCTTTTCACGCCTCGCTTAAAGGACCCGGAACTGTAGGAAGAAGGAAGCACATGAGCTGGCAGGGAGTTCTAGGTCTTAGTGGTGCGGCATAGGAATGAGTCACTGAAACGCTTGGTTCTAGCAGGTATACTCTGTACCGTATACGGATGGCATCTTAGTCCTGCACGTGTTGTACTGTGAAGGAAGGGAGAGGGTGGCACTAATTGGAAGAGCTCATCAGAACATTCACCATGGTAGAGACGGTAGAATACTGCCAAAGACTTGAGCCCTAAGCGACAAATTTACAAAACTAAACATATCTTTATATTAATTTCTTAGATATGGTGACAGTAATCTCTTAAGAACAAGATAGATAGAGCTTAATAAGACAAGTTCGTTTAAGAATTTCAACTTCTTTCTCACATTAACTGTGGCTATTATAATAACAACGAACAGAGATACATAAATTTATATATTTACGGATGTAAACGTAAGTCAACTGTAACTCTTATCTACGTCACATATTTCTTGGGGTGTAAGGCTGCGTTTACATTAACGATATGCGAAGTTGCGTAGCGAGAGATGTGTGTGCTACGAACCAATATTGTAGCAGAAACGGCTAAGCGGAGCGTGCTTTTGATGCAAACAAAGAAATTGTGTTTTGATGAATTTATTACGAAGGGCATACGCTAACTTTGTATCCACCACACCACTCATCATCTAAATATATATAACTCAAAGGTGACTGATTGACATAGTGATCTATCAATGCACAGCCCAAACCTCTGGACGGATCGGGCTGAAATTTGGCATACAGGTAGATGTTATGACGTAGGCATCCGCTTAAAAAAGATTTTGATTAATTCTACCCCCAAGGGGATAAAATATAATTAATTAATCAACACTAAGCAATAACCGACATCGAACACGGGCGGAGCCGCGGGCAACAGCCAGTCAGAAATAAGTCCGCAACACATTATGGCACTGCTCATTTGTACATTGTTTTACAGCGTCACCGTCATTACTACAGCTATTGCTCGCTCCGCTTAGTGTCTTAGTACATCTCTTGTGGAAAATCTCGCACCATAGCACAGCCTCACTTCACATTATTGCAAAGCCGAGCCCCTCTTGACAAGGGGCTATACGTTTGATGACAATAGAATGATGAATGTAGTCAGCGTTATAATCATCTTGACGGCTTCTCAAAATGATCTTAAAACTCTCTTATTAAGAGCAAATCCAACTGTTTTATTAATTTATATGGTATTATTATTGTCCGAACTAAATGCCAAAAATTAGAACAATCAGTCTATTGGAAGGGGGTTAAAAAATGAAATTTAGATCATTTTGAGTGCTTTGTTCGTCAACATTTGCCCGAGGCTCCGCCCGCGTGGATGTCAGTTGTCGCTACTAAACATAGCCTAGAGTGTCAGCTAACTACTTACCAAATTTCATTAAAATCTATTAAGTAGTTTTTACGGAAAAGAGTGTGGCGATACCACATGTACCCAGCGCCATCTAGCGACAGCAAGCCGAACTACTACGCCACTACAACAACGTCACTACGAATCCTGCATCGCGAAAGTGAAGTTCGCGCGCTGGTACAACATATATACAACATCCCAACGACAATCGTTGGGCCGCGGCCCGCCAGGCGTGATCACCTTGCCTGGTCGGAGGATCCTCCCTTTGTGTTGGAGGAACATCACACCTCGTTCCTCCACAGTGGTGACCCCGACGTGATCTGATCACGTGACCTTCGCTGTGCATATCAGCAGCATTCTCATCGTCACATCCCATTCACTTCTTCCGCATGAGCGGTAATCAAGTCTTCGCCATCCAGCACTTTCGGCCCTTACATGGATACCATAGCATGCAGCGACCGCTGCAGCCTGGTTACCCTTCGGCCACGCCTCCAATGCCTGCATCTAAGGCACTTCGCCATTACGCAACATTCGCCCCACTACACGGGGGACTTACCACAACTCACCGAGGATTCAACTCAACTCACCGAGGGCTACTCACCTCGACTCACCGAGGGCTACTCACCTCGACTCACCGAGGGCTACTCACCTCGACTCACCGAGGATTCGCCTCGCCTCACTGGCGGCTCGCCGAGCATTCATCTCGACGCTTCAAGCCCCAACTCACTGGGCGTTTCAACGCAGGACCGCAAGCACCGCAGCACCGCACTTGCCCCGCTTCTTCGGGTCCAGCGGTTATCCCGACTCACTGGGACTAGCGAGGATGACTGTTCCGCCAAAATGGAATACGCGGCGTCCAGCTCCGACGAAACGGAACTACTCAAGACTGGCACTGGCACGCTCCTCAAGAGAGCTAAGACAGCTGACTCATCGCAATCAACCTCCGGTCTTGGAGGGGAGTGATGTGGCGATACCACATGTACCCAGCGCCATCTAGCGACAGCAAGCCGAACTACTACGCCACTACAACAACGTCACTACGAATCCTGCATCGCGAAAGTGAAGTTCGCGCGCTGGTACAACATATATACAACATCCCAACGACAATCGTTGGGCCGCGGCCCGCCAGGCGTGATCACCTTGCCTGGTCGGAGGATCCTCCCTTTGTGTTGGAGGAACATCACACCTCGTTCCTCCACAAGAGTAATAAACATCCATCCATACTTACAAACTTTCGTGTTCATTATATTAATAGGATGGCACGTATTTCTAAGTTTATTTTATTCGCACATCTCCAATGGAAACGCAGCCTATAAGTGATAGCGTTCAATTGTTTTAATAGTTATATTTTACTACTTTGGTTCGAGTAATAAAAGAAAACATACAGTGGCATAGTGAAATTATGTTCCCACAATAAGGTATTACAAAATGGGAGTTGCAGACAGTTTTATTACAAAATTATGAATGTACAACTCTCACCTTACCTTTTGAGGCTTGTCACTCACGTCACAATGAAGTACCTGCGTAGTCTTTATATAATAGCGATAATTATAATGTTTAGGATCGCTGAGCTATGTTAGCGATTCGATATCTATCGTAGGGGTTAACGTGGGTGTTTGTGATCGTGGGAATCAACTATACTGTTAATCAATTAGTACTTTTATACTAGACTAGCTTTTGCCCACGGCTCCGCCCGCATGGATGTCGGTTATCGCGACCAAACATAGCCTATGTCCTTTCTCATGGTCTAATCTACCCCTATACCAAATTTCATCAAAATCGGTGCAGTGGTTTAGGCGTGAAAGCGTAACATACAGACAGACGGACAGATAGACAGACAGACAGACAGACAGACAGACAGAGTTACTTTCGCATTTATAATATTAGTATGGATTAGCGGGCCCCGCGAACCACCAATTTTTTTCCGCCCGCGTGGCGTCAGATTTCCGTACCCGCTGCACTATATTAAGTATGTATTATACATATAAACCTTCTTCTTGAATTACTCTATTAAAAGAGATTTCTATTAAAAGAAACCGCATCAAAATCTCTTACTTAGTTTTGAAGATATAAGCCTACTTACATAGGTATATGAAAAGCGACTTTGCTTTATCCTATGTAGTGAAAAAATAAAGTTTAAAACTAAAACCCGACTAAACGTAACAAACAAAAAAATATCAAGGATAGCCGTGGTCGTATGCCACTTTTCCCTAGAATATATTGTTTTGTTAGAGTAAGTGGCATACGACCACGGCTATCCTTGATATTTTCTTGTTTGTTACGTTTAGTCGGGTTTTAGTTTTAAACTTTATTTTTTATTTATAATATTTTAAGGCCAAGTAAAGCTAATAATTTATACATATTTGAAATGTGCTTATTACGCCCTTTCATTTGATACCAAACACGGCATATTTACCTCAAATTATTTTTTTAACACAGTACCTTATGAGCGCTAGAGGGCGCCACACAAGATTGAGTGACACGTCATATAGCCTATAACCATCGGACGATCAAGCCGCTTGTAACGATACCTCATTTGTCCAGTTCTAATAAGTAGTTGAGGAGCTATGAGGGAACAAATGAACATACATACATACATACATACATAGCCTGTCAAAATCATAACCCTCCTTTTGGCTTCGCCATAGTCGGGTAAAAAGAAGCAGTTAAGTCTGCATCAGATCGATCTTAACTGACAATGTCTCAAAATTATTTTAATACCGAGGTTTGTACAAAATGGTGAATGTTCTGATGAGCTCTTCCAATTAGTCCCACCCTCTCCTTTCCTCCACAGGACAACACGTGCAGAGCTTAGATGTCACCTGCATACGGTGCAGAATATACCTTCTAGAACCAAGCGGTTCGGTGAATCATTCCTATGCCGCACCATTAAGACCTGGAACTCCCTGCCAGCTCACGTGTTTCCTTCTTCCTACAGTCCCGGGTCCTTTAATCGGGGCGTGAAAAGGCATCTGATGAGGCCGTCAAGCTGAGTGCCACCATTGTTAACATGGTATAAGTTTATGGTGATCTTTCCGAGACTTTGCCTTTAGCTTACCATCAGGCGAGGTGAACAAATTGACGTGTCCTTTTATAAAAAAAATATCAGAACAATCAGTCAGCAGGAAGGTGGGGATACCTTGAGTACTTTGTCAGTCAAGATCTTATGGTAACTGTACTTCTTACACTATAATATACAAAGTTCTTCTTATATTTTTAAAGAATATTAATACCATAACCGAAATTACTATTATTATAACCCTTTCAACTAAGCCCAGCTGCTAGTGTTAACAGTGGGTTCACATCGAGAGTCTAATAACGAGGATTCGGACTTTGCCACCGACATATATTATTACTGGAATGAAATTTACAGCATTAAGTATGCTAACAATACAAATCGAATACGGGATCCCACTTTTTCTCCCAATTGGTTTTTAGCATACTCTGTTATAGGGCACGCCGTAATAGCGGCGGTAAGACCCATCATGGAGGAGTGGCTAGAGAGGCCACACGGCAGCCGCTCGTACCGGCTGACGCAGGTGATTACCGGACACGGGTGTTTCGGGAGTTACCTGCGTCGGATCCGGAAGGAGCCAACGTCCGAGTGCCATCACTGTGATGCGAGCGAGGACACAGAGCTGCACACGCTGACCGAGTGCCCGGCGTGGGACACGCCGAGGCGGGTCCTAGTGGCGGCTCTGGGGGTGGGAGTCCTCACACTCGCCACGTTGCTCACAGCGATGGTAAGATGCGCGAACGCTAAGTTAGATAGTTATTAAGCATCAATAATGCATCAGCATATTGATATGCTTACAGTTGTAAAGCATATTGTTTATTTGTCGAATAGTTATTTTAACACCCCAACTCAGTGCAATCCGAGTCGGATAGGTTAGGTTAGAAGGTTAAAGTCCGCTGAGCTTAGTTAGTAGACGCCATGGTATGCTTAAAATAGTTATGGTTAAGCGTCGTTATTCTTAATTAAACTTATGGTTTGGGATAGTATGCTTATAAAATATTATGCTTATAGTAAATAGGATTTAAAAAACTATGATTAAAAAGTTATGGCAAATGAGTATTATGCGTAAATAATGTTAGGACAATTAACATTATCCAATGTTAAATTATGACATAAAATCGTAGGAATAAAAATTGAGAACCATCAAATACATAGGGAAAAATTAATTTTCTCGGTCTCGGTTGCCGATTTGGTCAAGGCATTCCCCCTGTAAGGGAAATACTGCTTGTTCGAGTCCCGCCTGAGAAGATTTATTTTACCTATGTATTCGATATAATTATTACGTTTAATAGTTTAATTAAAACAAAACTGTGCCAAAAAACTATTATGAAATTAAAGAATATTTAGATGAGATACAAAGGCTTGTTTACCATGTAAATATTACTAGGGCAAGTATTCCATTCTTAAGCGGAAATGAACTACTTATTTGACCCATTAGGGCACTCACACAAAACATTGTTATTACATTAAGTAAACATGTTTCTACATAGAATACTAAAGTCCGCTGAGTTTCTTGAAGAAGTCTTCTCAGGACGGGGCCGCATTTCGAGACGATGTGGTCCATTTGCTAATTATTAGCCTAGTATTTTGTGAATTCCGTTTTAAGGTTAGTTTTTGTCCGCGGCTCTACCCGCGTGGATGTCGGTCATTGCGACCAAACATAGCCTATTTCTGTTCTCAAGGTCTAATCTACTTCTATACCAAATTTCATCAAAATCTGTTCTGTGGTTTAGGCGTGAAAGCGTAACATACAAACAGACAGAGTTACTTTCCCATTTATTATATTAGTATGGTTATGGGTGGTTGGTTACTTCAAAATATTCCTAACTGACCACCTCGGTGAATGGATTGAGTGGTCCGTTGGTAACAAAGGTTTTAGAGTAGGGGACATATTATTGCCATGAAAAATCTTCTTGACAAGAGATATCACAAAGCCTTAACTACGTAAATGTGGTCCCTCTAAATAGTCCATATCAATCAATTAACCTATTGTAGTCCAGCTAATGAAAACTAAAAATACTGAAGTGTATAATAAAGTTCCATATATGTTGATATGTGATCAAGAAAACTATACCACTAATTGATTACGTAAAGTGATACCCCATCATTTTAAACCTTACTTTTTACCTTATTGAGTGTATCGTAGGGTAAACGGAACAGTTATCGACTGTGTAATTCAATAAATTTGAAGAGTGAAATACAGAATCCTGACAGAGAGTGAAGTCTTAGTAATAAGGGTTCCGTTTTTAACCTTTGGGTACGGAATTCAAATTGTAAATTAAATAGATGTATCTGTACTGTTGAGCTACCAGCATTAGCTAGTACCAATAAAATATTGTTTTCTTTCGGTCATGCATAGGTCAATGTTCCAAATTCAAGTAGGTACTTTCATTGGTCAAACATCGTTAGCGTTAAAAGTGACGATGGGTAGGTACATTTTAACCTAGTAGTAGTAGTTTGACTGCACTTCACACTTAATTAGCTTTGCTTTCTAAATGTTTTTATGTCTCAGGTAAGAAATATTATCATCCATGGTTCATCCATGAGACTTTAAAAATGCAGTAAAGATTTCCTAGTCAAATAAATATTTTCTACATATATCTCCATGCAGTTTGCCTGGTCAAATGTATTTATATTATATATCCATCCATTCATCCATATACTCACGTCTGTAAATTCCCGAAGGGGTAGGCAGAGGTGTATTCGCACCCACGTTTCACCAGTTATGATTTTCGGTCCATGACGTGCTAGACGTCTAGCAGGCCTTTTTTATTGGGCTGTATGTTTACTGTCGGATGGAGAACAGCTCTATCCCTTAGTAGCCTTTTACGATACTTAAAGGAAGAGTTGGGGTGGTCCTATACTACTCCACCACATGTATTATGTACATTAATTATAATATTATTTTACTTAAGTAGTGCAAAAATGTGTAAAACGATACTCATATTCATATTTCATAAGGAATTTGTATTATTTGCTTAACTTTACGAACTAGTTTACTTAATAATACTGACTGCATATTAATTTAAATATCATGCAGTCATTCAGTTAGTCAATAGTAACTTATAATTTCAAAGTACGCATTTTGGATGTAATGGTTGCTTACAATAAGCCCTACATTGAAAGAATACCAGTAATGGTCCAATCAAAACTAATACTGACCAGATAATTTCCCCAATACATTTCCAAATTGTTTCCCATAATCCAAACGTAAAATCCGTAAGACGAAGCTCGAACAATAACACGGCCGTTAACCGGTGCTGATACCCTACAAGTAATTCATCAGAAGCATTTCACACGCTCTCGTTTTCTATGAGTTTTTGTTAATTTCGACACGCGAATAGAATTGTGTCTAATAAAATTAATTATTTGTGAACTGAACGAACATTGTCTGAAGTTTTCGAGTCCGCAAATGATGGTGGAAAGACTTAAGAACGTATGAAAGAAAGTAAATGACTAATTGCAATCTCGGTCCTTACTGACGTTGAACAATGAATTGAACTGTCATAAGCTTTTTAGTGTAAGTTAGTGTTGTGTAAAAAGTGTCAAGTGTGAGTTGGATACATATATAACAATGAGTAATGGTACAGATATTATAGTAGCGGAAGTTTTTTTTATGTAAGCGTGTTGTATGGGGCTAATTTTGTACGTTGCTGCCTACAAAATGAGGACCACAAGATCAATTATCTCTATAATAGTCTCCCATTGTTGGGAAGCTTTAGCCTAATGCTTCCATGCTGGTCAGATGGGTTGGAACAGGGTTTAATTTTGAGGTTTCTTTCTCTCCCAGTGTTATCTTCAGCGTATTTTTCCGTTAATTGCCTCGTACGACACCTCTCGGATGAGACGGGTTGGTGATACTTGTATACTTTCTCCGTCACAACACACTACACTGGATATTCTTCCTTAAGTTATTTTCTTACGGTTTATGAGGTTTTATCTAGATCTTTGGATTCGGTCATTATCCTCTCACCCTTATCCCGAGTTTATTTGAGGTCGGCGCTACATGGTGTGTTTCTTCCATTCATCTCTAGTTGCAGTCATTTCAACATTTACTCCCTTCTTAAACATATCATCTTTCGCACATTCCATCCACCTCCTTTTAGCCTTCCACTTTCATCGTTTATATCTTTCTCACGACATGCCTCACATGTCCGACCTAGGATAAACAATTTACTCTCAGCTTTTCAGTTTGACTGACCTGGAAGAAAGTATTTCAGCTAATTGGGGCAACATATTGTACATTGATATCATTGATTTGCAAACACTATTCGATCCTATATTGACACCGGACCATGATATTGGATCGCGATTTTTTTTGACAGTCCTAGCTAGGACAAGGGTTAGACACTAGACATAACAAATTCAATTTATTAGGGTTTTAAAAACTGGAAAGTCTACATTACCTTGGAGACCGGCTCCTCGCTCCAGCCCCCGCTGTTCGCCATACCCTCCAGCAATGTGAGTTCACTGTAACAATAGAAACACACATTATTATCTAAATTCTGTATGCAATCAACGCTTAATTCCTGCTCAAGACAAACATGTAATGCGTGAATACTGGTACTTCCCGGCAAATTTCTTGAACCATTTTTTTTTCACGCCTCCCCGACGGTGTAGGCAGAGTTATATTAACACCTACATTTCACCAACCATGATTTTCGGTCCCACGTAATAGGGGCGAGTTTATTGCTGTAAAGCGGGCTTAGTTATGGGCTGTATGTTTACTGTCGGATGGAGAACAAATCGATCCCTCAGTCGCCTTTTACATTACCTCCGGGAAGAGATGGACTGGCCCTATTTTACTCCACCGGGGAACTAACACGGCATTTAACTTGAACAAATATTAGAAATTTCAAACTATAGTTATCGGCATATATTATGAAAACCCCAGTCACAAATCCACATCAAATGAAACCATTCCGCGCGGGCCAAGGCTACAAGGCCTCGTATCTCTTGCAACTTCGGGTAAAGATATATGCCAGTAAATATCATGATGATGATATTTACTGGCATATATATGCCCGCGGCAGTCCACTGCTGGACAAAGGCCTCTCCCATGACACGCCACTTAGCCCGGTCTTCGGCTATCCTCCTCCACTCCCCACCAGCCACTCTGCGTATATCGTCGCTCCATCTAGTCGCAGGGCACCCCACACTACGTTTGCCGCTTCACGGTCTCCACTCAAGGACTCGTTACCCCAACGGTTATCGGTCCTACGGCAGATATGGCCAGCCCACTGCCACTTCAGCTTGCTAATTCGTTGAGCTATGTCGATAACTTTAGTTCTCTGCCGAATTACTTCGTTCCGGATTCGATCCCTCAGAGATATACCGAGCATAGCTCTTTCCATAGCACGCTGAGCGACCTTGAATTGGTGGACCAACCGTACCGTAAGTGTCTCTCCAATCTAAATAAGAAAATCCGTGAGAGGCGCGCATTGAAGAAAAGATAATTCATTTTTATTGCTTCGTCAGTGAAGAAAATTCATATGAAAATGTCCCGAAGCAACTCGCTCCACTTTCTTCGTAAAACACAGTCCACGATCATCGCATTATTGAAATCGCCCGCGGAAAATGAGATTTCTAATAACTGTCACGATAACCACAAGTAGATCTATCTCCGGGAACTAAATGTTAGTGATTAGAGGTCTTTGAAAGTGGGCCTTCGTAAATAGATGTAATTTCGAATGATTCCGTGGCGGCTTCGAAAATGAATAAGATAATGGGGGATGTCAATTGGTTGATGGTGAGTTTAGTGACGGGATATTGAGATGAGTTTTTAATACCCACTTTTCGTCAGTCGTGCGCATGTCAAAAACACTTTTAGACATTGGTGATGGCTGGTTAAGTATTTGTACTGTCACGTTTATATTTTGTTTGTGGATTGACGAAAAGTGGGTATTAAAAACATCCGTGACCCAATTTTCGTCAATTGCTTTTTGTTTGAATAGGTACCTACATAGGGAAAAAGAATGTTTTTGGTTCACTTTATACCGGGTCTAGTACTATTATCTATTCTGTGACCGGGTGTAAGGAGAACGTTCCCGAAGCCAAATACCCCTAGTAGTACTCCAGGTACCTACCTAACACATTGGCATAAAAATAAAATCGATTTTGGACAGCTTAGCTTAGCATACTAAATTCTTAAAAAAAAAACATTCAAATATGTAAAATCTATTACTTATAATCTGTTTTTGCATGACTAACGAAAACCAAACCAAACAAAAGACTAACGAAAAGACGCGGGATAGCACCCGAACCGCATTGAAGCCGAGGTTCTGTTGGGAGCCCTGGGACATCCTTCCGAGGGCTTACCCGGGGCTCCCAACTATAGGCTGCTGGGAGATACCGTGGGGGTTTTAGTCGGTAGGAGTCCGGCATAACATCCATGAAGGATTTCCCCCACGGTCAAAAAAAAAAACTCACTTTCTCATTTTAATTAAGAAATAAATCTAATAAAAGAACTCATTAAATCTCACTTGCAATTATTTTTCTCCGTAAGAAAACAGCTATAAGCAATAAATCAACAAAATAATCTGCTAATTTCATAAATTATTCTAAATTCAAATAATTACGATATAAAAAGTCCGCTATACCGATTTGTTGATGTCTTGGTTACTGATTACCATACTCGATTTACGATTTCCGCTCGGATACTAGATCAAAATAACACTGGAATCGATTAAATACGATTATGTAATAATCGTATATCGCTCCGCGAATCGTTATGTAAAATTTTAGGCGTAGGAAGTGTGAAGGTGGAAAGAATTCGAATTCGTAAAATTAAGTCACAGAATTTTTATACTTAATCAAACGTAATTAATGACGTTTTTGTTTGCGTTTTCTTTTCACTTATGTCCCTTTTGTATTTAATGAGCAATTTTGTTTATTGATATAAATAATTGGAATCTCGGAATCGGTTCCAACGATTTTCATGAAATTTAGTATACCGGGGGTTTCGGGAGCGATAAATCGATCTATCTAGGATTCATTTTTAGAAAATTTATAAAAAAAATGCTGTCAAACCACATATTATTCTTAAAGTATCCGATATATGAAAACAATTTCAAAAAGAATGTAGTTAATGGGGTAAGCTGAGATGAATCAAAACTTAGAACTTATTAGTTCTTAAAATAAGTAGGTACTTCCACCATCATCATCATCATAGTGTTAGTCCCGTAGCATCTAAAGCATGCACTTTAAAGATATCCCAAGTGGAGGTCCACTCTTCAAAGTATCTTGATTATTTAAGCTTTTAGGGAAATGACAGCCGTCTAGCACTCCAATTTATAGAAGACAGCCGGCTCCAGAACCTCAATAATTAATCAGCCGGAGCGGGAACTCATGACTCTAGCCTTTCTTTAATATGCGACTGCCACGCAGGAGGCGCGGGTTCGATCCCCGCTCAGTGCAAATATTTGTATGTATTGGTCTGGGTGTTTCTATGTATAATACGTATGTATTTACAAAAAAAAGTATCTAAGTATGTTTATCTGCATTCTAGATTCCATAACACAAGCTATTAAGCTTACCATGGGTCTA
This sequence comes from Eilema sororculum, assembly GCA_914829495.1. Classification (NCBI taxonomy): domain Eukaryota; kingdom Metazoa; phylum Arthropoda; class Insecta; order Lepidoptera; family Erebidae; genus Eilema; species Eilema sororculum. The sequence continues at coordinate 22,819,973 of OU618541.1, forward strand.
GATAGCGTTGTATAGAATTTTGTGGAATATTTATTTTTTATACTAATTGATATACGTACGGCCAAGTCGACCATTTTCACTTCATTAATCTATTCCGTTACCGTGTCCTATACAAAAATATCACTCCAAAATGCCTCACAATACTTATTGGACTAGTACAGTCGGCAACAGAAATATGTCGGAGTAAAAAGTACTCAAAATGATCTTAATTTAGCTTTTTTGCCCCCTTTTAGTTGACTGATTGTTTTAATATTTGGTATACACCTTTATTTTGTACTATAATACCATCTTTGTCAATAAAATAGTTTGATTTGCTATTAATACGAGAGTTTTATAATCATTTTGAGACTTCGTGGTCATTGTAATACTAAATAACTCACCACAGACCCGATAAAGTCATTTACCAGTGGCCTGTCGCCGCGAGCAGTAGCGGTAACTGTACCTTTTGGGCTGATATCTGTTCAACAAACGAACTGGTTCGCAGATCGCATCTCGTGGAGTGTTAACCGACAGCACTGAGGCAGGGATTTGAGTTGCCGTTATGTTTTGTGGTTGTGGAGTTTAACTGGATCAGAATTTCCTAGAGATTGTTCTAGTTATTTCGCAAACTATGCTTTTTTGGTTATTTTAAATCGAGGTGTAAACTCATAGTTTTTTATACTGTTTCGGGACTTATCGCACCCGAAACGTCGGCTAAAGTAAGTGTTCCTATCGCAAATACATATAAGGTATGATAGTTTATGATTGCTTCACGGCACTACCAAGTTATGTATAGTGTTCATCTACTCAATGTCACACTCTCAATAATGCACCTACCAATTTGTCTCTGCACCACCTTTAGTCGACTGGTAGAGAATGCCTACGGCATGAAGTCCGCCTGTGTACATATGTGCATGAAGTTCAATAAATAAATAAATAAAATAAGGCCCGCAACAGTATAAAAAACTATATGCTTTTTAGTCTCATGCATTTGGTGTAGCTCTAGCATTCAAAATGCAAAATGCCCTCACCAACTTTAATCTCTCCATACCGACAAGGCTACTTTACAATCAAGCATATAATATTACTAGCTTTTGCCCGCGGCTCCGCCCGCGTTGATGTCGGTTATCGCGACCGAACTTATCCTATGTCCTTTCTCATGGTCTAATCTTCCCCTATACCAAATTCCATCAAAATCGGTTTAGTGGTTTAGTTACTTTCGCATTTATAATATTAGTATGGATAAGTAGATAACTTATACTTAATATAATTATATAACTTGTATCAAAAAAATCCTTTATATTTCTATAGCAATCACATTGAAACTGTCCCAAAAGGCCAAGACCTCAGATGCACGAATGAGGTGCATGATAAAATAACAGCGGTGACGATATAACTGGAAACGTAATAAGGCGTACGGGACTTGTGAGGCAAATCACCGGCCCCGATATCGTAGCGGGTTCGGTTCCTGGCCGGGGTTATTGTTATCTGGGATTATATGTTTTGTGAGTTTGCTTTGAAAAAATATTTCTTTATTATCATACAGCGGACAAAGTGCCCGCTTAACGACAATAGGCTCGCCTCCTATTATGTGGAAAATCATATGGGTGTTCATACACCTCTGCCTATCCCTTCGCATTAGAATATATTGATGGTTGAGTATATGGATCGATGGATGCTTTAAAAACTGTACCAACCTTTTTTTTTTTTTCGTGCGGATAACCCCTCTGATACCCCTCCCTGCCGGAGCCGGAAGGGGAGGTTATGCCGGACTCGAACCGACTAAAACCGCACGCCGACTGTGGGTCGTGGTGCTAGGCCGGAGGTGAGGTTGTCATCGACATATCCCTCGCACCCCGGCTGACCCAGGGCCATCCCTTCCGGTTTAGCCCTCCTCGGGGAACAACGGTGTCCCCGACTCGCCCCCGGAATGGGGAGGCGCGCTTCTCAGCGCGCCGTCGCCGTGGCCTGCTTCTGCTGGGGTGACAGGCGGCTCCACCCGTCACCCCCAGGGCCTACCTATGACTGAACTTTTTGGGTTAGTACTTTACCATTCAAGTTTTCGGTATCACCAATATAGTTATAGAGGTCAGATGGCAGTTGCTGCACGAAAAATATCAAAGTTCAGCCTCATCACACTTCGTGCGGCACTCCCTCTCGGATACCTCCCCCGCCAACGCCGAAGGGGGAGGTTATGTCTAAATACTAATGTGAACTAAAACTCCACGACGTCTGTGGGTAGTCGTACTAGGCCGAAGGTGAAATTGTATTCGACATATCCCTCGCACCCCGGCTGATCCAGGGCCAGACCGACAGGGATAATGGTAATAGTTGGGAAATGGCTCAGAGGATGATGACTTTTCCGTTCAATTTTGAATTCGTAAGGAAGTCCAATGCCTCAAGACACGGCACTTACGGGACAAACATAACAAAAAGAAACGTATTAGATTACATTTTTTTATAGTTTCCTGATAAAAGTGTGATATAAGAGGCCAAATAAGAGGAAAGTCGAGTATCTACAAACAGATTTTTTTCCAGTCGAGCGAAATGAATTATACATTTCTTCCTTGAAAACACTCATAAAATAGATACCTATAAACATTCTTGCCATATTGATATCCTCCTTTTAGAAGAAAAAGTTTAAAGCAATGTACATAAGACATAGTGGTATACCTGCTTTAAAGCAGCAGAATTAATTCAATAAAAATAACACAATAATTATTCTAAACACGTACAGAATCGATTTATAATCGATTGAATTATGTATCAGGTGCTTACTATGGCTAGACTTGTAAACATTTCTCACGTTAAGGACATACTAGTATTGATTTAATCGATGGATTTATTGTAATGAATACTTTATTTGTCACTTTGTCACTAATGTTTTTTTTCTGTTATTTGTTTTATCTGTCTTGGTTATTCAAGGAGAAGCCACACTGGAAGCTATTGAGTGATCGAGTGAGCGAGCGAGTGATGTACAGGGTGGAAGATTTTCATGCCCCCTGGTGGGGAAGTTCTCGAAATACTGGAGAGAAAAAAAAAATAAAAAAAAATTACACTTTCACTCCATCCCATGGTTGCCTGGAAGAGATTGCCCTGTGCGATAAGGTCGCCAATTGTATGCTACTAGGAATTTGTAAAATTGTAATATGTGTCATCTGTGTACCATACAATAAACAGTTATAATAAATAAAATAAATAAAAAAATCGCGGATTTCACTCAAAGGATACATTACTTTATTTTTTAAATGAAGAAAACTGCATTCATAGATTTTCGATAACTCGCTTGACACACCCGGTAATCGAACCGACTACAAACCAAAAAAAATACATGAAAATCTTCCACCCTGTATTTTGCATCTCTGGTTCACACCATGAACGAAGTGAAATTAAAGGTGCGATAAACTAGAACTAGACTAATGACCGTTCTTTTGAATATTACATTAAAAAAAAAACATTTTAGTGAGTATTCTATCGAGTATTTTTTCAAACACTCACGCTAGGACAGCATTTTACATTAAGTAGAGTGTTAGAAAGATTATGAAAATGTTTGTAAAGTATGAAAATGTATGCTTGGCTCTTTGCTTGCCAAGGTTCATTGTTCAGCTCGACAAATTTAAAAAAGGACGAATGCTCCACATCCTTTTACAAGTAAATGCTGAAGTCTAACAACAGAAATAAATTATACCAGCGAGCGAGCGAGCTGGGCGATATCTTTGCAGCTCTTTTTCATGTCTCAGTTTTCAGTTGCAGCTCGCTGAATCGTTACCTGGCCCTCGATTCTACAAAAGCTAATCGACTGTGTTGCCAGTCAGTGCAAAAAACGGCAATAAATAATAGACTTAAAGCGATGTTTTTGAAGTTCAAAATTCAATGACTTTTTGCAGAGTGAATGAAAAAGTATAATGAAACTTTTTTCATTTCATTTTGGACTTTACATTAATAGAAATAAAGTCTAAAATTTAATGGCATTTTTTACGCTGACAGTGGCAGCACAACGGTTTAGCTTTACTAGAGTCGAGGGCCTTTTTTTTCGTGCGCAAAATCCCCACGGATACCACCCCTATGGAGCCGGTGAAGGCGGTTATGTCAGTCACGAACCGACTAAAACGCACGCCGTCTTGGGTCCTTGGTTGCCGGAGGTGAGATTGCCGAAAGCGTATCTCTCGCACCCCGGCAGACAGAGTCGAGGGCTTGGTATCGCCGGACATATTTCGCTCGCAGCACAAATCTCGCTAATAAAGTGTGTGGCCTCTCTTTTACACTGAGCGATGACTATGGCCACGACAGACTAGAACTGGCATTGATCAAAGAACTATTTTTATTAACTGTTTTTCTACTATCGACCAGTGCATTATCATATCACTACCAGCATCTTAAGTTAAAAATAAAATAATTCACTTTATCACTGCAAACTAATGTTATCACAACAACTAAGTACTAGTTATTCAACGCAATGTCAGATAAAGTGCGTATAGGTAATAAGATAGCGTCCAACACTACAAGCCTAGTGAAGTTAAAATATATCGATAAAACTGTCAATGCCGACTTGAGAGCAGTTAGAGATGCGCCCGTATCGATACTTTAAGATACAAAACATGGTTTTGTGTTTACCGTTAGATACGGTCGGCAAATTAAATGGATTATAATATTTAAATATCTGCGGTAGCCTAGTGGTATGGGTAAAGGACTGCTGAGACGAGGTCTCGGGTTCGATCCCAGGTTTACCATGGCACACACCAATGACTTTTCGATGCTTTTCGAAGTTATGTGTGTATTCGTCTGTCTTATGTCGTATGTCGACAGCCTCTGTGGCGTGCCGGTAGTGCACGCGACTGCCACGCAGGAGGTGCGGGTTCGATTCCCGCTCAGTGCAAATATTTGTATGCATGAATATGGCTATTTGCTTTGGTCTGGGTGTTTCTATGTATAATATGTATGTATTTACAAAAAAAAAGTATATAAGTATGTTTATCCGCATTCTAGATTCCATAACACAAGCTATAAAAGCTTACCATGGGTCTAGATGGCGTTGTGTAGAATGTTGTGGAATATTTATCGCAGGTTTATAAGCACCCGGTTAATGGCAATAGGCTCGCCACCTTTAATTACATTGGGACCTAAAACATAAACTGGCGAAATGTCGGTGCTAGCATCTCTGCCTACCCCTTCGGGGGATACAGGCGTGAGTTTATGTTATGTATGTTATGTTATGTATAATATTTAAACGAATATTATTCATTCTCTGGCCGCAATCGTCCGTTATTATTTAATTAAATTGCATGTATAATACACCTAGTTATATTGGGATATGAACTCAATGATTAGAGTAGGAAGTTGGACTCTTCCAACTTCGTACTCTAATGCTAGGAAGGGGAATGCTCTCATTCCCCGTGTAAGGGAAAAGTCACGGGTTTAAATCCCACTTGAGCGTTTCATTTTTTCCGATGTAATCGAATTTTAAAGTTAGCATAATAAATGCTATAAAATATTCATTTAATTATTATACTTATTTATTTCTTTCTTTCTCCTTCCTTCGTTCTTTCTCTATGTATTTTGTAGTGTTCTTCATATTTTAATTATAGCACTAGTTTAATTGGTAATTTGAAAGGTTCCAGCCACGGAGGACAGAATATGATTAAGTTACGGAGATGCCCCATTGATATTTCTCCTAATAAAAACGCGCGCCGAATGCGGGTGGGAAGAGAGACGCGCGGGGTGTCAAAAGTCGAAGGACGTCATAGGTATAACGTTCCTACCGAATGAGTCCATTTGACGTTTGGATGGCACGCGACTCGATTGCCTTGCAACAACTCCGCTATCATTTCCTACTCCATGGTTCCAGCCTACCTTAATTTGCTTTCAAGTTGTAGTAATATCCGTTACAGCTATCTACTTTCTGAAAGTACTTTGAGAAAACCACTTATCTTATTAATGACTAATTTTCCAGTAGATTACAGTTTCATTGATTTAACTATAAAACTAAATTATTTATTGGAAGCACCGCTGCATTTATCTTAACATTATGATTAACTAGCTTTTGCCCGCAACTACGCCCTCGTAGATGTCGGTTATCGCGACCAAACATAGCCTATGTCCTTTCTTAAGGTCTAATCTACCCCTATACCAAATTTTATTGAAATCGGTTCAGTGGTTTAAGCGTGAAAGCTAACATACAGACAGACAGACAGAGTTACTTTGGGGGATGGGTTGAGGAAGGGATGAGGAAATAATATTATTTTCTATGCGAATGGAGAAGAAGTGTGCTTAATAAACACTGATTTATTAAAAACACAAAAATGTTTATAAAATTATAAATACTGGGCCAAATAATGCTAAATTTTTATGGGACCAAATAGTAACTAGCATCAAACTAAGAATCACGTAAATATGATAATAAATTTCAGAGTTGTACATACATAAAAAGCTGATTGAATTGAGAGCCTCCTTCTTTTTTAAGTCGGTTAAAAATGCATGCAATGCATACAGTTAGACATTTAATTAAGAACTTTTTTTAGAGAATTAAAAAATCTAACTGCTTCTAGTGTAATCTATCAAACCATTTTTGGGGCATTACGATTTTTTTGCGATATAATTGATGAAGATAAATGAATGTAAATACCTATACTTTCTATAAAAATGTAAATATCTAATAGTTTGCAATAATTTTTCATGCAATAAAGGAACCCCGCGGTTTTGTTAACGATAAAAAATAAACAAGAAGCACATTAAATCATGATTCGTGAATGCGCTCATTTGAGCACAGGAAGGGATTCGAAGTAATTAATATAATAATATAAATATCTATACAAATAAATAAAATTGGAGTGTCTGTTTGTAATATTAAAATAACCGCTTTCTACTACATGCATATGAATGTATATACATTTTATATATTTTTAAATTTTATATTTTAAAAATATATATTTTTAAATTTTTTGTCTGTCTGTCTGTCTGTCTGTTTGTTTTGGCTAATCTCTGGAACGGCTGGACCGATTTGGACGGGACTTTCACTGGCAGATAGCTTATGTAATAAGGAGTAACTTAGGCTAAAAAAAAAATCCAAAAACAAAAAAAAACTGATTTTTTTTATTAAGTACCTTCCACGCGGACGAAGTCGCGGGCACAGCTAGTATATAATATAAATATTCCACAACATTCTACACAACGCTGTCTAGACCCATGGTAAGCTTTTATAGCTTGTGTTATGGAATCTAGAATGCGGATAAACATACTTATATACTTTTTTTTTTATTAAATGTATAGCTTATGTCAGGAGCTGGATTGAGGGAGCTGTAGAACAATGATCGTAATAAAAATATGTTCAAAATTCAGTCTAATTTTGTCAAAATCTAATAACATGACATAAACAGTAATGCTATTTTATTTTCCTGTAGTTAAAATAGGGAAAATTAATAACCGAGGTTATTAAATTAAGAATGGTAAAAGAGCGGTAGAAGTAGCGTTGGTTCTTATTTTATAGTTTTTCATGTATTTTTAATAATCCACCCAATGATTTACTATTGACTATCGCAAACGGGTAGTTCGTTGTTTCGTCCTATAAAGATTCGGCCCAATGGGACGAATCACAGAAATTAAAAATAATTAAAATTATCGTTCACTGATTCGTCCCATTGATTTTTTTTCTTCATTTTATACAAAATTTGTATGAAGTAGTAACGTCAGCAAGGAAAATGCTTTACAAGTTACGTTAGAACTTACGGTGTTGACGTTTAGTAAAAAGTAACTAATTTTCAAGAAAAATCATTGACTTCTCGATTGTTTTTAACATTAGATCGAGGAAAAATTAATAATGAATGTCAATTTAACCTATCTTTTTATTGCAATTGTTATGCTAACTTTATTATAAAAAAATTATGCTAACTTTATAATTATTTAAAACAAATGTACAACTAACCCTAATCTAAGTCAGTACTATCAATGGATCTATGTTATCTGAAAAATAAAATAATTTGAATTTGATTTTGAATTAAGCATTCCCCCTGTAAAGGAGAGGTTTCAGGCGACTGGGACCACTACACAACTGGAACCGCGGTGTCAGTTGCCTGATAACATTTTTGAATTCAGTCGACTGGGACCATTATCTAATTTGCTTTAATGTACAGATAGCAGAAAAATCAAGTAAAATTAAAGGGCCTGTGTACCAGTCGCACTTGAGCATTTCATTTTTCTCGATATATTCGAATTAACCTATGGCAGTCCACTGCTGGACCTAGGTCTCCTAATGTTAAGAGATTTCAGCCTACTGGCCAGACGGGTTGGAACAGGGTTGCATTTCGAATTTACCTTCTTTCGCAGTGATATCGTTTGCATTCTTTTCCGTTAGTCGCCTCGTACAACACCCCTCAGACGAGATGGTGTAATGATACTTATATTCTTTCACCGTCACCACACGGATACTGGATACTGGAATAATGAACACTGGCCTGTAAAATCGGGTTTGTCATTTGGAAGATTGAAATGAAACTTAATTTGGAACATTTTTTTAATAGGAAAATTCCTGCCACAAATCTTTTCATATGTATCTTTCTCCATCCTATGGTTGCCTGTAAGAGATTGCCTCAGTGCGATAAGGCCATCAATTGTATATACCACATAAACTGTACTTATACTTAATCTGATTTTTGTATATTTCATTGGTGAATCTGCGGTAGCCTAGTGGTATGGGTAATGGGACTGCTGAGACAAGGTCTCGGGTTCGATCCCAGGTTTACCATGGCACACACCAATGACTTTTCCATGCTTTTCGAAGTTATGTGTGTATTTATCGCAGGTTTATAAGTGCCCGGTTAATGGCAAAAGGCTCGTCACCTATTACATTGGGACCTAAACATAAACTGGCGAAATGTGGGTGCTAGCACCTCTGCCTACCCCTTCGGGGAATACAGGCGTGATTTTATGTTATGTTAATTGGTGAACATTATAGCGTTCTTTCGTCGTTAAAAAGAAGTTTCAATGAAGATGAACAAGAGTTTATTTTATGAAATGCGATAGCGATTCTTGATTTAGCTTTACTCGTAAAAATATTGCAAATCAATATTCTCATGTTATTTTTTAACTATCGTGGCGTATACTGATAGTTTATAATAGTTAGGGATTTCACGCGATATATTTTGGAAAACTTACTTTTGCCGACGTTTCGGGTGCGTTACAGGCGTTACACCAGGGGTCACGACTTGACTTAAGTAAGTTTTCCAAAATATATCGCGTGAAGTCCTGATCTATTATAAACTATCAATATTCTCAGTCCGACCCTGGCCGAGAGACAAAAATTTGTATCTGTATAAGTATAAATCTCAGTCGTGCATAGTTCGTGGTGTGGTAGGTCACGTCTGCTAGCGGTACTTCGATGCATAGTTTATTGTATTTATTGCGAGCACAGAAAACAAAACAAAGTAGGGATTGTGTCGTGGGTAATTACCATTTATTAGCTCGATTTAGTTGATATTGGATGTGGAGGAATTCTACGGTAATTTTTGGTTTGAATAAAAGAGAAAAAAGACTTTGATGTCAACGGAAAAAGTAGTTAAATTTCTACTTTTTCCGTTGACATAAATAGTGAAAATAAAATTAAATAAAAATCTCTTATTTAATTACTTTTTCTAATATTATTTTATATTCTTTTTACATTATTTACATCTTATTATTTAGAGTCAAACTGAGCACAGCTGTATTAAAATTGGAAAAAAAAGTGAACGTCTAAGAATGACGAGTGCAGCGTAGTCTGAATCGCGATTTATCTGAGGACTGATCGTAAAGACAACTTGATAGTTTGACATATTCGGGTATTCCGTTTGAATCCCCTATTTCGATCACTCAGGGGATCCAAAAGGAATCGTTATTTATCGTTACTTTACTATTCACTTGGATCCCCTAATCCTCGTTTAGGGGATCATATTGAACAAAACTAAAATAATCACTCCCACATGGATTCCTTTTTAGTAAAATGATCAAGACAAGATAACATAGGCCAAAATGAGATGAGGTAAGGTGATTGTATTGGCTATACAATCTGTCCTCGGATAAATCGATATTCAAGCTGAGTGTCATTCTAGAATACGGGCCTAAGACAGAACCGAAAATCATAGTTGGGGAAATGTGGTAGTAAACACACTTCTGCCTAACCCTTCGGGGTTTTACAGGCGTATACATGTACAAATACTAAGCAGAAATCAAACCCGCAACCTCAAATGAGAATATTTAAGTGCTATTCAAACGCTCCCATTGATTAATTCATCTCATTCATACCGATAAAATCTGAATTCTACTGTCTATCTGTCCTAACAGAAAGTGACCACACAATAAACTAAACAATAAACGTCTAGCCATAACAGTACATCTGCGACCACGTTCATTGAGTCATAAATTAAATTGTCGTACCACCTTGCTTTTAGTCGGACAGTCCTACTTTAAAGCTGGTTATAAGGGATCATTTCTTACCACTTGGATGTCAGAAAGATGTTTATTTATTTTTATTTATTCTTTATTGTACACTTACATGATATTTTATTTTATTTTATTTTATTTTATCATTTTAGGAAAACTTACAGCTAAAAGATAACAATAGGTAAATTCACATAACAAAGTGAGGGCCATTTACAAGTTTTCACCGATATAAATTTGGTATAAAGTTTTTAAAAGATTTTACGGCAACACAATTCTACGGACGGTTTACATTAATTTGTTACATTCAGAATGATGTTCACCTTTAGAATTGCTAACCATTGCCATCTAGCAATAGTAAGCAACACCAAAAGTAAATTCCTAATCCATAAAGTAGTGATCGCATAATACTTTCTTTACTTTAGAGATACCAGTAAAAAATAAGTCTATATCAACATCCCGACATGCCACATTGTATGCACGGCACGGTATATTTTTACAAAATAAGTGATATATTATGTACAAAGGCGAGCTTAACTCAAGGTTGAGTTCTCTTCCAGCAAACCCGGGAGTGCACAGAGGAATAGCAATACAAAAGGAGGCAATCTTGTGTACCTTAAATATAAAGTTATAAGAATATGAGGAGGTATACATAGGTTAAACCCCTAACAAATGGCATTACATTTATACGTACATACATAAATATCCATCATAGACTTACGACCTATGTTGACGTACTTACTTACGTACAAACATTGAGTTATTACTACTACGTATAGAGAAGCTATCCCACACAAAAACGAACGCCTTTTGCGACGAGTTACAACTAAAGTTCGCTGCAGCAATCAAACAAAAACTAAGTCGTCTAATCGTAATATAAATATTCAAGCGCAAGATCGCTTCTTAGTTATAGTTTTTTCACGACCAAAAGGTCAAAAGCGCCAAGGATTTCATGGCGCTTACGCGTTTCCGTACTCAAAATGATCTTAATTTCTTTTTTTACCCCCTTCCAGTTGACTGATTGTTCTGATATTTGGTACACACCTTTGGTTTAGACAATAATAGCATTTAAATCAATAAAACAGTTTAAGTTGCTTCTAATACGAGAGCTTTTTTTTTTTTTTTTTTTTTTATATAGCACACGTCAATTTGACTTCACCTCGCCTGATGTTAAGCTAAAGGCAAAGTCTCGGCAAGAGGGTCACCATCGTAAACATTTACCATGTTAACAGTGGTGGCACTCAGCTTAAAGGACCCGGGACTGTAGGAAGAAGGAAACACGTGAGCTGGCAGGGAATTCCAGGTCTTAGTGGTGCGGCATAGGAATGAATCACTGAAACGCTGGGTTCTAGCAGGTATACTCTGCACCGTAAATGGATGACATCTTAGCCCTGCACGTGTCGTCCTGTGAAGGAAAGGGGAGGGTGGGACTAATTGGAAGAGCTCGTCAGAACATTCACCATGGTAGAGACGGTAGAAAACTGCCAAAGACGCAACATCTCTACGCATCTGCAAAGGCTCGAGGGTGTTCGTGACCTCAGGATCCCCAATAATGCGGACCGCACGTCGCTGCCACCTGTCGAGAGCATCTAATAAGTACTTTGCGGAGCCGTCCCAGAGATGTGAGCAGTATTCCACGCAGGAACGAATTTGGGTCTTGTATAGAAGACACCGCTGCTCCGGCGTGAAAAAACGTCTCACTCTGTTCAGGACTCCGAGTTTATGATCATTTTTAGACTTCATCGCCAAGATATTTATGACGCTGACTATACTCGAATGATGGAAAGTGGTACCATGGCCTATGGACGTATGCCACACCAGCGGCACCACCCGCGCTGCCGACCCTACCACCCGGTGTTCTCGTAACACAATCTATGTAGATTGTGTTACGAGAGCGGTTGGTCCGATTTAGTCCCGAGGAGAGCCAGACTGTAAGGGATGACCCTGGGTCAGCCAGGGTGCCAGGGATATGTCGAAGACAACCTCAACTCCGGCCTAGCACTACGACCCACATTCAGCGTGCGCTTTTAGTCGGTTCGAGTCCAACATAACCCCTTCCAGCTCCGGCGGGGAAGGTATCCGAGGGGATGAAAAAAAGTTCCGATTTAGCTGCTTTTGATTTTGAATTGTTTGTCGTAGTTCAGGGAACTTTAAACGGTATGGAAATATGGAAAAAATGGAAGGTCATATGGGAACGAGAAAAAAATCACGGCATCAGTTAGTTTTAATTTAAATCGAGACAGTTGGGAGAATGAGATTGAGACTGAATTTTCCACAGATTTTAGTTACAAGAATTGGCTCTCTGTTCTAAACGAGACAATAGTCAAACTAGTCAGTCATAAACCTTATAAACTTTCATTAAAACGCAAAAGCACCATACGTGTCCCACCACAAACTGAACACGATAAACATTTTTATTCATGACGTCAGAGTACACAACGATACTAACATTTCTATGAACCACAGAACACAAAACGTGTGCCAACGGGACTTTTACGGCGTGTTGTCCCAACAACTAACACCGTCGATACACGGATCTGTTGGAACGCCTGAAATAATGCTTTGAAACGGTGTCTAGGCTTTGTGTTGCATATATACTACGTGTGACTGAATAAATGCCTCATATATTCACATAAAACCATCATCATCCTTGCGTTAGACTTGGTCGCATTTGAGCCTTCCATCTTGGAGTCCAAAGCCCGCTTAACCACGATGAGGCTTATTTTTTTTTGGGGTAGGTGGCGAGTGGCACGATAAAAAAGTGGCTCACAGGCGAGTTTACTACTTTTTGGATCTCTAGTGGTCGACTGGCATGATTAGTTTTATGATACCGTGCCACTTGCACTTGCAGAATAGGTAGTGGTCAAGTTTGGTCGCGCTCAGATTCTTTTGAGCGTCCATATTCTTCTGAGTGCTTCTGGTTTTCGGATGACACGTTAAAAGTCGTGTTCTGAATTCGAACACCACTTAAACGGTCACCCATCCAACCCAACCACCGCGTCTAGATAGCTTTATCATATTCACATTTTATTGCATGATAAAAACCATCCTCCGAACGTATTCCCTACTCGGATGAGGCTCTTAGTTTCATTACAAAACGTTTGATTCAAGGCTTTTTGTAGTGAATGTCATCTGAATTTTATGTTTCGCTTTAATGAAATGTCATTCTTTACTAGTACAAGCATTTCTTTCTTTCTAAGGTCTCAGGAAAGCAAGCGGTTCTAAGCTGTAAGATCCGCCATCTTATGAGCAATTTCATTCCTCTCTGGAATGCGCTTGAAGTGATAAATGTTTGGAACCGCTGAAACTTTGTTTACCTTTTTTCTCTCGCTTCGTTGGCTTTACTTTAGAAGAGTTAAATGGCGTAAAATTAGACCAATTTAAATACGTCAGCTTTTACGAAAGGTCGGGTTTGATACTCAGCACAAGGGGCCCGTAAACAACAAATCCCGCTATTTTCAAATCACCAGTTTATACTTTTTACTTTTTATACCGATTTAATCAGCACCTAAATGGATACCTTTACAAATTTGAATGCATCTGACCAATCATATCGCAGTTGCACGAATGACTGACATTCCTGCACATGGGCGGTATAAAACTTGATGTGAATAATTTGAGTGGCCCTTGGATGGTAGGGATGGGACATGAGTTTATCGACATAAAAATATTTCTTTTAGTCACATAGACCTTGCCAATATTATTATAATAAATATATCTGTCTTTCGGTCTGTCAGTTACGCGTTCACACCTAAAGTATTTCACCAATATTAATGTTTGGTACAAAAGTAGATTTGACCTCGGGAAAGGAGATAGCCTATGTTTGATTGCGATAACCAACATTAAAGCGGGTGGAGCCGCGGGCAAAAGCTCATGGTTAACTATATTTTATTATTAGAGAAGCAGAGCAAGTCTATAATATATGATTTGAGATTGACATGGTCACTCACATCGATAGTAAGACACTCGCTGGGATACGTACCGGAAATCAGCGCCGAAATATCGGATCCTCAAAAACTTTAAGAAACATGGTAAATATCCCGGTGACTGTTTTACTATCTACTACTAAGTCTATAATAATATTCTAATATCCCCAAAACATCATGCTACAAATGCGATGACGGCTATGAAAAATAGCAATCTATGAAAATTTTTACCAATCAGAATTATGGCGGGTGGGTAGGTACCTGAACTAGGAGAATCCTTGGTCTCAGGATACCAACCCTCCACCCCTGGCCAGTGTGTGTGTGTGTTTGTGTGTGTGTGTGTTGTGTATACGTTCGTTAATTATACTTCCAAACATCGATACTGATCGCATCACTAGTCACTACTTATAATATGAAGTTCATCGCAAGGTACGACACGAAACGTATTATTAAAATTCACACACGCTGTTTAACATGCCAGGGACAAAATTCTAGTTATACTGCACCACACGAAGGGCACTTCAATAGCAAGGAATGTGTTCATTGTCATCCATCATTTATAATGATAATCAAAACAAATTACAGGTATCCTGCAATATATTTTTAAGGTTCCGTACGTAATGGGTAAAAATGGAACCCTATTACTAAGACTATCATTACGCTGTATGTCATGAACAGTGATAGCTAGACATCTCTGAATAACAGATAGGTATATTGAATGAATTTTGACAGCATTAAGTATGCTAACTATACAAATCGAATACATAGAGAAAAAGAAGAATCATCTCGGGGGGGACTCGAACCCGCAGTCTTTCCCTTACAGGTGGAATGCCTTGACCAATTCGGCTACCGAGACACGCCCGATGTGATTCAAATTTCCCATCTTATACGTCTTTAAGGCGACTTCACCGTCGAATCGGGCGTGTCTCGGTAGCCGAATTGGTCAAGGCATTCTCCCTGTAAGGGAAAGACTGCGGGTTCGAGTCCCACTCGAGATGATTCTTCTTTTTTCCCTATGTATTAGATAGGTATATATCTATTGCCACCATGACAAGAAAACTAAAATAAATATTTAAGGAGGTTATAAAACAAAAGTGCTTTTTATGTTATTTTATACCCCATAGGTTGCAAGCACACGGCCCACCTGATGGTTACCGTGGCCTATGGATTTGTGCAACACCAGGGGCGTCATGCTAGTATATATATATAATATGATGCGTGGCGGTAGTGAACGCGACTGCCCGCAGGAGGCGCGAGTTCGATCCCCGCTTAGTGCGAATATTTGTATGCATGAATATGGCTATTAGCATTGGTCTGGGTGTTTCTATGTATAATACAAAAAAAGTATCTAAGTAGGTTTATCCGCATTCTAGATTCCATAACACAAGCTAGTAGTTAATCTTACCATGGATCTAGATGGCGTTGTGTAGAATGTTGTGGAATTATTTATTTTCTATGTTTATTTACTTATGTTTCACTTTCATACACATTAGAGTCTCTCATAAGAATTCCTGTTCAAAAATTTGTCTTGTTTAATAACACCTGTGTACATTATGAGATAATACCATGAACGCTAGAAGAATAATGATTATGTAACATAACTGGGCGGCTGTTAACTAGGCATTTCACCCTACTCATATATTTTTCATTATCGTATGCATTTACATCTGCGATTTACATACACAAATAATATTAGTACGTTACAAGAATAATTTAATGTCAATATTTATTTTACTGTAGGCCAAAGCCCCCCTGCCAGCTCACGTGTTTCCTTTTTCCTACAGTCCCGGGTCCTTTAAGCGGGGTGTGAAAAGGCATCCGATGAGGCCATCAAGTTGAGCGCCACCACTGTTACATTGGTACGTGTTTGCGATGGTGACCCACTTTCCAAGACTTTGCCTTCAGCTTAATATCAGGCGAGGTTAAGTCAAATTGACGTGTCCTTTATAAAAAAAAAACAAAAAACATTGGGAGAGGCCTATGAACAGCAGTGGCCTGCAATAGGCTTATTGATTGATTTATTTTGGGAGTATACAGAGCCTGACATAGTCGTAGTCATTTATAGTCATTTATTTTTCAATATAGAACAATAAAATTGTTTCTTATTGACGTCAATTTAATTCTACTTAATCTAAGTTTACCACCGCTTCCAAGGCGCTGGTGGAGAAGAAACGGCGCAACAAACTCCACTGCGGCATTTTTTGGACGTCAATTTACATATTTATTTTCTTAAAGCTAAATGTCAACATGTATATAAAACTCTTTATAATTAAGAATTAAAACAAAGTTACATAATGTAACAAATAAGTCACGTAACTAATACAGTACCATGCTGTAATTATTACAATTTACGAGGGGCCTGCACCATGCTCAAGCCAGACATTTTTATCTTTCAAGTAATCATTTATCCTATAGTATGCCTTTTTGGATAAGGTGGTTTTTACAAAGGTTTTGAATTTATCGTCAGGTCCCTAACAACAACTTTGAGGCCTGAATTATCCTTCCCTACTGGTCAGTGCACCTGATAATTGATTACTTTCTAACAGCCATAGTTACAAGGAGACTCCCCGTGACAATGCTTAAAATAGTTTTATTAAAAAGAAATATCTTCTGTTAAAACCTGCACCCTTAAATAACGATATCAAAGAACAGATCGTAAGTTGTAACTTATAAGAGCCTGCCATTAGGTGCTGGGCTGCCGTAAGATACCTGAAGCGATGAATAGGGCTGGCAAAACAACTAAACTACGAGTATTTATCAAATTCTAGCCTTTGTCCGCGGCTCCGCCTGCGTGGATGTCGGTTATTACGCCAAACATAGCCTATGTCCTTTCTCAAGGTCTAATATACCCTTATACCAAATTTCATCAAAATCGGTTCAGTGGTTTAGGCGTGAAAGCGTAACATACAGACAGACAGACAGACAGAGTTACTTTCGCATTTATAATATTGGTACCTATGGATTATGTACCCACAATGTACAAAATAATAACACTTTCTTTATTCTTGGCAACACGGAGGATTGTAGAATAGAATGATGACTGAGATAGACATGTATTTTGACGTTTATGACAGTCGCCGCAGTCAATCCCATACATTGATCAATAATATATTCTAAAATATACATGCCTCTTGTGTAGAGCGGCAGAATATTTAGAGTACTGAAGTGGTAAAACAACTATTGCTGGTATCCGGAACCGTTATGTGAGAGCATTTATCTGCCCATGTATGGTGTAGCTCAATAGCCTGTTACAGCATTATTTAATTACTTGATCGTTCATGCAATCATCACCCCGCTATTAGCTCCTTTTTATATAACTATCAATACTTGTTTGAGGACTTCATAATATGGGCAGAGAATAGTAGATTGTATTACAAGGGAGCAAAGTAGTATTTTTAAACTTTGGCGCTACTTTGAATCAAGAGCAAAGCGAAGGATTCTAGAATAGAATCCCGAGCACAGCGCCCGAGCATAGCGAGGGATTTTGACGTAGAAGCCTGAGCGCAGCGAGGGATTCAAAGTACACCGCCCGAGGGAAAAATAATTTGCTTCTGAGTTATATACGTAGAGTATATAAATTTAAATAAATAAGATAGATTCTATATAATATAATCTCTTCATATATATAATATAATCTTCTGTGGTAGCCTAGTGGTATGGGTAATGGACTGCTGAGACGAAGTCTCGGGTTCGATCCCAGGTTTACCATGGCACACACCAATGACTTTTCGAAGTTATGTGTGTATTTATCGTAGGTTTATAAATGCCCGGTTAATGGCAATAGGCTCGCCACCTATTACATTGGGACCTAAACATAAACTGGTGAAATATGGGTGCTAGCACCTCTGCCTACCCTTTCGTGGAATACAGGCGTGAGTTTATGTTATGTAATAGAATCATTTCATTTAACTTACATATAAATAATAGAACATAAAGTTGCAAGCCCTAGCTCTTCCACACTGTAGGAATTTATCACATGCCTGTATCAACCTATCAGATTATAAATTATTAGGTGCATCCATTCAGAGCTTAGATTGTGTCCATTATACTGACCACAAACTAAACGAGCGTTAAGTACCGGTGATTATTAATACCGATTGTATGGCTATCTTGTGTATCGCAGCCTTAGACGACGTAGTTAATAATGGTCTAAAATTATGCTTTAAGGAATACATGTAGGGCTTGGTTACAATGGTGTAGAATTCTGTAATCAGTACGTAGTATGAAGCAAAGTCACTATCCGCGTCGGTTCGTCCCTATACATAGGGAATAGGCTAATATCTTCAAAACTACGGTACAGATTTTGATGCGGTTCCTTTTAATAGATAGAGTAACTCAAGAAGAAGGTTTATATGTATAATACATCCATACTAATATTATAAATGCGAAAGTAACTCTGTCTGTCTGTATGTTACGCTTTCACGCCTAAACCATTGAACCGATTTAAATGAAATTTGGTATAGGGGTAGATTGGACCATGAGAAAGGACATAGGCTGTGTTTGGTCGCGATAACCGACATCCAAGCGGGCGGAGCTGCGGGCAAAAGCTAGTACTTTCTATAGTAGAGGGTGCAGTGGGAACGGGATCGGACGCCGGGTCAGCTATTATCATAATATATAAGGCCTATTAGATTGTCATTGGATTATTAAGATTGTTTCTCATTTTGGGTATGAAATGTTTAAATCTGAACAATTTTCAATGACAATCAATATGGATGGCTATAAGAATTCAAAATATCATAGATGGATCCTTTCCTGACAAGATATGGCAAGTTCTACAACATTACTGCATTGTACACATCGACCTTCCTTAAAATAGATGTGTTCTCATAGTGGAACTCAGAATTATGTTTCTTTTTTGTGTTTTAGTGTTTATAGGTCATAAATTGACTAATCTAGAGAAAGAAGACCTCGATTATAAATGTTATAAATGTCAGATGGCTGAAGGATGGCTTGCACCATAGGCTTGCAGAGAATTTTCTTCAAATCTCGTTTTAAGGAAGGACGGAAAAACACATAATAAGAATTTTAGATAAGTATTTATGATTCAAAAAGTACAAACTATTTGATTCAAAATGAAATTACTTGCACCGTATAGGGGTAACAATTAGGTCTAATTTTCTTGTTCTGGACAGGATAAGAGAAGGTCAAGAAGAATGAAATAGCAGAAGCTATCGTTGTTAAATAACCTATGCAAGTTCGCAATACATCGGGAAAAAGAAGTGCTCAAGTCGGACTTGAACCCACGACCTTTCCCTGACAGGGGGAACGTTCTTCCAACTGAGCTATTGAGCCACAACTGAATCACTTCAAATTTTCCCTTCTCTTTATATCCGTCTTTAAGGGCGACGGTGGAGCTAGCTACCAACTTTCTTACGAAGTTAAAAACAAACTTAAAAAGCATGATAAATGCTTTAAAAATGTCATTCAAATGACCTATGCAACTCAAATTTTCAATGTATTTCGTCTTAATAGTGATGTAAACATCTCCAAACAACATAGACAAGAGATTACAGTAGCCCCAAGTAATAACAGCATCTAATTCAATAACAGTGTAACATAGATCTTACTACAATGAAATGTGGGAAGAAACCATAATTCGTTTTCTGTTGAGATCTTGTTCCCAGCACAGATTAAAATAATTATGATAGGATTTCTTTAATCCCATAGTTTCTTTGTTACCACTTCACTTAAGTTTTGTTTAGTTTTTGTTCTGTACTCAGCAAATATACGATAAAGATCTTTAATATTTGTAGACTTAGTTGCTTTTGTTTTAGAATTAAAATTGTATTGTCTATAGAGTTAAGTTGGATTATAATTGGACCTAAACATAAACTGGCGAAATGAGGGTGCTAGCACCTCTGCCTACCCCTTCGGGGAATATAGGCGTGAGTTTAAGTATGTTTAATGATGTGGATTATAATTTTATAGTTAGCTTTAGTATTATTCTTTTTTAGCATCAAAAATCTATATATATAAAAATGAACCCCTATTTCCCTTGGTCACGACATCACGCCTGAACGGCTGAACCGATTTCGCTAATTCTTTTTTTGTTGTGTTCGTTATTGTTAGGAGAAGGTTCTTATGAAAGAAAAAATGAAGACAATTGCGCGGAAAATTAGAAAATTTAAGAATACATAACCACCATATAAAATAGCTGATCCGACATACGCCATGTCTAAATTTTGAATTTGGAATACGAATTAGAAAAAAATGTGTTGATATAGGCTCCATAGGTGTAAGTGTGGGCCCCGGTGACCTATTAGTGTCGGGAACTCCGTGGGCGTATGGGGCCCGAATCGAAATGCTTTCCGTTCGCAAAATAATTAGGAGAATTTTATACAGCTAATTGATTCTAATTTCTAAGGTGAAACGAAGTTTGCCGGGACAGCTAGTAAAAAATAAAATAAAATAAAAAATAAATATTCCACAACATTCTACACAACGCTATCTAGACCCATGGCAAGCTTTTTTTATAGATAACAAATATAATTAAATTAATTAATTAACAATTTTTTTTATAGCTAGCAAATTTTTAACAAGAATATTCTATTCTCTATTCTATTAAAAACATTACTTTCTTACTGAATGTTGATATTAGTAGTAATAGCAGAAAGTATCAAGAACAGTCTTGGTAGTTTTGGTTTTAATTT
This sequence comes from Eilema sororculum, assembly GCA_914829495.1. Taxonomy (NCBI): domain Eukaryota; kingdom Metazoa; phylum Arthropoda; class Insecta; order Lepidoptera; family Erebidae; genus Eilema; species Eilema sororculum. The sequence goes on from OU618541.1 coordinate 22,840,935, forward strand.
CCTATTTTCCCTCTTCTGCTTTTCTTTAAATTTCTGATATAGTAACTAATCAGAAGCTGTTGCCAAAAGCTGCCAACAGGGGTGTGTTTGTAGCATTTGCAGTAGATATAAGAATAGCAGTGTTTCATGAACTAAAACTAATACTATTAAAATAATTTAGAAGACTGATAGAAGATTGGATTTAAACAAAACATCTCAAAATCAATCAAAGCCGATTTCAGATAATTTATAACATAAAATAACAAGAAATATGTACAAAGGCGAGCTTAACTTAACATGAGTTCTCTCCCAGCAAACCTTTGAATTGCAGAGAAGCAGATATGGTAATGAATGAATGCGAAGTGTACATAAACAAAAAAGAAAAAGAAATGTAGACTAATAACAAGGGTACCTGCCAAGGGTCATTGCTGCGATGGCAATGAAAAGTTCGCCGTACAATATCATTATGCTGTTATACTTCTTTATTGGATTAGTTCATAAATTTCCTTCTACATCTGTTAATTCAAGCTGTAGTAATTATAATAGGACTCCCAATAAATTCAACCATAAATTCCCGTGATCACCATCTTTCTTTTGGTCTATATTGTGTTTTAAGAAGCTGACCTTCTTACTGTTTACAGTCACATAAAATGAAATGAAAACTGTGTTCACAGGTCTCATAATATTAACAATAAACATCGATATTGTAAAGACGTGTCGTCTTAGCCAGTGGATACGTTCCCAAGTTTGAAACGATACGACTTCTGTTTTGTTTGATTCATGCGCCAGTGGGAATGTGTTGCACTCACCTTAGGAATAATATAGTATATTGTTATAATAACCGGGTCTTTTATTTACCTAGCAACACAGTCTCGTTTGCATTCAAGTCCGTACACTTTTTTTTACCGTAGGGGGCAATCCTTCATGGATGTTACGCTGGACTCCTACCGACTAAAAACCCCCACAGTAACGCCCAGCAGCCTATGGTTGGGAGCGCCGGGTAAGCCCTCGAAAGGATGTCCCAGGGCTTCCATCAGACCTACGGCTACAATGCGGCCTCGTCTATGGGTGGTTCGGGTGCTATCCCACGTCTATGGGGAGTTTTCGGGTGTTATCCCGCTTCTCGGGAGTGAATCCCTCACGTCACGCTGCAGTCCGTACATAATATTAGAACTCAGGATTCCCAATAAAAAATATTATTTTGATTTACCTAATCTTGATTTTTGATGGGGGACAGGCAACTGGATGGGAAAAGTTTTATTTTAGAATAATGAGGGTAGTTGTATATAATTACGGTTTACTAGCTGTTGCCCGCGTGGATGTCCGCTATCGCGAAAAAACGTAGACTATTTGTTAATTCAGGGTATCAGCCAACTGCTTACCATATTTTATTAAAATCGCTCCAGCCATTTAGGTGTGCAGAAGTAACAAACATATTGAAATTTTTGAAATTGAAATTGAAATTTATTTATTCATTTAAAACTTATTACATTAATAGTATTTGGATTGGACCCTCCTGGTAAGCAAATAATGCTTGTATTAGGAGGGACCGCTCTCACATATCGATATAAATATTATATATTATTATCTTTACATAGTCTGTGCGACAATTCAGAGAATGTATTATATTAAATAGACTAAATAAAACAAATACAAAACAATGAGCAATTGCATTAAAATTCTATCAAATATAAGATTCTTAATAAATTACAATCACAATCACAATCAAAATTATTCAAAATTATTACCTATCATTAAACAAACAATTAAAATAATAAAATTTTATTTATTTTAAATTAATAAAATAATAAAAACAAATGAAATATAATAAATCCATTAAATCTAGGAATTTTATATGTTTAATGCTGTGTGTGTGTGCTTTGTACGTGCGCGTGTATGTGTGTGTGTGTGTGTGTGTGTGTGTGTGTGTGTTTATGTTATGTCTACAAGCAAACATTGTTAAAGTTTGTTGGGGTTGTAACACCACATAATATATGTTCTTCTTTTAGATAGGACAGTTGGATCATACGGAAGGGTTCTATGTTTTTTCAGAGTGATACGAAGGATATACAGCTGTCTAACGGTAAGCAAGTTACTAATTTGATATAGGCTATCTGTCGGATATCTGCGGTTTTTAAAGTACATTGACTTTATTAGTGCACGCTGTGCTCTTTCGATCTCAAGAAACCGGGTTTTTAGTGCACCTCCCCATACAGGGATACAGTACTGTAGCACAGACTGGACTAAGGCAATATATATTTCATTTAAGAGATTCCTTTCAGAGCCTGAAATACATATTCTCACAAGCTTTTGCCTTTATAATATTAGTGTGATGTTTATAATATTAGTATTAGTCCATATAAAGTATACTCTACTAATAAGTTATATACACACTGTCAGTAGATACTATAATGAAACTTAATTATGTATAAACAAAATGATTTCATTCGATAGGTGGTCCAGTAATCGAGATAAAAGATACAAGTCTGTAACATATGAACAAACTCACGAACAAAATACCTATTGTACCATATATACGGTACAAATATTACCAGCCTAATAGAATGAGACAGAGAACGAATAGCTACCTTCGCCTGAACTCGGGATAACATCATTCATCACAATATAACGGTATCACGTGTGAATTAAGTACAGTCAGCATCATAAATATCTTGACGACAAAACCCCAAAACGATCACAAAACTCTCGTATTAAGAGCAAATCAAACTGTTTTTTTTTTAAATTAAATTGTATCATTGTCTGACCTAAAGGTGTGTGCGAAATATCAGAACCATCAGTTCACAGAAAGGGAGGAAAACCAGGAATTAGAATATCCAAAACCTTTGGTAAATGCAAACCTTTGAGAATGCCGTAAGGCGAAACCGGTCAGGGCCTCGATTCTACTAAAGCAAAACTATTGTCAAGCCACTGAGATTGGAAAAAGCGGCAATACATTATAGACTTTAAAGCGATGCATTTAAAGTTCAATATTAAATAACTGTTAGCAGAGTGAATAAAAGAGTGTAATGAAACTTTTGTCATTTAATTTTGGACCTTAGTGTATAGAAATAAAGTCTAAACTTTAATGCCGCTTTTTCCAATCTCAGTGGCTTGACAATAGTTTTGCTTTAGTAGAATCGAGGGCCAGGTGTAATAGAATAAATACAGTGGAAAAAGTACAGGTGTTCTCAATAATTGTAACAATGAATTCCACCAAGTGCCATCAATCAAACGTATAAATAATAGAATTAAGATCATTTTGAGACTTTATAGGTCAAGATACATATTTGGGTCCGGCCGTTATGCTCCCATTCCGGGTTGCCCCCGGCCGGTATGCCCCCACGTAGAAAAATTTGTTATTCCGGTTTGCCCCCGGCCGTGTTGCCCCCATTTTGTTTGTAACAAAACTCTTGAGCAAATACTGTTGAGAACAAAAGTGTTTTTGAATTTAACTTATATTTATTTTATACTCTGTATCTTCGTTTCAGACATTAAATAGGCTAAACAAGGTTTACCTATCAAGTTTTATAATTATTGGACTTCCGATTAACATTTTTCTACGTAACTGTACCTTTTCTTGTTAAAATAACACCGAACGAATTACAAATGAACACATATTTTTCCGAGGTCTAATAGGCACTTCAAAAGAGGTCCAATGGAGTATTTTTATTAGATTTAAATTTGAAGGTCCAGTGGGCACTTAAAAAGAGGTCGAGTGGGCACATTAATTATTATATTTTGAAGGAGGTCCAGTGGGACCTAAAAGTGAGGTTCAGTGGGTACTTTTGTGAGAGGGTAGAATCTTGGAGGTCGAGTGGATACGTAGCCGATATTTCTGACGCTGACGGTACATATTATAGGTAGTTGTTTTGTGTATCGGAGCCGGTAGAGTAGCCGCTGGCGAGTACAATTGATTACTTATATGGCCCCCTACTACGGCATATGCGGTAATATTAATTTTAGTCATAATTGAAGTGTCATAACGGTATGTAGATGGTATAGTTTTGTTTCATTCTTTGCTCGGGTCTGATTGGAAGATATCGGATTAAATGAATATGGCGTGGAATACCATATACCTAAGGAAACTTTTTTCTTATCACACATGAAAGTCTTGGAATTATTAACTAGCATATATGTGGTTCCTTCTTCCTACAGTCCTGTGTCGTGCGGCGTGAAAAAGCATCTAATGAGGTCATCAATTCAGACATTGTAATGGTCGCCCTTTTTGCTGAGTCTTTGCATTCAGCTTCTCATCAGGCGACCCATGCTATCGACAGCCACGCGGCCGCTGCGCAGGAGGCACGTGTTCGATTTCCGCTCAGTGCAATATGTATGAATGAATCCATACTATCCATACTAATATTATAAATGCAAAAGTAACTCTGTTTGTCTGTATTTCATGCCTAAGCCACTGAACCGATTTTGCTAAAATTTGGTACAAGGGTAGATCAGACCTTGAGAAAGGACATAGGCTATGTTTGGTCGCGATAACCGACATCCACGCGGGCGGAGCTGCGGGCGAAAGCTAGTATTCATATAAAATAGTTAACGATCACAAAACATGGCTTTATCATCGATTTGTATGTTTGTGTGTTAATAACTGCAATCTACCGCTACGAATATATAGCGCAATGGTCGCTTTGAATACTTCGGAAAGTAGTTTATGTCTTGCAGCTCGTTTATTGAATAAATATGAGAGGTTTAATCACAGTAGAAGAAACTACTGAAGTGTAGAAAGACAGAAGCAAGTCTCTGCTTATCCCCGAAGAAGAAAAGCGTGAGTAATGTATGAAGTTTACACATTGCTTACAAATAAAATAAGTGTACCTACAAATAATATTAATCTAAAATAAAAAACCCGACTGATAACTGAAGCCGAAAATGGTTGAAACTAGTTTGAATGAAAATTAATGGGTACCGCCTGGAAAAATAATTTCAGTTATCAGTCGAGTTTTTTATTGTTGAAAAATATTTTTTTAACGAATTCTATTGCGATATATTTGTTATTTATTACTTTTAATCCGACGTTTCGGCCATTTTCTAGCAGTCATGGTCGCGTCGCGGAGACTCCGTTAAAAAGTGATTTTATTTTAATGAGTGACTTCGCGTAAACTTTTGAAAATATCACATGCATAACTTTTATGTGGGTTGAAAATATAACGCAATCAGTATTCCCTCTACCTGTGAGTATTATAAAAGGTGACGAAGGGTAAGAACTGTTCCCTATTTGACAGTAAACATACAACCCTTGACAAAGCCCGCTTGGTGGTAACAGGCTCGCTCCTTATTACGTGGGCCGAAAATAATAAAATAATAGGTGAAATTTGGGTGTTAATATACCTCTGCCTACTCCGAATTCAGCCAGAGCCGTAATTCTACTGAATTATATAGGTGTAATTCTACTGAATTATGTAGGTACTGAATCTGCGGTAGCCTAGTGGTATGGGTAATGGACTGCTGAGACGAGGTCTCGGGTTCGATCCCAGGTTTACCATGGCACACATCAATGACTTTTCGATGCTTTTCGAAGTTATGTGTGTATTTATCGCAGGTTTATAAGTGCCCGGTTAATGGCAAAAGGCTCGCCAGCTATTACATTGGGACCTAAACATAAACTGGCGAAATGTGGGTGCTAGCACCTCTGCCTACCACTTCGGGGAATATAGGCGTGAGTTTATGTTTTGTTATGTTATGTAGGTGTACTTGGTTAGCTTGAGCCCCGAAGATCTCACACCATACACCGATGGAAAAGATAAACATATTATATAATGTTTATGTACACGTGAATGGCGGCATCTGGTGTTTGATTCTATACTAAGTGCTGTGACGAACGGATTAAGGGGAACGGAATGCGAATAGTTTACTTTTATTGACGACAGAAGTGTACGACAAACTTGTTTATTTTATTGACTAGCTTTTGCCCGCGGCTCGGCCCGCGTGGATGTCGGTTATCGCGACCAAACATTGCCAATGTCCTTTCTCATAGTCTAATCTACCCCTATACCAAATTTCATCAAAATCGGTTCAGTGGTTTAGGCGTGTAACATACAGACAGATAGACAGAGTTACTTTCGCATTTATAATTTAAGTATGGATTATGAACTTTACAAGTTTCTTTCTAAGACTTAACATTTGTTTAAAAACACATTAAATAAGTACTTTACCTTTGTTCTCTTGGGATTATATAACTCTCTCTTATACCTAACAATATATTTTTATTATACTAGACTGTAGTTCTTAAATTCGTAATCAAAATTGGTATACACAAATCAATACTCACACATCACACTCAAAAATCAGTTCTAAATAACAAAATGAACCTGAAAATCTCAATACCGCGACCTAGAAAATCGTTAATTGAAAAACGCCATATAGTAAATTATTTTAATAAACACATTTATATAACATTACCGGTAAGCAACTTTGTCGTTGACATTCCTAGAGGTTAGTGGTAGCTAATATAAACATTATTTTATATCAACCATTATATAAAAAGGTTATTTCTGCATTGCAAAAATAGATGGAATCCATTACTTATCATTTTGCATTGGCAAGAGCAGCTGCAGGATATGGCCGATGTAGATAAAACCTTATTTATGTATGTTTGTGGTGATATTTTTATTCCACCTGCCATGGTTGACTCTTATGTACATGCCTTACAGATATATTTATATCCTACAGGGAATATATTCATAAAAAATCCAATAAACCGGGTGTAGCGTCATCTAACGATGTGAAAAATAGATTCAGACATCTTTGAAGAATGTTATATCTTGTTTTATAAAAGAACACGTCAATTTGACTTTACCTCGCCTGATAGTACGCTTAAGGCAAAGTCTCGGAAAGAGGGTAACCATCGTAAACTGTACCATGTTAACAGTGGTGGCACTCAGCTTGACGGTCTCATCAGATGCCTTTTCACGCCACGATTAAAGGACCCGGGACTGTAGGAAGAAGGAAACACGTGAGCTGGCAGGGAGTTCCAGGTCTTAATGGTGCGGCATAGGAATGAGTCACTGAATGAATGTGTCCTTCATAAAAAAAATCCTCCAAGTCTACGTAATCAGAATACATTATATTGTGGTAGCTTCAGTTACGAAACCCTCGATGCGCTCGTCCAACTCGCGTTCGGCCGGGTTTTTTTGTTTATTTGTGTTTTATGCACTGTCGTACATGCAATTCCTAGGCAGTTAGATATTGTACAATTATAGGAACTAGCAGGTAGCACTCCAATCGAGTTATAAGTCCTTTTTTTAGTATATTTTCCCGTGGGATACGTCGCCAGGATACATCAGCTTGCAGGATACACTCATACTAAAGAAATAATATAGACGAGAGACACATCTCGCTCGCACTCGTGCGTGCTCACATTGAGTGTGAATAAGATAGCACTACTTTAGTATTCCTTTTTGCGGGTTCACTTGCTAGTTCTATACGTTTATGTTGTTCTTTTAGTCTGAGTTTATGCCACAGCAATCGGAACGCTTGCCGACTTTTAAGACAATTCCTGTCCTATGAGACCGACGGAACTTTTGAACGCTTACTTAGTACTTTTAAGACTAGCATGTAATAACATCGGTAAAAATGATGTCAGTATGCCATTTTGTGCTATTTACAACTCTAGAATAAAAATGGAGGAGTAAATTTGAAAAATAGAGGCATTTCTTATCCCTCGTGATGATTATTTACAGTGAAAGAGTTAACAGGCGTGACATGCAGATGAACACTGCCTATTTTTTTTTTATACAGGACACGTCAATTTGACTTCACCTCGCCTGATGTTAAGCTAAAGGCAAAGTCTCGGAAAGAGGGTCACCATCGTATACACTTACCAAATATAAATGGCTGTTCTATCCTAATATACTCGTATGTCTGTGGTTTATAAAGTACAGTTGCACTCAGAAGTTGTTGAATACCTATATAATATAATTTGCAATCTTCAAAGGATATAATTTATTGCCTGTGACCTTGTGTGCCACTGCAGTGGTACAAAAACACACATGTACATACATTCACGCATATACTGTAAATCCCCGAAGAGGTAGGCAGAGGTGTGTTAACACCCACATTTCGCGGACCATGATTTTAGTATACTATAGCTCTAGTACGAGTATACTAGTTGACCCAATGAACTTCGTACCACCCTCTACTATGTTAAGCGTTTATTATACATGTAAACCTTTCTCTTGAATTACTCTATCTATTAAGAGAAGCCGCATAAAAATCCGTAGCGTAGTTTTAAAAATGTAAGCATACAGACAGAAAAGGCAACTTTGTTTTTTTCTATGTTATAATTACATTGAGACCTAAACATAAACTGGCGAAATGTGGGTGTTAGCACCTCTGCCTACCCCTTCGGGGAATATAGGCGTGAGTTTATGTATATGTTATTTATAGGCACCAAGGGAAGCAATATAATCCAGTTTATTAATAAAATAGTGATGTATCAATAAGACCTGTTTGTCAGATGCAATCGTACTTAGACATTAAGTACTAGAAGAAGATTACATGCACATGCATGTCTTCATGGGAGAACATAAATTACGCTTTTTGCTTTCCAGCACGCTTGTCTAATTTAAGCGGCTTAGCTCAATTAAGCATAAATAAGTCAGGTATTTTAACATGAAGTAGTATTTATGTTACCATCTTTAGGTAGTAATAAACCAAGTCGTTTCCTGGTATCTTCCTAGAGATCTCAGTGAACAGATATAGAGTGAGTAAAGAGGAAGGTTAATTTTAAAACATCCGTTTACCGACTCACGGACTCCGGTCTCCACTCTAGGACTTGTTTAATCCCGCGTGGTTCCCGGCAGAGAAGAATTTGGGTCACCCCATCTCTTCCCATGCGGTGTTGTACAAGGCGACTAAGGTATAGGGCTGTTTAACATCAGACAGATATATACAGCCCAGACTCAGCCTCAGATATAGGCTCGAGTCAACAATAGTGCCCGGAATATTATGACAATAGGCTCACCCCCTATTACATCGGACCGACTATAATTATGTTGAAATGTAAGTATGTATATATGTACATAATAGGGGTAAATCTACAACTTATAATTCAGTGAACAAATTTTAGGAGACCAGTGGGTTCGTTTCGTCTTTCCACTAATTAAATAAAAACATAATACAATAATTTCCCCTGGTTTCTTTCCTAACAATTCTCGAAGTCATCGAAGCCCATCGCAGTCTCGTTAACGATCGTGATATTCCGATACATTTCACTGCCTTCATTGACAATCGTACTTTTACTTTTTCTAAAGGTACAAGTACATCACTAAATAGTTAATCACATAGAAATATTTAGAGAGTGAGAAAGTGTATGCCTTTTCATATGTAACGTATATATGAGTTTGGTAATGAATGAATATGTTTTTTTTGGAAGCCTTTGAGAGCTAGTGACGTAAGATTAAAGAACTGCACACTCATGGTAATATTAAAAGAAATGGAAAAGTGTTCCTCTAACGTAAACAGAATCTTAAGTTGTGTTTTCATCAGGAAAACCAGCGACAGAAACTCGAACATTGGTGTGTAACTAAATACCGAATTATTTAGTGTATCATAACATAACATAACATAGCATAAACTCACGCCCATATTCCCCGAAGGGGTAGGCAGAGGTGCTAGCACCCACGTTCCGCCAGTTTATGTTTAGGTCCCAATGTAATAGGTGGCGAGCCTATTGCCATTAACCGGGCACTTATAAACCTGCGATAAATACACACATAACTTCGAAAAGCATCGAGTAGTCATTGGTGTGTGCCATGGTAAACCTGGGATCGAACCCGAGACCTCGTCTCAGCAGTCCATTACCCATACCACTAGGCTACCGCGGTCTATTTAGTGTACCAACTTCCCGTATTGAATTTGGGTGGAGTTTTTTTTTTATCGTGCGATAAATCCCCACGGAGCCGGTGGAGGTGGTTATGTCGGACTCGAACCGACTAAAACGCACGCCGTCTTGGGTCCTTGGTTGCCGGAGGTGAGATTGCCAAAAGAATATATCTCGCATCCCGGCAGACCCAGGACCATCTCTTTCGAGATGGCCCCCTTCGGGTTGTGGGGACCACAGGGTCCCCATCTAGCCCCGGTTACGGGGAGGCGCACTTTGCGCCGCCGCCGCTGCCTGCTTCTGCTAGGGTGTCAGGCGGCTCTACTGGTCACCCCCAGGCCAGCGCTCATGGAGGACGGAGGTCGTTCTGCGACCTCCGACGTCCGGTTCGCCTTCGCTCTGCGCGGGCTTCCCGGGCCCGGAGTCTAGTCCGGACCCGACCGGCCACCTCCTTCTCGAGCACTACTTGCTCGCAGAAGGAGGCGGCCGGCGGCGTGTCCCACGCGGGGCACTCGGTCAGCTTGGGTGGAGTAGACTAAAGCCAACCCATCTCTTCCTTCGGTGTCGTATCTCCATCCAACAGTAAACATACAGCCCATATCAAACCCGCTTGCCGACAATACGGGTCATTCATCAACTCGCGGGCAATAAACTTGCGGGAAACCGCGAGTTGGCATTTTTGAATTTTATTTTATTTTGCTGTCGTCAACTCGCGTGAATATTAAAGTACAGTCAGAAAAATGGATAGAAACCAAAAATTTCATATAAAACCAACTTTTTGCGCATTTATACACCCGCAATGGTTAAAGTTAAAGTAACTGTTTACTTTTTTTATATTAATTTATCTTAGATTTCGATATAGACGTGCAAAATGAGGTGAGGGGGAGACGGCAAATGATGCATAAAACATGCTACTTGTTATGGTTATGACAACGATATCATATGAATGAAACGTCGTAGGAATATCGTCTTTTTCTTGTGGTGATTAAATTTTATTGTAGGATAAGACAAAGTACATTTTAAGCTAATGAAAAATAAGCTTAAATATTGATAAGACCAAAATAGGATAAAACTAGGGGTAAAAAGTAATAGTGCAGTTAATTTTTCATACATTTTAGATTTTGTCTAGTAAAAATGTGGAAGTTTTTTTGTGTTTTTATGTATTGTGGAGATAAGTTGAAGGATTTTTTACAGCATTAAGTATGCTAACTATACAAATCAAATACACAGGGAAAAAGAATCTTCTCGGGCGGGACTCGAACCCGCAGTCTTTCCCTTACAGGGGGAATGCCTGACCAATTCGGCTACCGAGACACGCCCGATATGATTCAAATTTCCCATCTTATACGTCTTTAAGGCGACGTGGCGTCATCTACCGATTTTCTTACGAACTATCGTATTTGATTTGTGGAGATAAGTTTATATTTTTTATATCACAGTGGCAGACAAGCGCAGGGCCTCTGTTTTATTGTGCGAAAAATCCCCACGGAGCCGTTGGAAGCGGTTTTGTCGGACTCCAACCGACCAAAACGCATGCCGTCTTGGGTCCTTGGTTGCCGGAGGTGAGATAGCCGAAAGCATATCTCTCGCACCCCGGCATACCCAAGACCATCTCATTCGAGATGGCCAGCTTCGGGTTGTGGGGACCTTAGTGTCCCCGTCTAGCCCCGGGTACGGGGAGGCGCACATTGCGCCGCTGCTTCGGCCTACTTCTGCTAGGGTGACAGGCGGCTCCACCGGTCACCCCCAGGCCAGCGCTCATGGAGGACGGAAATCGTTATGCGACCTACGACGTCCGGTTCGCCTTCGCTCTTCGCGGGCTTCCCGGGCCCGGAGTCAAGTCCGGACCCGAGCGACCACCTCCTTCTCAAGCATTACTTGCTTGCAGAAGGAGGCGGCCGCACCCCAAACGTTCGCACATCATACCATCGCTGTGAGCAATGTGGCGAGTGTGTCCTCACTCGCATCACAGTGATGGCACTCGGACGTTGGCTTCTTCCGGATCCGACACAGGTAACTCCGTTAATCATCTGCGTCAGCCGATACGAGAAGCTGCCGTGTGGCCTCTCTAGCCATTCCTCCACGATAGGTCTTACCGCCGCTATTACGGCGTGCCCTGCGCTTGGTCGCCCAAGTCGCAGGTCCCACTCAGCTACCATGTCCCGGTGAAGCTGGGACCTCACAGCCCGAATTTCTTCAGGCTCGGGTTCCCGTACCTGCTCCCGCGCCTCCTTTCGATACCGATGTAGCATCGAAAGGGCTTTCGCATCCAGGTTCCACGGTAGAGATCCGGCAAGAAGACTTGCCGCCTCCAAGGATATCGTGCGGTACCCACTGATGGCCCTGCTGGCCATTGCACGCTGCGGCCAACCCAGCAGACGCGCATTGTAGACTGTCAGGGTCTCCGCCCATATCGGGCACCCATATAAGGCCATGGACCGCACGACTCCTGCATAGAGTCTCCTGCAGGAGTCATCCGGACCCCTCATGTTGGGCAGCAGCCGCCCCAAAGTGGCAGCTGTGTTCTTCAATTTGGGGGCCAGTCGTCGGAAATACTCCCCGAAGTTTCACCGGCCGTCGAGCACGAGCCCCAGGTATTTCATCTAGGGCTTGATGCCGATGGAAATATCTCCCACTATGAGGCTGGAATCCTCCGGTGGCATGCTCCGAAGCCCATGAAAGAACATGACCTCGGTTTTATGCAGAGCCACCTCGAGACCCAGCCGCCGGATCCGCTCCACGACTTAGGCAACCGCAGTTGTGGTCTTCAGGGTCAGTTCGCGGTATGTAGCCCCGCACGCCATCACCAGCGTGTCATCCGCATAACACGTGACGGCGGCACCGTCCGCGAGCTCACCGCGAAGCACCCAGGCGTAACCGATGTTCCACAGTAGCGGTCCCAGGACCGATCCCTGCGGAACACCGCACGACATCTCTCGCCGACCCAGCCCGGCCGAAGCGCAGGGCCTACCTGATAGAACATGTTTATAATTATTTTACATTTTGCTTAGTTATAATACCTATGTATACAAATAAATAAAATTGGAGTGTCTGTTTATAACGTTAAAATAATAGCTTTTTAACTGGAAGTGTAAAGCCGACAGACGCATAGACAGAGTTACTTTCGGATATAAAATACCTATCAATCATCATACATAAACTCACGCCTGTATTCCCCGAAGGGGTAGGCAGAGGTGCTAGCACCCACATTTCGCCAGTTTATGTTTAGGTCCCAATGTAATAGGTGGCGAGCCTATTGCCATTAACCGGGCACTTATAAACCTGCGATAAATACACACATAACTTCGAAAAGCATCGATAAGTCATTGGTGTGTGCCATGGTAAACCTGGGATCGAACCCGAGACCTCGTCTCAGCAGTCCATTACCCATACCACTAGGCTACCGCAGATTTTCAGACCTATCAATCACGGATACAAGATATTAAAAAATATAGCTTTTTTGGAAATTTTGTCAATCTGTCGGTCTGATATTCTATTTGTTTGCTAAGTATGGTGACTTAGTCGATTTTGAGAGGATTTTTACTGTTATTAGTTGAAAGGTATTTCTCGTAACAAAAATCTGCTCGAAATCTAATCCCGATCTAATCTCCCAAATGTCTACAATGGTATTCTCGTTACACACTTTTCAAGATCGAACGTTGACTGTATTGTTATTATATTGAACTAACATTTGAAAATGTGCAAATCGATCAAAAAATGGTACCTACTCTGCTAAACTTTGTAACTGATCTATCGTTTACATAATAATTAAAGATGTTTTTTTCTGATTCGAACGTGCGGGGTGAGGAAATGAAATCTGCGCGGGGCGTGAGCTTCCATTCTGTACGCTTGTACTATTACCTATTCTGTGATATTACTTTGATCCTCTTTCGTAGTTTGGCCATACCACGACAGTCACTCGCTTTTCTTTTTTCATTCCTTGATACCACTTACAAACTTCTTCTATTATACTATATTCTATAACATAGCCTAAAATATCTTATAAAGTACCTACATTTTAAATAGGTACCAAACTATATTAAATTTATTACAAAGTTTTCGTAACTGACTGTACACAAATACGTCAATTTTGACAATCGCGCGAGTTGGCGACAGGAAAATAATCAAAAATTGAAAGTTGCCAACTCGCGGTTTCCCGCAAGTTTATTGCCCGCGAGTTGATGAATGACTCGACAATACTAACAATAATAATTGGAACCGAAACTCATACCGAAAGCCTACCCTTTCGGGGATTCACTGGCGTGAGCATACCAACGAACGGCAAAAATAAATTTCTTTATTCTAATAGATGTCAGACTTTGCTATTGCATTAATACATTTCTAGGCATATCAACTAGTCACGCATGAAAATAAATAATAAACAGTTCCTACAATATTCTTCTACGAATGCATTTGCAGTGCTTCGAACATAATAATGAATAAATATCAAGAACATTCTACATTCACAAACGATAAATATTAATGAGGCTAGTGATGTGCCCAGCTTTCTATCGATATCGAAACGGTTCATTTGTTTCGTTACGATCTTTTGTAACAGTTGAATTTAAAATGAAAGTGTTGACGATGAAATAAAGAGGTTATTGTAACCTCGTTATTGTAATTCTATTTAATTACCTACTAGTTGTACGTAGACTTATGGGGCCTCAACGATATTTTTGTAACTCTAAATAGCACATCTGCAGACCAGTACACCTGTTAATTGATTGATTAAACTCTAGGGCAAACTTTTCTTTTGTGGTTTAAACTGACAAAAAAAACGAGGAAAGCATTTGCATCTTAAGTAGACAATTTAAACGGTATCCATGCTGCAGTCTCTAGTATGACTGTACAGTCCGATCAGACTGTAAAAGCAAAAAACACTAACCAAAGTCGCATAAACTTAAAACCGTAATGATTTTCTTTTCAACTATGCACCACGTTAACTTTTTCTATCTGACGGAGTGTGCTTGTAAGACTGTACACGGTAAAGTACAGTTACCTAAAGAAGTGTTACATACCACAACTAGCTTTTGCTTCACCCTGCAAAAAATTACATTGACATGGCGTGATCACCTTGCCTGGTCGGAGGATCCACCCTTTGTGTTGGAGGAACATCACACCTCGTTCCTACACAACCTGTTACTGACTGAATAATGTTATGTCAAAGAATTCGAATGAGATGTTTGTGATGGTATGTTTTTGTTTCAATAATGTTAATGATTATTGTAAACTAAAGCTAACGAGACGACAAAAAAAAGGTAAAGAGCTATGTTGCGAAAACTACCGATTATTTTCTCTGCCGAGCGACAGCTGTCGTTGCGTGTTTCGTAGTACAGGAAAGCTGTCAGCAAAGCGGTTCTAAACTGTCAGCTCTGCCATCTTATGAGCAATTTCATTCCTGTCTGGAAAGAGTTTGAAGTGATACGTAATAATTTCCAAATAAAGATCTTTGGAACCGCTGAAACTTTGTTTACCTTTTTTCTCTCGCTTCGTTGGCTTTACTTTAGATTACTAAGTAATTAATTTATAAATAGACTAAGTCCACAGTCATCAGTCATACTTATTTATAACTAGCTGATGCCCACAGCATCGCCCGCGTGGAATTCTGTACCCGTTTCTATGACCCGAAGGAATTTAGTTTTTTGTTTTCTCGAAAAGATAAAATACTGATCTCAAGTATTCTAATCCATACTAATATTATAAATGCGAAAGTAACTCTGTCTGTCTGTCTGTCTGTCTTTCTGTCTGTCTGTCTGTATGTTACGCTTTCACGCCTAAACCACTGAACCGATTTTGATGAAATTTGGTATAAGGGTAGATTAGACCTTGAGAAAGGACATAGGCTATGTTTGGTCGCGATAACTGATCCACGCGGGCGGAACCGCGGGAAAAAGCTAGTAAATTATAAATTAGATCTCAATATTTGTGTCACATACTAAAAAATGCTTGGAGCCAATCAGAATTATTACACCAGATGAAGTAACATTCAAAACACGTTGAAAATAAGAAAAAATAAACACTTGGGTGTAATTTTCGACAGTTGCCAATCAACAACACGCAACACATCGCTTTAAAAACTAATGACACATTCACGTTTAAAAAGGATGTAAGCGACATTGACTGTTGATCGGAAAATAATTACACTCTGAAGTATTTACTTTGCCATTAAAGCACAATTTTCCTCAAAACATCGATGATGCTATTATCCTTTTACTTCTCAACCATCGATATATCTAATTATCGAAAAAGAAATGAAATGATTTTAACTGGAATACCTCAATTAAAGTATTTTTCTCTCAGATAATAATTGGGTTAGCTTTTGAAACGTTTCAAATACCGGTTTTAATAGAATATCGATAAATTATCCCAGCCCTAGTTAAAATTCTCATGGCTCACTTCACGCCTGCTGAACACAATCCAAGTGGTTATTAGTCAAAAGGGCAATGCTTGTAAAAAAGAACGCCCTGTATTGCATCGTGTTTTTTTTATAATACTAGCAGCTTCGTAGTTGCTTTGTAAGTGTTTCTATTTTTGTAAGATAAGCACCATGTATAAATTGACTGGAGTACAGATAGCATGCAAGAGTAAATACCTAGTTTGGTTCTTTCATTTTATTTTTATAGATTTCGTTGTTAGTTTAGAAAATGTGTCATTAACTCTTTATATAATTGTGTATAGTTGGCACCTGCATGTGCCTATAAGAACATTCTTGAGCATGTATTTTATTACTTGCATGTTCCTGCATGCAACTATGTTATTGTGCTTTTACTTTTTCTCTGTTATCTTATTGGAGAATTCTGTTTAGTTGGAATTTCTGGTTTTCTTTCTAAAGTTTTTTTGTATCCCTTAATTTTAGTAATAAGTGGATAATGTTATTAGTAGAACAAGTAACGGTATTCTAGATGCTTATTATGTAAAGTAAAGAATTGAACTACTGTTTTATATCCCAATTAGAATAAATAAAGTAGGTAATTCAATTTAAAAAATATATTTCAATGAAATTTTAATGCATTTATGGTACATTTGACCAAACGCGAAAGTAAAGTTTATTCCTAGAATAAACAGGGAATATCACCCACATATTGGCTGTTTATTCTAGAAATAAACTTTACTCGCGTTTGGTCGAAACGGCCCTTAGTATGCTAACTATTCAAGTAAGGGCCAGGTAAGGGTTCTTTTTTATAAATGAAAATTAATTTTAAGATCATAATCGGCTATCGAATCCTATTTTGTTTGAATACCTAAATCTTGTCTTGATATTAACGAAAGATAATCCAGACAAAAATTTGTAATACGTTTTTAATATAAAACGAATTTCAATTATAGTTCTCAAAACAAACAGTAACCGTCTTCGCGAAAGATGTCACTGTAATCAATACCAACATTACCTCACATACCCATTGAAATCGAAATTCGAATAACGAACGACAACTTAGTACCTATTGCTTGGTCACCCTACGCTTCATTATAAAGAACAATAGTAAATTAAAGTAGGAAGCATCAGTTCGCGGTACCCACACAATGGGTGTTCCTGGGACACGACAATACCTTCCATACAGAATTACAATAACAATGTGTGCTTCGAAATTCGAAGTAGAGGTTATTTGTATGTTGTTCTTTACCTTGAGTGTTCCGAATTCAAAATAATTATAGTCGTTTCGGATAAAAAGAAAATCAAAATCATCTGGGAGTATCAATTTGGCGAAAGAAAAATTTTTTTTTTTTTGATAATATATGGGAATACTGTGCAGGTGAAAGGAAGGTCTGTGAAAATGTCTTGCAGGGTCAGCAGCACGAGTGTGACGTCCTTGGTGTTGCACTCGTCCATAGGCCACGGCAACCACTTTCCATCAGGCGGGCCGTGTGCTTGTCTGACACCTAAGTATAAGTATAAAAACAATCTAGTAAATATTTTTATTTATGAACATAGCATGCATGGCATAGCTGCAATTGATTGATTTGAAAAAAGTTGAACCTGTTTAACTGTCGAACTAGTGCTTCATTTTTTTTATTTTCAATCTACAAAATGAGTTTTTAAAGAGGTAAGTATTTATAAACTGAATTTTTAAATAACACCCGTTAAAAACACATCAACATTGTTTGTTGTTTAATTAAGTGCCTTACCGAATGAAGTTTAATTTAATTATTTAAAATTTAAATTGCAGTTTCCGTACTCACCTTACAACATTCCAATATTACCTATTTATAACTCATGCTATTAAGTAATCGACAGACTGCATTCAAAATCTGTTCCCACATAAAAATAACTGGATATCTCAAAAACCGTTGCGTGCATAGACGTGAGATTCAAAAACAGATCAGTTTGGCTGCAACCGTAAAACCGGTTTATAATCGGTATTGGTAGGAAGTAGTTAAGTCATAATGTGCTGCAATACCGATATGAACGAATAACTTGTCCCAACACTATTATTTCGGGTGTAGTTTTCATAGTGACGATGTTACGCAATGTTTAAGTGGACCAAGTCATAAGCATGGTCTAAGTTATAGCATGGTCCAGGGTGTTTTGGGTTAGTCTTGATTTCCTCAAGCCCGATTCTGCATTTGTGGGTATGGCATGACAGTTTGGATGCATGTAATCTGCCTTTATAATATCAAGTAGGATTCGTCTGAGTATTAATCCATACTTCCATATCCATACTAATACTATAAATGCAAAAGTAACTTTGTCTGTCTGTCTGTCTGTATGTTACGCTTTCACGCTTAAGCCACTGAACCGATTTGATGAAATTTGGTATAAGGGTAGATTAGACCTTAAGAAAGGACATAGGCTACGTTTGATCACGATAACCGACATCCACGCGGGCGGAGCCATGGGCAAAAGCTAGTATTATATAAAACTAGAGTAGTATTTAACCTATTTGCGATCAAGCTCTATCCATCCATATCCATCCAAAAAAATACAGCCACATCAATCCAACAATTCTGACGTGATTGACAAGTAAACAAATGTACCTAATAACTTTCACATTTGTAATACTAATTAGGTTACATACAACATAGGTTACATTGTTGTTAACACAATTTACACATATCATTGAAATAAGAAGAGAAAACTCATCAACGTATGTTAATAAAAGTTAGATAGATAGATAGATAAAGCGGATACTGCGGATACATTATATTCCCATCACTATTTCGAGATAAGATTGTTGATTTAATAAAAAGATGAAAGATAAACGATAGTAATTTAATATGAACGAGTGTAGAACCATAAAATGAATGGATACAGAAGACTGGCTTTGTACGGTGAGTGAAAATACACGCACACATTAATATACTAGCTTTTGGCCGTGGCTGCACCCGCGTAGATGTCGGTTATCGCGACCAAACATAGCCTATGTCCTTTCTTAAGGTCTAATCTACCATTATACCAAATTTCATCAAAATCGGTTCAGTGGTTTAGGCGTGGAAGCGTAACATACAGACTCATCGGTTTAGGGTACTCCCGACCTGCCCCTTTTCTAAAACTTCCCCGATTTACCCCGAGTTACTTTTGTATTTATAATATTCGTATAGATATGTGCTAATAAGATTTTAAGCTTGATTCAGTTATATCGCCTTTTGCGACTGGTGCGAATGCCTATAGTCACAGAATAGTTAATGGTACTCTATAGTGTTACCTATTACAATCCATTGCAGAACATAGACTTCGTCTAATGTACTCTATAGTACCCAATCTGCCACCTTCTGCGTCCAGTGGTTATGCCGGAATGGAAATTCCGGTCCCGGGTCCTTTAAGCGGGGCGTGAAAAGGCATCTAATGAGGCCGTCAAGCTGAGTGCCACCACTGTTAACATGGTAAATGTTTACGATGGTGACCCTCTTTCCGAGACTTTGCCTTTAGCTTAACATCAGGCGAGGTGAAGTCAAATTGACGTGTCCTGTGTAAAAAAAAAAAAAAATACACGGTTGTCTGTTATGAGACGCTATTGCCAGGAGTCTGTCTGGTTGTAACCATGCAAGGGAGTCCTGAGAACCCCTAAAGAACCTTGACTTCTTCCTTCTACAGGTAGAGAAGTGCATCACACTACGCATCGTATTGGTTTATCAAAGACTAGCGGACCCGGCGAACGTGCCGCCAATTTTTTACTACCGCCCGCGTGGCGTCCGCTTCCGTTCCCGCTGCACCTTCTACTATATTAAGCATGTATTATACATATAAACCTTCTTCTTGAATTACTCTATCTATTAAAAGAAACCGCATCAAAATCTGTGGCGTATTTTTGAAGATATAAGCATACATAGGGACTAGGAACGCGGAATGCGACTTTGCTTTATACTAATACATTTTTCCAATAATTGCTCTGAAATAATATTCATGTTGAATATAATAAAATTTCCGTTAACAACGCGATACTTTAATAGTTTATTATTCGTGTTGAACAGTTAAATTCGTAAACATTTTGTTTGTTTTTCTTGATAACAGAATCGCTCGACTGATCTGCCATTTTTTAACATCTTTGTAGTAGCTAGTAACTGATGTTTCTTATAATCAATCAGTGTCAAACTCGTGACTAAAAACAGTTCAATGATTCTTAGAATTTCTATGGTATGGTGCGCGGTATTTCCTTTCCAGATTTTTTAGGCGGTAGACTGATCAGTTTAAAAAAACGATTTAAGGGTCGGGTCGACCAAACGCGAGTAAAGTTTATTCCAGGAATAAACAGCCAATATGTGGGTGATATTACTTGTTTATTTCAAGAATAATCTTTACGTGCGTTTGGTCGAATGTACCATAAGTCGAAGAAGAAAAGGAATTAGTGGACATTAGGGTCCAAAGTCCTCAGATGCAAGAAGAAATATTTCTATGATGATCATAATGAATTTTTATATAGGACACGTTAATATGAACTTCCGCATTTACAAAACTAGCTCTTATTTGCGGCTCCGCTCACATGAAATACCTACTGATACGGGGATGAAAGATCATACTTAATTTAACTCTGTCAACTCTGTCTGTGCCTATCCATAGCAGTTTTATAAGGTGCAAGTATGGCCACATATGGAATACTGTTCTAATCTCTGAGCAGGAGCACCTCAGTGCCAACTTCTCCGTCTGGACCGCATCCAACGGAGAGCGACTCGAATCGTCAACCACCGGGATGTTTCAAATCGGCTAGACTCTTTGGCACTGCGTAGGCGTAGAGATGTGGCTTTGCTCTGCATCTTCTATCGTACTATGGGGAGTGCTCCGAGGAATTGTTCGGATTGATCCCCGCCACCACTTACCGCCATCGTTCAACGCGACAACAGTTCCACGCACCATCTGGACAGCTGACGGTCCACAACCGTACCTTTCTGCCTCGCACAACTAAACTGTGGAATGAACTGACACCAGCGGTATTTCCGAACCAATACGACCTTCAAACCTTCAAGAAAAGAGCGTACTCTCTTTCAAAAGGAAGGCAACGCACTTGTGACTCCTCTGGTGTTGGGTATCAATGGGCGGTGGTGATCGCTTACATCAGGCTCTGCTCATTTGTCTCCCTATTCCATAAAAAAAAGTTACAGCATGGTTTAGTAACAAACACCCACCCAGAATTTCGTCTATAGAACAGTTTAGTACAATAGATTTATTACCAGTAAACCTATACATATAAAAGGCTCTTAGATAAAGTAAACACACCCCGAATGCTAGAACAATAGCCCAGTGAGGCCGCTAGATGGATGTCACCGCGAATATCACGCAGAACACAATGCTCTTTGTAATGTTCCCACACAGTAATAGTGTAACTGTTTCCTTGTGGTACTGGTGAGTACACGAGTGTTGGAGGAATTAATTGATTTTAAATGAACGATTGTTGTTATAAATGAGTGGAGTTGTGTAGAAGGGATATGTAACAACACTATATTACTTTTTGTCTTAAAATATAATTAAAAACTTACATTTTTATTAGCACAGCTGCATTTCAGTAAGCTTCCAGTACCTAGTAGTATATTTCACGACGTATATACAAAGTTGAAGCTAAATAAATACTCATTATTTTTAAGAAATTCGATGTGTGGCACTAATTTTTCATTTTAGTATGGTAATAAAAATTATCATGTTTATAATTTATTTAGTCTATTTTATTTATAAATTGTATTATTTATAAACATTTTAAAAATGCAATAGACTAAATAAATCATATACAAGCAAATAAGTACTTTTTTCAATAGCCGTTAACTATTGAAAAAAAAAAAAAACATTTTTGCTGGAAATGTATTATTAAAATATTGAAGAGCAATAAAATACATAAGGGATTAAAAGTAAATAATATCAAATATGTATATGATAGAATCCGTTAAAAAGTAATATTTGTGTAACATTTACGTAAACTTTACAAAATATCAATTCAGAGATAATTCAATAATTTTATTTGTAAGACGCTTATTATATCACAACAATATGAGTCTACCGTAATTTTGACTCTAAGTTTTTAAGAGTCCGTACTACCTCAAATGACATAGCATAAACGTGTATAATATCAAAAGTTCTAAAGCATGGACTTTTTAATTCATTTGTGGTAAAGTTGAGGATATATACTAATGTTTATGTGTGGCAAAAACACGATTACGTAAAATTTTCTTGATAGAAAACCATTGCAAAGTTACCTCTAGACCGTACAAATAAAACGATATTATGGATTAATTACGCAAAATAGGATCACTAAACTTACACAATAATTGCAGTATAGTGGTTAAGAGACATTATGTGTTTCAAATTTTACAAATATACATTGGTTTCTGCGTAATTAGCAAATATCTAAATTTTTACTCAAGCGATACCATTAAACTTAGAACCGCCCTGCCGCCCGGCCTCCTCCTCAGTGTTGCTTCGGCTATCATACGGGGAACTTGTGTCGCACGCGCTCTGCGCAGACGATTACGATAGACGATAGGAAAGTATTCAAGTACCTATTTTTGACAGGCGAAATGGGTAATAAAGTAAACTGAAAGAGGAAAAGTGTATGTTGGCGTAAAAAAACATTACAGTCCGTCAAATCTAAGAAGTACCGTTTGACAGTTCTGACAATTGAATGATAGGGATGGGATGAAAAAATCGATTACTATAATATCCGAACTTTAAGAGATCGATTACTATAATATCCGAATTTTAAGAAATCAATTGTTATAATTAAATAAAAGAAATGTTTAGGATATTTTTTTATTCACTACTAGTACTAGTATCGTCGTCTTCGTCATCATCGTCATTTAAATTAATGACCAGTTGATTGTCCATTACATTATCAAAGTGTACGTCTCTTTCGAAGTCGTCCATTATTATTTTCTTTGTTTTTTGTACTACTTTACTCCAATCTTCCTGTGTAACTTGGGCACATGCTTCCTTTAATAAACCTTCCATTTTCTTGACACTGAAGGGTGGTTTTGTGTTGTGTCTTGCTGCATAACCTGTAAAACAATAATGTAACTATTTGATAGCAGACGAAAACCATTGTTTAAATTATAAATGTTAGAAGTACTCGTGTTATTATTATAATATTATAAAATATTACCTTTAACTTGGGCCCAAATCAGTTCAATGGCATTATATTGGCAATGGTACGGAGGAAGTCGTATGACTTTGTGCCCGTGCTCTTCGGCCAATTGGTCAATTACATATGTCGGTTTTGGTGGTTTATGCAATTTCACTAACTGTAATAATTCAGCTTTTAATAGTGACATGTCGGCATCCACTCCTTTTCTTTGCAGCCATGCCACCAAATCTGCTTTCTTATTGGCTGACGTAGGTGCTTTATCAATTTGCACAGAGTGGTATGGGGCATTATCCATTATAATTGTGCTGTTAGGAGGGATATTCTGTAATAAATTTAAGAACCACTCTCGGAACCTTACTGCGTCCATTTCTTCATGATACTCTTTAGTGCTTTTGGATTGGAAAGCTAATAAAGAGTTTTCCACGAAGCCTGTAGACGCTGACCCAGCATGGCATATTATGAGGCGTCCACCTTTTCCTATCGGCACCTTCGAGCACGAAGCTTCAGAATCATCAGTCCATGTTTTCGGCACAGAATGGTTGGAATTTAGCCAAGTTTCGTCCAAAAATATTACATTATCCCAGTTTATAATTTGTTTAACTTCGCGCAGGAATGTTAGTCGCTGCATAATTATGTCATGTCGCTCCATAACAATTTTTCGTTTGTCAACTTTTTTGTATCTGAAGCCAATTCCTGTTATTACCGTTCTCAACGACTCTATGCTTCCCTTATACAGCCCGGCATCTTTTAAAGTTGCACATAACTTTGCCAATGTTGGAAATTCGCCTCTTGTAAAATACCCGTATATATGGTTTCTAATAGCATGACTATCGAATTCATCGATGCCTGTCACAGGTTTATTTCTTTTTCGTTTTTTCGGTGTGTGAAGTACGTTACTGTCACTCCCCGAAGGCCCATATTTTTCACTTAATATTTTGCCAACGGTGCGGCTACCAATACCGAGAGCTTCACCGACGCGATCCCGAACTTGTGTAACTGGCAGTAGAAGTCCACCATTTTGAGATTCACGCTCAAAATACTCGTGTAATTTCACCACCAATTCACGAGCCTGGCTGTTCAAAGTACGTCCTCTTTTCGACATTATTAATAAACACTTGCTTAGTTCGGAGTCCAGTATAAATATTGCCAAGGTAAACGGATAAAGAATGATCAGTCCAGAAAAGTAATAGCCAAGTCACAAATTGTAAAACACAAACGAGAAAGCAAGTACGCGCACAGTCAGCTTCCAAGATGGCGAGAGACTGCTGACGCCGAACCGACCGAGCGGACCGCGTGCGCTTGTAGTTGGCAGTGTTGCCAGAAAAAAAAAATTGTAGAGACTTGGACACCTGCGATTTTGCCTATTGACCTAAAAATAATTAAATTAATTTATTTTAGGGTATCTGTGTATTCAGTGCATTATGCGGTCGCGCAGTAACGTCGTTAATTTATAACATCAGGCAACAACATTTTTGTGAATGGGTTCTACATACCTTATTTTTATTAGTTTTAGACGTAGAAATAAGACTTAGAAGAAAAAATTGTAATTGTAAAATCAATGGATGTGCTTGTTAAAAATTTGTTTATTTCTCTGTAATATGCAAACCCATACTATCATACACAAAAATAAATGTAAAAAACACTATCCCTGACTCCAATTACTATTTCGACAGCGTTAGCGCGAGAAACCCCGACTTATTTGGGCGCGAAAATCAAAAATCGACAAATCGCTTTCGACAACTTTTTAAAGAAGCAAATATATTTGATTTATAAATACGTATTTTTGGTGAATGGGTTTTATCTCATATTTTACGATTACATAACTATTTAGTTATGTAATCGTAATATGTGAGATAAATCCCATTCACATGAAAAAATATTTGTTTGGTTGTCAAGTGTAATTTGTAAATAATACATTCGATTTTTCGTATATGTAAACGATTTTTTTGCATACAAGTGTATCCGAAGAGTCGCAACACTACGTGCAGTGACCTAACTACGTAACTTTGTAATGAGGTCAAGAATATAACTATTAGAAATTATTTACTGTGTAAATATGTGTTATTTTGCTTTGTTTGAAAGTTTTCAATTACATTTAGATATTAAGAATTGTACATTTTTAGATACAATAATGAAATCTTTCTAAATTCATGGTTTTATGAAAAAGGTTATCGAAACTGAATAATGTACGTATGAACAAAGTTGTTTCGGTTTGAAAAATATGAAACGTCAAACGGTACCTCTTAGATTTGATGGACTGTAAAACATATGAATGATGTATTATGTAGACAGCCTCTGTGGCGTGGTGGTAGTGCACGCGACTGCCACGCAAGAGGCGCGGGTTCGATTCCCGCTCAGTGCAAATATTTGTATGCATGAATATGGCTTTTTGCATTGGTCTAAGTGTTTCTATGTATAATATTTATGTACATACAAAAAAGTATTAAGTATTTTTATCCGCATTCTAGATTCCATAACACAAGCTAATTAAGCTTACCATATGTCTAGATAGCGCTGTGTGGAATGTTGTGGAATATTTATTTATTTATTATTATAGTAAGTATCTAATCTACCTACCTAAGTAGCTTATACTGTACATAACAATTTGCAATAGGTACTATATTAGTAGAAAGTAATAAATAGGTCAGTAAAAACCTACCTATTTCAAAAATTTGGATTGAAATAGGCATACCTGCCTATGTATCGACAAAAATAATCTTGCAGTAGCAGCCCAAGTCTTTCAGGCAGGTCCTGCCTACTACAGGTCGCTCACTGCGACGACGCGACGGACGACGCGGTTGGGCGACTCAGAGCCGAAAGTCGACGTGCGGTAACTCCAACTTCTGTAGGTTAGGTTAGAACTGTGACCCCAACGCATGAGCCGAGCGAGCGTAGCGAGCGTGCCGCAGCAGCGGACGGCGAAGTCCCAGATCGGGTTATGATAGGAACGAGACCGTCGGGTCAGGTTAGGAAGAGGGTTACGTTCGGAACAAATTTTTAAAGTTTCTACCTAACCCGCGACCGGGTCAAGTTTTCGGGTCAGTTTCGGAATAAACGGAATATTTCTGTAAATACATGAGTACCTACCAACCCGAATGATCATAATATAAATATAGCAGTAGTTAGGTACTACTACCATACGTATTCCTATATTTATTATAGACAGTACGTAATTATGAATTTCCATTCATCTGTTTCTATTGAAGGGTCATCGCCCTCTGTGGGCTCAGCAATCTAGCAACATTACTGGCCGTCAGATTCTCTGCCCATACGGGGGCCCCGTATAGGGCCATACTTCGCACGATCCCCAGGTACAGTCTCCTGCAGGGAGCGTTGGGTCTCCTGATGTTGGGCATCAGCCGCGCGAGTGCGGCTGATGCCCCCCTCAGTTTTGGGACCAAACTTCGGAAGTGATGTCCGAAGTTCCACCGGCCATCGAGCCCCAGATACTTCATCGAGGGCTCGATGCCGATGCTGACACCCCCTATCTGTAGGCTGGATCCCGCAGGTGGCTCCATCCGAGGTCCGTGGAAGCACCGAGCCTCGGACTTGTGAAGAGCGACCTCGAGACCCAGCCGCCGTGTCTGACCCACGACTTGAGCAACCCCTGCCGTGGCCTTTAGTGCTGCGTCTCGGTGCGCTGCTCCCCGCGCCGTAATGATGGTGTCATGCGAACCGGACGTCGGAGGTCGCAGAACGACCTCCGTTCTCTATGAGCGCTGGCCTGAGGGTGACCGGTGGAGCCGCCTGTCACCCTAGCAGAAGCAGGCCGCGGCGGCGGCGCAAGGTGCGCCTCCCCGTAACCGGGGCTAGATGGGGACACTGGGGTCCCCCCAACCCGAGGGGGGCCATCTCGAAAGGGATGGTCCTCCTGGGTCTGCCGGGGTGCGAGAGATATGCTTTTGGCAATCTCACCTCCGGCAACCAAGGACTTGGGACGGCGTGCGTTTTAGTTCGAGTTCGACATAACCACCTCCACCGGCTCCGTGGGGATTTATCGCACGATAAAAAAAAAAACGAGGGTGTCATCGGCGGAACACGTTACGCTGACCCCTCTGAGCAACGTACCACGCAGCACCCAATCGTAGCCGATGTTCCTCACCCTCCGTAACTACGGGCACGTCGTTCTCCACCACCTCCCCTAGGTGCCGTCTTCTTAGGGGCGGAGGCCTTGGCTTGGGACCAGGAGCACCACTGGGTGCAGCCGTCGTCGCTCAAGACGCGACGACGGGTTCCGCCAGCGGTGGGCGGTATGCCCGGTCCTCGAGGACGCCGAGGCGTCGCTCGATGACCTCCAGCAGCTGGACCACCGTTGGTGTCACCTTAGATGGAGCACGGAGAGCGGGGGTTTTCACACCCCGAGCCTCCCCGGCCCCCTGGACCAGCTGCGTCAGCTGACCGATCTCCTCCCGCATCAGCCGTTGCTGCTTGTGGGAGTCAGCAATCTCCGTCTCCAGGCTCGCAACCCGAGCCCGGAGTTTCTCCTCCTCACTGGAGACGCTCCTTTCCAGGAGCTCCTCCAGCGCTTTGGCGGCACCATTTATCGCGTCCGCCACGACCCTCTTCTTTCCCGTAATATTTTTCTGGCCTTTTACGGCGCCAGAAATGCGGGAAAGAGCCGCCAGGATGTTCTGCACCGCCGGCACCTCCGTGACCTCCCTTGGTAGCGGGGACACAATCGCTGGCGGCTCTGCTACTCTCTCTTTCGCTCTGTAGAGGTCGGCTTTCGTCCTCTACCCGCGCCTAGCCGTCTAGCGTAGCCTTACTAGGAAGATCCTCCTCGCTGTTCGATGATTCAGACCCACGATGAACCTGGGCGGGTGTCGCCATGGCTAGTCACCGAATGGGTGTCCATTCGATCACCAGTCAAAGCTAGGGATTCCCCAGACGGAGTCCGGGTACCCTCATGGGTAGATTTATCCGTTATCGTTTCCATAACCATATTTTTTTTTACGGTTAATGTCCACCGACATTGAGGTGGAAGTAGAGAGGTTGTATGTGAGGATAGGAAAGGTGGGAGTGAGTGAGTGACGCCCTAGGCACTGAGTTCCCCCCAGTGATGCATTCCATTGCCAGGCGTGGGGTTCGTGGTGATTTTTTATAGAGGTTTTCATCCTCGCAACTCCTAAGAGCTACCATGCCCCTCTGTTGCCAGACGGCGGTACGGCTCGGCCGATCGATGGTCCCCATGGGACCGTGTATTTCACCACTGATCGCTCAGTGGCAAAGTACTCGTCGCCCTTAAAGTTCTCCGCTAGGCTTAGCAGAGCGCGTGCGGAGAACTCGAAACCGACCATAAAGGCCCCCCCTCCTTGGTGGACTATTGGCCACCAAGGTACCTTCAGGTGAGAGAGCAGTGCCCAGCAGTGAGACATTGAAAGGGCTGCTATTATTATATTATACTAGCTGCTGCCCGTAGCTTCGCCCGCGTGAAGTTTTGTTCCCGTTCCCGCAACCCATGGGAACCTTAACCCGGAATAAAAAGCAACCTATGTGTTATTCCAGGTTCTAATCTACCCCTGTATCAAATTTCAGCCAGATCCATTTAGTAGTTTTTGCGTGAAAGAGTAACAAACATCCATACATACAGCGATACATACTCACAAACTTTCGCATTTATAATATTAATAGGATAAGTATAAATATATTATAAGTTTTATGTAAATTATCATTACAATATGCACACTTTTCTCAAAAGTTTGTTTATTGCCATAACTTTCTTGATGTCTAATTACTAGCTACTTTACCCTATCGATTGATACACGCGTGAACTTGGCGGCCGAGCCTCGCGTCGGCCGGCCCGGGGTCATCGCGGGAGTGAGATAGCTGCATCTGCGCGCGAGTAGTACCGGCGCGAGTGCGCTGTTGAGGCGCGCGGGGGTAAAATTTGAATTCGAGCTGGAGTGGTACGGACTCTTAATATCTACTTTAAGACGCACAGATTAATAACTAGTGTCGCCCGGCGGACGAGCCGTCTGGGTACCGGCCCATAGTGTTGCTCGACGAGGTGGGCAAGCTCTTCGAAAGAGTGATTGCCAAGCGCCTCGTCGAGCACCTGTCTAGAGTGGGGCCGGACCTAGCGGACACGCAGTACGGCTTCCGCCGGTGGCGTTCCACTGTGGATGCCATCATGCGCGTGAGGACTCTGGCGGAGGATGCGGTTGCCCGGGGCGAGGTGATGTTGGCGGTGTCCTTGGACATCTCCAACGCGTTCAACACCTTGCCCTGGAGTTGCATCAGGGAGGCGCTCGTGTACCACGATGTGCCTCTCTACCTCCGCCGCATAGTCGGGGCGTATCTGACGGAGAGGGCCGTCATCTACCCAAGTGCGACCGGCGTCGGAAGGCGTGAGATGTCGTGCGGTGTCCCACAGGGATCGGTCCTGGGGCCGCTCCTGTGGAACATCGGATACGACTGGGTGCTTCGTGAGCTCGCGTTTGGGGCCACCGTCACGTGCTACGCGGACGACACGCTAGTGACGGTGAGTGGCGCTACACACCGCGAGGCGACCCAGAGGGCCACGACCGCTGTTGCTCAAGTCGTGGATAGGATCCGGCGGCTGGGTCTCGAGGTGGCTCTGCACAAATCCGAGGCCTTGTTCTTTCATGGTCCTCGGCGCGGGCCACCCCCGGGATCCAGCTTGACAGTAGGAGGTACTCCCATCGACATCAAGCCCCGGTTGAAATACCTGGGGCTCGTACTCGACGGTCGGTGGGACTTCGGAGAGCACTTCCGAAGTCTGCGCCCCAAACTGTTGGTGTCAGCTAACGCGCTGATGCGGCTGCTGCCCAACTTGAGGGGCCCAGAGGACTCCTGCAGGAGACTCTACGCGGGTGTCGTGCGGTCCATGGCCCTGTACGGGTGCCCCGTGTGGGCGGACGCCCTGCAGGCCAGGTTCGTGCAACTGCTGCATGCGCCGCAGCAGACGATGGCCTGTAGGGCCATTAGGGGGTACCGCACGATATCCTTTGAAGCGGCGAGTCTCCTAGCCGGATCGCCACCGTGGATCCTGGAAGCGAGATCCCTTGCGGCACTGTATCGGTTCCGTAAGGAGGCGCGGGAGCGGGGATACGATCCCGAGCCCGAAGACATTCGGGCCGAGAGGTCCCGGCTCCACGGGATCATGGTGGCGGAGTGGGAGCGACGACTTGAGCAACGACGCGCAGGGCATGCCGTCATAGAGGCGGTAAGGCACATCTTGGGGGAATGGCTCGAGAGGCCACATGGCAGCCTCTCGTATCGACTGACGCAGATTATCACCGGGCACGGGTGCTTCGGGAGATATCTGTGTCGGATCGAAAAGGAGCCAACGTCCGAGTGCCATCACTGCGACGCGAGCGAGGACACGGGGCTGCACACGCTCACCGAGTGCCTGGCATGGGCCGGACCGAGGCGGGAGCTAGTGGCGGCCCTGGGAGTGAGAGTTCTCACCCTCGCCACCCTGCTCACAGCAATGGTCCGCTGCGCGGACGCGTGGGCGGCCGGCGTCTCCTTCAGCGAGCAGGTAATGGTCGTGAAGGAGACGGCGGAGCGGGAGAGGCGGCGCGAGCGAGAAAGACTCGCGGATCGCGCCGCCCGCGCGCGCAGGCAACTCGGGCGTCGGAGGGCACTGACTGTCCTCCGTCCCCCATGAGCGCGGGCCTGGGGGTGACGGGTGGAGCCGCCAGTCACCCCAGCAGAAGCAGGCCACGGCGGCAGCACTTCCGACTCCGGCAGGGGGGGTATGCGAGGGGATTTCCGCACGAAAAAAAAAAAAAAAAAAAGATTAATAACTAGTGTTGATTCTATATCGTTAGTTAATGATTATATTTGTCTATTATGTTTTGAAATATAATCATACACTAACACCGTGAATGTAAATATTTTTCAAAACAAAATTCTTTTAGTTCCATAACAAAAGAAGCGTTATATTATAACCGTGTCTTTTCAATTTCATTGTTAGCTTCACGGGAATTAGGTGTATTATAAGTTGTTTATCACTCAACACTGATTTTATGAGAGTCCACGAGCGTTACACAGTTTATTTTACCAATAATTACAACTATTTTACGTACAACTCGTGCGAGTTAACATGGCACCTGGCTCGGGGCTTTGCGCGGGGGAGCGGGAGGCGTGTACGCTGACGCTACTAGCCTCGCACGGCGAGAGCGGGGTCGCGCGCGGGGAAGCGGGAGGAGGGTGTCTTCGAGGCAGGTGCCATGTTAACTCGCACGAGCTATATCAATATTATGATGTATGAATGGAAATTTGTTACTCGAAAAAGGCACAACGATACTGAATGAAATTCGAAACATGATAAATAAGTAAATTATGGTATGTATTTGGAATAGTGTGATAGAAATTTAATAAGGCACAATTATATATCTCAAAGAATCAAAGAATCCATTTCGTTTACCTATACAGTTAGGCACATGAACGTTAATATTTACCTATATCAAGAAATATTTACAAAAACATTAAACAAAGTGAGTAAATCATTTGAAAATGGTTCTTTCTATGAGCCGCAAATATAAGGTATTTGCGGCTGTAATCTGAAAAATAAGTACATATCACAATTTATTAAATTATCAACAAAGACAGTTTTTTATATAAAAATGGATCAACGTATTCAAATTTCTTTATTTTATGAGGCAATTGATAAAACAAAATATCAGAAAGTAAGCAAAGCTATTGCTGTGCATTTATTGTAATGCACTTTTTAAATTTATAATGGTTTTACCACGAAAACATATTTGTATGTAGGTTTATTGTTTCTTCATTACTTGGAGTAATGCAGATGTGGCTATAAAGAAGAAAGTTGGAGTAAAACGTGTAGTTATTATATTTTTATTGCGATTATAATTATTCTTGAATATTTGATACTACACTGAAGAGTGCGTTGACTTCAGTAGAAACCAAGTTTTGTATGTTGATCCAATAAATTGACATAAACAGGATAAGAAAGTAGCATTTTTTTTTATTTACTCCATATTCCTGTATGTCATATAATTTTTACATTGTACTACTCCGAGATCAAACGTATTTATAATTCATAAAAATATCCAAACAGGTGCAGTCATTCAAGCAGAATACGTGTAAGAACAAACGGATGAACAGTCAAAGTTTCTTCATCTTTGCTGTATGACATAAAAATATAATTTATAAAATGAATACCGACAATTTCTTATAATATAGGATAGTAAAAGAGTAAGAAAACGTTCTAAAATGCTTTTAATCCTTTAAATTTGTATCCACTACTTACAAGTTTCGTAATTCACTTTCATCAATATTTATTCCGTCTACCAAGACCAGCATTAGTGGACTTAGAGTACAATTACCAGCTCCATGTAACAAGTTAATAACCAACTCATCACTTTCTAAGGTTGCTGTATAATTTTCAGCTTCAATAGTCCAAGTCTTTGTGGAAGAAAAAGCGTTGACAACTGGCGTCGACAGCGACAATTGCACGTTAATTGTTAACAAGAAAAACCTGTTAAGTAAAATTGGTAGAAAGTTAGAAAATTGAATGGGTAGCAGTGAAAATAGACGTTGTATGTGTAGACAGGATGTTGGATATAGATTACTTGCATTTGTTAAGTAGGTTACGATAGTAATAGCTACTGTTTAAGTACCATAATTAGGTACTAGAGATTATATGGATAGATAGATTATATGGAATCCATATAAAATGTCACAATACAATCTAGCTAGACACAAGTGAAGCGTGTTTTTTGTGTATAGCTTAGATTGTGTTGTATAGCTTTATATGAATTTAAAATCAATATTTTCATTCTAATTAGTTTACATGGAATAAGCGAAAAACGATTGAAAGAAAACCGGCCACATGTGAATCAGATTTGTGTTACAAGGGTTCCGTATTTATTTTATTCTTGTTTTAGTATACACGGTGAAAGATTTTCATCGGACGGGAATAACTCGAAATACTGAAGATAATAACAAATATATCGCGATAGAATTATTTTTAAAAAGAAACAAAATTGCATTAAAAAAATTTCGAAAACACGCTTGACCCACCCGGTAATCGAACTGACTAAAACCCGAAAAGATCAAATTCTGTACTTTTATTACTTCAATCTTTAGTGGCAATCATAAGGATGAAATCTGTCTAACAAACATGGTAAATTAAATGGATATTTCAACTGTCCAAAAAAACAGCCTGGTGACAGACAGACAGCCAGAAGGTGCGATGAATAGTGCAGTTAGTAAGGCTCCATACGCACTTCATTATACAATATTGGTTTTTGGTAGCTATTCTATTTTTAAAGTCAGTTGATGAAACATTCTCAGAGTAATGTTCAAGAATTAATGGAAACACTTTTGTGTTTGATTGTACGAGAATAAATAGAAATAAATCGAGGAATTGTATAAGTGTGCTCTTCGGTATTTAGGTCAGAATAAAGTTTTAATAAGTAAACTAAGTATTTCCTTCGTATATGGTATATTCTTCACGCTTATTGATATTATAACTGAAGGGTTAGGTAGAGGGGTATCAACAGAAGAAAGATAGTGATAGCCAAATAGACGAGGTATTGGCATAGATTTTCCTTTCGGGGTTTAGAGGTCAGTGGCTTTTTTTCGTGCGGAAATCCCCACGGATAATTCCCCCACCGGAGTCGGAAGGGGAGGTTATGTCGGACTCGAACCGACTGAAACCGCACGACTACTGAGGGTCGTGGTGAGGTTGTCTTCGACATATCCCTCGCAACCCGGCTGACCCAGGGCCATCCATTACGGTCTGGCCCTCAAAAGGTCAGTGGCAGCTGCTCACCGAAAGATACACTATTTAATGATGCACTAAAATGCAAACTTGAGATGCAAGTGCCAAAATATTATTACCCACATCCAAAGCAGAAAGCCTCTTCTAGATAGTACATCTCTTTGCATGCGAAGTTTTACCCAAATCCACATGATTTGATATCAAACATCAATAGAAACTCTCGCCTCAATCCATACTAATATTATAAATGCGAAAGTAACTCTGTCTGTCTGTCTGTCTGTATGTTACCCTTTCACGCCTAAACCACTGAACCGATTTTGATGAAATTTGGTATAGGAGTAGATTAGACCTTGAGAAAGGACATAGGCTATGTTTTGTCGCGATAACCGACATCCACGCGGGCGGAGCCGCGGGCAAAAGCTAGTAATATCATAAACATTTCTTCAAACAAAATCATCACTGGATAATATCGCTCTAGATATTCATTCTAAATGGCATTCCACATGTAATCAGGTACAATTACGGTGGTCTCGTCTGTCTGTCTGTTATTTGCTGGTGATTTGTACGGGACTTCGGATTTTCTAGTAAGTATGGTCATCAAGTTGTGGCTGTGTTAGCGCGCATTCGTGCTATGAAGCGCTGTGATTGGTTATAAATATTCTTTGTTTGTTTTTATTACAAAGTTGGTGTTGCAATCGTTTCTAAGCTATGATAAGCTATTACCGTTTGCACGACCTATGAATGAATATGTAATAGTATGATGAATGACGATGAGTATGAAATGAGAATAAAAAGTTTCAAAAACTATCTTTAATAAACGTGATCTTAAATATTTTTTGAATAATAGTTTCAAAAACACGCTTTATTAGTGAATTAAAGCGTGTTTTTGAACTATTTATCATTCATTGATTCCAATAGTTCGTAAGAAAATCGGTAGTTGACTCCACCGTCGCCTTAAAGACGTATAAGATGGGAAATTTGAATCACATCGGGCGTGTCTCAGTAGCCGAATTGGTATTCCCCCTGTAAGGGAAAGACTGCGGTTCGAGTCCCGCCCGTGTTGTATAGTTAGCATACTTAATGCTGTAAAAATTCATTCAACTTAAAAATGTACTTAAGACTAAAAAATATTGGTCGAATATGGTAATAAAAATGTAAAAGATCGAAGTTCCGTACATACCACGAGATATAGTTATTGTACTGGAACTAACCTGGAAATAAGAGAATATTTTTAGTAAAAAGGGTTTATCAAGCATTGTGCATTATTGCATCGGAGGCTTCACCTATTAGGGTCTGTTTAGGGTTTATACGAGTATCTGCGTCTTTTATGGAAGTAACTTGAACAGGAAAGCCGCAGGATTTTTTGCAATGCTAAAGAGCCTTTAGTATTGGTAGAAGTTATTATT
Organism: Eilema sororculum; assembly: GCA_914829495.1. NCBI lineage: Eukaryota > Metazoa > Arthropoda > Insecta > Lepidoptera > Erebidae > Eilema > Eilema sororculum. Next base: position 22,876,368 of record OU618541.1, read on the forward strand.
ATAAATGCCTAAACGTAAAGATTTTCCCCACTATTCCTCACCTTCCTCACCTCAGACTTCCTCTTCCTCACCTTCACAGTCTATTAAAGGGTAAGATAAAAAGAGACAAAAAATCAATGATCTTAACAGTACTACGATCACGACATTTTTTTTCTAAAGTAAATAAGTGCTGCCGTTACCAGGCGACTAGAAAGAAGTAGGAGGTATTTGACCGTTACAAACATAATTTCTATGCTAAAGGAAATTGATCTTAATGGGTTTGTATTATGGTTGAAATTAGTGTTAAATAGAATTATGTTAGACAAAGTTATGTTTGCGGTTGAGAAAATAATTTTGTGGAACATTTTGTTGGTTTTATATTGCGATTGGTGTGTAAAGTAAAGTTTGTAATTGAAGAATGCTTCTGTTGATTCGCTTTTAAGTTCAATATCGGTGTGTCGAACTACGATTCATATTTTTTTAGTTCGGAATTCGACAGCCTCTGTGGCGTGGCGGTAGTGCACGCGACTGCCACGCAGGAGGCGCGGGTTCGATTCCCGCTCAGTGCAAATATTTGTATGCATGAATATGGCTATTTGCATTGGTCTGGGTGTTTCTATGTATAATATATATGTATTTACAAAAAAAAGTATCTAAGTATGTTTATCCGCATTCTAGATTCCATAACACAAGCTATAAAAGCTTACCATGGGTCTAGATAGCGTTGTGTAGAATGTTGTGGAATATTTATTTAATATTATGTTGTCAAGTAGAAGTACCTATTTCTTAATAGTGCAAAGAAGTAATGAATAGTGCCAATAAGTAAAGAAGTTATTTAAAAATACGCATGCACGAATACAACAGTAATGCTTCAGTCAGTTAAAAAATGAATAGAAAATTGTAGCATGGATTTTCGCATTTAACCAGATTTAACTATTGTATCCACCGATTAACGTCCACTAGAGATCATTCGATTTGTTGAAATACTCTCCTAATTTCCTATAAATTCTTTTATCACTTCAAGTTTTGTTTTCAATATTACAAAAAACCATTTTTGATGCTTTTCTTACGCCATGTACTAGCCAAAGCTTCTCTTTCATTTGTCGACTTATTGAAAAAATAAGTGGTCGAAGTTATTTATTAAATAAGTGGTCAAAGGAATGGAGTCAACGTGGGGCCGTGGAATGGCGGGTTTATTCGCGGTATGCTTTTGAGACCAACATAACAATCTTCCTCATTTTAATATAACTACCTGCCTAAGATCAGAAAATGTTATAATTAAGTTCGAAAAACATTGGAAAAAATGAAATGCTCAAGTGAGACTCGAACTCACGACCTTTCCCTTATAGGGGGACTGCTCTTCCAACTGAGCTATTGAGCGACACTTGAATTATTCCAAATTTTCCTTCTCTTTATATCCGTCTATAAGGGCGACGGTGCAGCCATCTACCAACATTATTACGAACTATTGGAAACAATGAATGATTTTCCAACCATTTTTAAACATTGAATTTTGATGACTGCGCCCAAATATTTGAATGAAGTTTTTATAGCATTTATTATGCCGAGTCTCACTTGAGCATTTCATTTTTTCCAATGTTTTTCGAACTTAAAAGTTAGCATAATAAACGCTATAAAAAATTCATTCAAATGTTATTATTAAATTTGATGATTCATTAATTCTTTATAAGTAGGTAGTTTATTTTTCGACTACGTTATATTGAATCGGGCTATGCAGTACTAGGATAAAAAGATAACCATTATAAGAAATTCTAATGAGTGAATTTGATAGCATTAAGTATGCTAACTATACAAATCGAATACATAGAGAAAAATGAATCTTCTCGGGCGGGACTCGAACCCGTGATCATAACCTTACAGGGGGAATGCCTTGACCAACTAAGCTACCGACACACGCCCGATGTGATTCAAATTTCCCTTCTATTTTTATCCGTCTTTCGTCGTCTTAAAGACGGATAAAAATTGGTTAAGGCATTCCCCCCGTAACGGCGGGTTCGAGTCCTGCCCGAGATTAATTTTTCCCTATGTATTCGGATTGAGATTTACTTACTTCAGTATTTACACTCTTTCCCTACGTTTCGCTGACTTTTCAGCAGCCAAAGTCATTTTGAAAAGCAACCGAAACGCCGGCATCATTGTCAATAATAAAATCATTAAAGTACTTTTGAAACAGTGACTCCCTCTAGAATAGTCAACCACCCAACCAAAACCATCCACAGCAAACAGGTCTCATCTACGAAATAAGCATTTAAAAAGCCGTTTAATAATTTCTCGGAAATAAAAAGGCTCATTTACAATATGCCTCACGTATTTCCGAAACTAGTCCCCAGCGCATCATACGTATCGTCGTCAGTGCATATCAAAAGCGCCGCGCGCGCATTCTGGGCACGTTTATGACATAACTACGGTTGGCCGTGGGTGCATCGCATTTTGTTCACCTCGGGCAATATATATTGAACCTAAATGGTGTAAAATCTGCGGTAACCTAGTGGTATGGGTAATGGACTGCTGAAACGAGGTCTCGGGTTCGATCCCAGGTTTACCATGGCACACACTAATGATGGATGCTTTTCGAAGTTATGTGTGTATTTATCGCAGGTTTATAAGTGCCCGGTTAATGGCAATAGGCTCGCCACCTATTACATTGGGACCTAAAACATAAACTGGCGAAATGTGGGTGCTAACACCTCTGCCTATCCCTTCGGGGAATATAGGCGTGAGTTTATGTTATGTTATGTAAATGATGCTCTATACCTACGCGCAGTAATGTAGGTACCTATGCGTGAGCGTGCATAGAGCTCATTTTGAGCACCGTGCAGAATGCTCCACCAAGAACCAAGCGGTTCGGTGACTCTTTCCTTCGCCGCACCATTAAGACCTAGCTCACGTGTTTCCTTCTTCCTACAGTCCCGGGTCCTTTAAGCGGGGTTTGAAAATTCATCTGATGAGGCCGTCAAGCAGAGTGCCACCACTGTTAACAGTGTAAGTACGTGTCCCTTCTTCCTCGTACTCAAACTTTTTGGTCGAACTGGTTTGACTATGAGGAATTACGTTTCCTCGTGGTCAAACTTATATAACGACCCTCCCTGTATAGCTGTTTAGGTAAAATGGGTAGCTACAAAAATCGGTAGATGACTCCACCGTCGCCTTAAAGACGTATAAGATGAGAAATTTGAATCACATCGGGCGTGTCTCGGTAGCCGAATTGGTCAGGCATTACCCCTGTAAGGGAAAGACTGCGGATCCGAGTCCCGCCCGAGAAGATTCTTCTCCCCTATGTATTCGATTTGTATAGTTAGCATACTTAATGCTGTAAAAATTCATTCAAATGTATAATAATATTTTTATGCGATTTGTAATGTTGACTCTCTTTCCTGAGACATTGCCTTCAGCTTGCCATCAGGCGAGGTGAAGTCAAATTGACGTGTCTTATATAAAAAAGCATAGATTATTACAAAACACGCCGCGCGCATCAGTGCCTAGTTTGTCTCACGACTTAGGTCCAAGGTATGTGTCCCTAGGTATACCACTCGGATCACACCTAAATGCGTCTCCCATTTCCTGCAATCGTCAACCTTTATTAGCAGGTAAGTTATTTTATACAATAAACTGGCCTGCGGCAATCGTTTGATGGTGGCTATTTGTAAATGTCCACAGGCTGGTTTATAGGTTAATTTGTATTCTAGGAGTTTATAAGACTGTTTCTAAAATCTGGGGGCCTACTACTATCTCTAGTAGTGTTATTTTAATCTTAATTTGTGAGATATAAATTGTGAATCGGGCCGTCAGTGTCCATCAGGATATAAGTCTTCTATGGTCAAAGTGGGCGAAAAAGTATCTCTTAATGTAGGTAGTGGATATATACTTCTTTATTTTATTTCTACGGTTTTGCCTTTGTCTTACAAAATAAAATTAGATACGTATATAATATCGAATATTTTAGACTATACCGCCTCTTCGCGCCATCGTTCCACGCGACAGCAGTTCCACACTCACCGACTGGACGGGTGGCGGTCCACAACTGTGCGTTTCTCGAGAAACTTTCTGCCTCGCACAACTAAACTGTGAAATAAACTGTCGCTAGCGGTATTTCCGATCCAATACGACCTTCAAACCTTCTACAAAAACAACGTGCTCTCTATTAAAAGGAAGGCAACGCACTGGTGACTCCTCTGGTGTTCCATGGGCGGTGATCGCTTACCATCAGGCGATTCGTCTGCTCGTTTGCCTCCCTATTCCATAAAAAACCTGTACCTACAGCTAGATCCATTCAGCCCTCTAAGCTTGATTGAGTAACAAACATCCGAATATGTTCACAAACTGTATAATTGCCGTAATTTCAGATCTGAGACCCACGAATCTCTCAGTTTAATCCAGAAAATATTGTTATCCAGATTCATAAACTTACAAATTCGATATCGATCGAATTTAATCAAATTGGTGGCGATTGAATTCCTGGAGCCCACTAAGACTTTTGGTGTCAAGCGAACCTGACCTGTAAATCGGTACACCTGCTTATTATAGTCAGTACGGATGATGCTCTTACGCAGGCTTTCTTCTTGGTCAGACAAGCTCATTTTTTTTAAAGAATGTTAGTAACCGAAATTACTAATATTCCTACTAACCCCTCCAACTAAGCTAAATTGCTTGTGCTAGGAGTGGGTTCACGTAAGAAAAAAAAATGGCGAGGATCGAACCCGGAACCTGTCTATCGTGAGGCCGACTAAGCTACCGACGCCCATAAAAGTCGTATAAACGAAATAAAAAAAGAAGAGAGAGGAGTAATCAGACCCCGGGCTCCGAGATAAAGCCAACGAGACGAGAGAATAAAGGTAAACAAAGCAACCATTACTGAGTTACTTTACGATAACTAGCGATTATTTTCTTTGTCCTTGTCGCACATATTACATGTACGCGACAATGGCCGAGCGACAGCTGTCGCTGCGTGTTTCGTAGTACAGGAAAGCTGTCGGCACAGCGGTTCTAAACTGTCAAATCCGCCATCTTATGAGCAATTTCATTCCTGTCTGGAACGCGCTTGAAGTGATGCGTAATCATTTTCAAATAAAAAGTTTGGAACCGCTGAAGCATTGTTTATCTTTTTTCTCTCGCTTCGTTGGCTTTATTTATCGTTAGAGGTGAAACTAAAGTCGGGTAAAATTGACGAAACAAAAGATCAAAGGAATTCCACTCCCGTCAGAACAATCCTAGCGAGTCGTATGAGAAATTGTTCATAGCATTGCGACATTGTTACACTCTATCGAAATGAATCTTCAATTTCAAATCTAGAACGAAAGTCGCTATCGAATGTCACACTGTTTTGCTATCTCATTACCTAGTTTACCATTCTATCAACATCACGCAATACCTCGTATCCATTGCGCATTTTGTTACAGATTTGAGAGCCTTATTTATCGTGATGCAGTAATGTATTACGAGGAATTTAACAATGTGGTTAGGAGGTGATTTCTAATCGGATTCCATAATCCAATTAGCGTTGCTCGCGTGTGTTTGCGAAGAATGCGGAATGGGTGAAAATGCTTTGGTACTGAAACTGCAATGTCATTTGTGAAGTCAATAGTGGAACGTATGGATGGTGTTTTAGAAAGTGATTTATCGATGGTCATACTGCCTTTTTTGCGTGCAGTAGCCCCCATGAGCTTTACCTCATCGGAGGTGGATATATCGGAATCGAACCAACTAAAACAGTGTTTTATTCCATCGACCTGGTTATCCGAGGAATGGCCCTAGAAAAAAACGGACGAGAAAGGAAAAAATCCTATTGAAATCCTAAGATGTATCCGTAAGCAGTTGGACCCTATTTCAGTCAAATATGTACAACTAGCTGTTGCCCACGGCTCCGCCCGCGTGGATGTCGGTTATCGCGACCAAAAATAGCCTATGTCCTTTCTCAAGGTCTAATCTACCCTTATACCAAATTTCATAATAATCGGTTCAGTGGTTTAGGCGTGAAAGCGTAACATACAGACAGACAGAGTTACTTTCGCATTTATAATATTAGTATGAATACCTTTATATACCTTATTAACTATGTACAGCCAGCGTCAGAGAAAACAGACCCCCTCAATACTTAAAGAATATCGCCGCCTGCGCCGGCCGCGTCACATGACTCAAGAATGACGTCACGTGATGCGATCGTCGCAGAGCTGCGAACGAGCGAGCAGCTTCATCTGCCTTTTATTTGCATGTTCATATTTGTAATTTTCTGATATTTTTCGTCTTTCGGCTCAATTTTAAACCATGATACAATAAACTCACTAAAAGATGCCACTGCCGCTTGAGGATACGAACCCGCATTCCCCAGCTTCAGCCGATCACTTAGACCGTGCCTTATACCACTAGGCTATCGGTTCACTTAATAATAATGACGAAAATATGAATAACATTACTCCTTTTATCGAACAAAGTTGATTACGGTGTAATTTTCTAGACCTTAAGGTTTAAATTTCAACTTCCACCATTATGTAACATTAATAATTACTCAATTGACTAAGAGATAAGGTTGAAATTTGTATAGATTTCTTTTTTAGTTCAATAGATTACGCTTGATACAGTTTGTTGCACTACCGTCATGTTTTACTTCAAAAATTTATCTGCTATATGAGCTGTGGCTATAGTTATATATATATATATATATATATATATATATATATATATATATATATATATATATATGTATATTATATATATATATTTTAATTATTATTGCTGCTGACATTGTTTTACATATTGCAACAGATTTGAAAATGTTTATTATTTTAGGTTACTGGGGATGGATGTCTTCAATGGGCCCAGGCGAGCTAGTGGAAATAGGTGGCCGCATGAACAGTGAGCGATACCTTGATGTGTTGAAAGACGTAATGCTGCCTTCAGTGCGGGTCCCATATCCAGAAGGACAAATTTACCTGGTTCAGGATAACTCTTCAGTGCATCGGTCCCGAATTGTGCAAGACTGGCTAAATGCACAAGAAGATATAACGGTGTTTGAGTGGCCGGCTAAAAGCCCGGATCTTAATCCTATAGAAAACTTGTGAGGTCAGATGGTTTTAAACTGGGACTCAAGTGAAATAAAGTAAAAAAAAATGGATGAAGAGGTAAACAGAACTTGGGAATTAATGCGAAATAGTGCCGCATGTTTTAATATGGTTTCGGGGATGAAAAGTCGTCTTCGATAAGTGATACAGTGAGGGCCATCCTCTCCGTTATTAATGCAGTTTATCGATTCTTAACCAGGACAAATCTTTGTGTGATGAACACGATTAGGTATTTGTTATATGTCTGGGTGTAATTTATCTAAAAAAATATCTAAAATAAGTATTATATCAGTTGTCTAGTATCCTTATCAGTTTTCACATTAAGGTGCTATTTTGGGCTAGATGACGCTGTGTATAAAGTGTCCTAACATTCATAATAATAATAGTATATTATTAATATTCCATTACTCTTGTTTACAAGTTTAGTAATCTTCTAATTTGTTAACGATGCACCATCTGACCTCACATATTTTTCTAATGCTGTGTTAAAAGGGTTACTTATCAGAAAATGTGATCAAAGAGGAAGATGTATATTGCTATCCCGTTATAGTTTAGCATGTTGGTTCTTTCTTTGTGATTCACAGGCACAAATAATATTTCATTTTTCAACCATTCTTTTATATTCGAAGATTATTCAGAGTGTAAAAAATTTATGTTGGCAACTTTAAATATAAATATTGTAGTTATGTTTCTAGAATTATCTAATATTAAACATGTTATACTTCACTTAGGGTATTGTGTTTTGTCAATAAATTTAGGTCAGGTGAAATCTAAAAATAAGTAACCCTAATTTAACTCAGATAGAAAAACTGTATACTCAACCAGGAAATGACCTCCATGTAGTCTTATAAATGTAATTCGAGAAATAAATTAATATTGTTTATGCAACAAGCCTATTTTTTCTTACAAACCTCATACCTACTATAAAATTTGATTCCTTAAATAATAATTAACAAAAAGTGCTTAAGAGACTAAAAAAATAATTACATATATGAATACAAAAAGAACTTCACGTCCGAGGATTAGAAGCCCCGCTTACCGTATACTCAAGCGTCGGTCATAACCACTAGACCAACATGCCATATACGTAATGAATCAAAAAACTTCAATGCTTTCATGTCATTATCAAGGGGGGTTCGTTTTCTCTGAAGCTTACTGTACCTATACTAATATACCTTATTTAATCACTGTGGGGGTCAAGCGCGAGAGCCTACAAAAAGAAGGATATTCAATTCATTACTAAGCACAATGATTGAACAATCTAAAAAAACTCGCAAGGATTAATGTAACTGATATGGTAACATCTTTTTTGTTACATTTTTTAGTTTGCCTATGGACAGCCTGAGAAACGAACCGGCTACATCCTGTGATATCACTGCATGATACACGATGTACACAATGACGTCATCGCCATTCAAACCCAGAACAGAGTGATAGAGCACTTTGAAGTTCAAAGGAGATGTCCACTTTTCAATGGACCGCGGTATCGTAACAAATAATTTTGTATGACACCGAAAATTGAATATTACATTGAATTAATATCATACTTTTTTCTCTATATATATATATATATAAAACCTAGCTTTTGCCCGCGGCAGGCATTTTGTCAACATCACAGATATTTTATTGTATGATAAATAAATAAATAAAAAAAAATAAACAAATTACAGCCCAAGACAAAGGGCCCAGGGCAATAGGCTCGCCCTCTATTACGTCGTTGGGACCGAAACTCATAATTAGGCAAACGTGGGTGCTAATACACCTCCGCTTACTCCTTCAGGGATTTAAAAGCGTGAGTATATGTATGTATTTATTTTATCTTAACCAATTTAAACAGGCAAATGAGACTTCTAAACAGTCAATCATTATTTTAATCTAGACCACCCGCTGTTCGCCAGTCATAGTATTTCTTATTAGTTTTATATGATACATGATTTCATACATTTACATACACAGATACAAGCTCTGCACAATGACTTGCGTCACCTAAATATGATAATATTGAGAGCTGTCATCGTGATTTTATCGTTGGAATGCATTATGTATATACAACGGAACAATATACATATTATGTCACATGTATTGATTTGGTTCTATGTGGTAGTAGGTGAGGCTATTGTTTATAAGCAAAAAGTAAATAAGGCAATTGTTAGTGCGCAAATCGGTCAATTGGCCTCCTACTTCGACTTACTTACACTTGTAAAATGATATAAGTAACTCAGATAATTTCACTCATTGATTTGATTGAGTATATAGTTTTATTGACGTTCGTAAGTTGAACGGTAGATAGTATCGGCAAAGTTCTTAATCAAAAGTCGGAATATTCGTTGTACTATATTCACTGTACAGTCAGCTTTCCTGAGGAGGGCTAGAACGTAAGGGATGAACCTGGATCAGCCGGGGTGCGATGGATATGGGGATGGAACCTCCGGCCTAGCACCACGACCCACAGTCAGCGTGCGGTTTTAGTCGGTTCGAGTCCAACATAATCTCCCCTTCCGGCTCCAGTAGGGAGGTATCCGAGGGGATTTCCGCACGAAAAAAAATAGATGTGGTAATATTTATCTATCGTACCCCGTGTAACCATCAATGAGACCATACATTGCCGGTCATTATTAATTTATAGACCCAAGAAAATGGAGAACTATGGTCTCTACCTACCCCGATAGCAAGCGTGATTTAGGAGAATCCCAGTATTCGTTTCTTTTTGAAAAATCTAAATAAAAGTTATGGCTATCTAAGTAATTTAATAAATCATATAATATTTAAAAAAAAATACGGATATGAATTACGGATTGAGGTTTTATTTATCTTAGAAAACTTCAATTATGTACATAATAATAATATTCAATACCTAATTATTATAAATAAAAATCTAGACAAGATGTGTGCAAAACTGCAGGTTCAGGCGTCAAAGAATTCCTCCCCATCGACGTCAACCGGGAGGGTGGCCAGAAGGCTGGCGGCATTGCCACGCTGAATGGCAATACCAATCCTTTGCGCAAGGAATAAACCAGCCCTCTGATCACGGGTAGTGTCTATTAAACGTTTTGTTATGTCTTTATATAATAGACGTGCACTTGGACCCCATGATCCCAGCGTCTCGACTCCAAACGGCTCAAATATGTAATTATTACTTAAACTACTATATTTGCGCCGTTTGAGGGTCTCTGCCGAAGCAGCAGCAGCGCAAGCACAGTTCGCAGTACCTGAAAGATGAGAAGGCGCAAGGGTGTCAGCACATGTAGCATCCCAAACCAAATGCCTACCCATCTTCCAATTCCATTGATGGATATTTGCTTCAAAACTAACCTGCAAACTAACCTTGAACAGCAAAACGAAGAATGAGAGAAAACCCCACAAAATAACAGAATATTTTTTATTTCCTACTAGCTTTTGCCCGCGACTTCTTCCACGTTAAGTTCGGAATAGAAAGGTTTAGAACACACTGCTCCCGCAACCCAGATAAAATTCCTAAAAATTTCTGTGAGCCTGGTACTTCAAGCAAATGTACTAGGGTAACAGAAACACTAGGATAAAGAAAAGGGCTGTTTTTAGGGTTTTCCCGCCAGTTATTCGAATTTTGCTCACCTTTTAAACCTTCCCTAGACGAGTTTTAGCGAGACTAACGAACAGCAATAGATCCATTGCTCTTCGTTCGTTCAATGGAATTGGAAGATGGGTAGGCATTTGGTTTGGGATGCAACATGTGCTGACACCCTTGCGCCTTCTCATCTTTCAGGTACTGCGAACTGTGCTTGCGCTGCTGCTGCTTCGGCAGAGACCCTCAAACGGCGCAAATATAGTAGTTTAAGTAATAATTACATATTTGAGCCGTTTGGAGTCGAGACGCTGGGATCATGGGGTCCAAGTGCACGTCTATTATATAAAGACATAACAAAACGTTTAATAGACACTACCCGTGATCAGAGGGCTGGTTTATTCCTTGCGCAAAGGATTGGTATTGCCATTCAGCGTGGCAATGCCGCCAGCCTTCTGGCCACCCTCCCGATTGACGTCGATGGGGAGGAATTCTTTGACGCCTGAACCTGCAGTTTTGCACACATCTTGTTCTAGATTTTTATTTATAATAATTATTGAATATTATTATTATGTACATAATTGAAGTTTTCTAAGATAAATAAAACCTCAATCCGTAATTCATATCCGTATTTTTTTTTAAATATTATATGATTTATTAAATTACTTAGATAGCCATAACTTTTATTTAGATTTTTCAAAAAGAAACGAATACTGGGATTCTCCTAAATCACGCTTGCTATCGGGGTAGGTAGAGACCATAGTTCTCCATTTTCTTGGGTCTATAAATTAATAATGACCGGCAATGTATGGTCTCATTGATGGTTACACGGGGTACGATAGATAAATATTACCACATCTATTTTTTTTCGTGCGGAAATCCCCTCGGATACCTCCCTACTGGAGCCGGAAGGGGAGATTATGTTGGACTCGAACCGACTAAAACCGCACGCTGACTGTGGGTCGTGGTGCTAGGCCGGAGGTTCCATCCCCATATCCATCGCACCCCGGCTGATCCAGGTTCATCCCTTACGTTCTAGCCCTCCTCAGGAAAGCTGACTGTACAGTGAATATAGTACAACGAATATTCCGACTTTTGATTAAGAACTTTGCCGATACTATCTACCGTTCAACTTACGAACGTCAATAAAACTATATACTCAATCAAATCAATGAGTGAAATTATCTGAGTTACTTATATCATTTTACAAGTGTAAGTAAGTCGAAGTAGGAGGCCAATTGACCGATTTGCGCACTAACAATTGCCTTATTTACTTTTTGCTTATAAACAATAGCCTCACCTACTACCACATAGAACCAAATCAATACATGTGACATAATATGTATATTGTTCCGTTGTATATACATAATGCATTCCAACGATAAAATCACGATGACAGCTCTCAATATTATCATATTTAGGTGACGCAAGTCATTGTGCAGAGCTTGTATCTGTGTATGTAAATGTATGAAATCATGTATCATATAAAACTATTAAGAAATACTATGACTGGCGAACAGCGGGTGGTGTAGATTAAAATAATGATTGACTGTTTAGAAGTCTCATTTGCCTGTTTAAATTGGTTAAGATAAAATAAATACATACATATACTCACGCTTTTAAATCCCTGAAGGAGTAAGCGGAGGTGTATTAGCACCCACGTTTGCCTAATTATGAGTTTCGGTCCCAACGACGTAATAGAGGGCGAGCCTATTGCCCTGGGCCCTTTGTCTTGGGCTGTATTTTGTTTATTTTTTTTTATTTATTTATTTATCATACAATAAAATATCTGTGATGTTGACAAAATGCCTGCAAAACTGTTCCAACAGTTTGTTTACTGTCGGATGAAGAAAAGCCCTATCCCTTAGTTGCCTCTTACGTCACCCACAGGAAGAGCTGGTGGTTAAGATTAAATAAATGTAGCTATGTTATATGTGGTAAAAAAAAGTATAGAATTTCTTTTACCAGCCCAGTCCCAGAAGCATCAGTCCCTCAGGGTTCAGTTCTGGGTCCAGTACTGTACTCCCTGTATACTGCAGATTTGCCTGTCACAGACGGTGTAGAAACGGTATGTTCCCTTTATGTCGAGTCCCGTTATGTCGAGCCAAAAACCTTAATTATCTCACTTCTATTACCTCTATGTCGAGTCTACGTTTTCTGTCCTATTTCTATTCCCTTTATGTCGAGCTTCTGTACCACGCTTCTATTACCTTTATGTCGAGTTTACAATATCAGTACAGTCAGATTTACTGCATGTCTCGCAAGTGATAGATGCCCAGAGAGAGCTACTGCCAAATTACAGGAGCAACTAGATAAAGTGCAGGAATGGTTGCAGAAATAGCGTATAAGAACCAGTGCTACCAAGTCTACACATGTAACCTTCACCCTGCGTAAAGGAGACTGCAAGCCTGTGAAACTAGATGGAAAGGTATTGCCTCACAAAACAACGGTCAGGTACTTGGGCTTCCATTTAGACAGGAGACTTACCTGGTCAACCCACATAAAATTAAAAAGACAAGAAGCTAACCTGCAGCTTAAAACTCAACTGGCTGCTTAGGAGACAATCATCATTATCTCTTGACAACAAGATGCTAATATACAAGTGCATAATCAAACCTATCTGGTCATATGGAATCGAGCTGTGGGGCTCTGCGAGCAATTCTAATTTGGAAATAATGCAGCGATTCCAAAACAATTCTCTGAGAATCTCAAATGCAACATGATTTACGAGAAATGCAGAAATTCATAAACACTTGCAGATCCCTACCATAAAACAGGAAGCAAAAAGATGCTGCTTAAAATATAAAAAGCGATTAAATAATCACAAAAATGTACTTGCAAGAACTTTAATGAGTAGTACAACGGCAAACCAACGCTTAAAGAAGTGGAACATCCTGGACATCGATAAGAGACAATAACCATCCAAACTATATTGCTTAATGTAGCATGGCAAGTACATTCCCAAAAGTGATCAGATCTGATTATGACTTGTTTTGGTTGATTGCAGATGTAAGAAGGAAGAAAAAAAACCAGCCCAGTCCCAGCCCAGTGACAGACAGACCAGTCAGTCTGTGACCACGGAGGGTGTAACCTGGTCGAAACGTCAGGCAAATCAAAGGTGCGTATGTACCTATTACCATGATCACGTTAATTCCCGTTATTACTATTACGACGAGAGTTTAAAAGGTAGTAAATGGAAATATATCAAAACAATAAAATCCGTCAAAACTTGGTTTTATTTAAATAAATATATTTATTATTTGAAAAAATATTTAAATAAACAGTTCGTAAGAATGTTGGTAGATGGCTGCACCATCGCCCTTATAGACGGATATAAAGAGAAGGAAAAAATTTGGAATGATTCAAGTGTGGCTCAATAGCTCAGTTGGAAGAGCAGTCCCCCTGTAAGGGAAAGGTCGTGAGTTCGAGTCTCACTTGAGCATTTCATTTTTGCCAATGTTTTTCGAACTTCAAAGTTAGCATAATAAATGCTATAAAAAATTCATTCAAGAATTTGTTTCTCCTTTATCCGTAGACAAGGTAAAAGATAACATTAAAAAATTGTGATTTCATAACACGTAGAAAATTTGGTGTCCTGGTAAGGAGTGCCAAAAACAAATTAATCATATCTTACTTAACAAGACTCGATTGGTTAGAACAAACTCATTATATACACGTGTTTCCGGGCTCACAAATCAGTAGAATGATATAATTTCTGATTAATATATACCAGTGATTATATGCATAGAAATAAGCATGTTACATACGACTTTATTTATGTAACATGTCGGAACTGAGACACTTTTGATAATATTTGTAAATATTACATATAAACATCCGTATTTTTATGTAATATAAAAACAGATTGCATGGTAAGATATATTCCTGTTTATGCTGGATGTGCTACTAGTAGAACAAAATGTAAAATATTTCCTTTTTGTACCATTGTTGAGTGTAAGCTTCCCATACTCAAAATTGATAGTGTTATGCGTTAGGTATTAATAATAATAATAAATATTCCACAACATTCTACACAACGCTATCTAGACCCATGGTAAGCTTTTATAGCTTGTGTTATGGAATATAGAATGCGGATAATCATACTTATATACTTTTTTTTGTACATACATACATATTATATATAGAAACACCCAGACCAATGCAAATAGCCATATTCATGCATACAAATATTTGCACTGAGCGGGGATCGAACCCGCGCCTCCTGCGTGGCAGTCGCGTGCACTACCGCCACGCCACAGAGGCTGTCGAGGTATAGTTAACGCCATATATTTTCGACACAAAATGAGCTTTACATGCGCAGTACCTAGACGTATTTGGGTGTCTTTGAGGATGAAACGGATAATCCTGTGGCGGAGGAGCCCAAATTCATTAATCATGGAATATATCAGGCCCTCGATCCTACTTAAGCTAAACCACTGTGCTGCCGCAGTCACTGCAAAAAATTACATTAAATTTTAGACTTTATTTCTATACGCCTAAAGTCCAAAATGAAATGAAAACAGTTTCATTACACTTCTTTCAATTACTCTACAAAAAGTCATTTAATTTTGAACTTTAAACGCATCGCTATAAAGTCTGTTATTTAATGTCGTTTCTTGCAGTTGTGGTGGCACCACTGTGGTTTGGCTTTAGCAGAATTGAAGCCCAGAACAATCCACGTGAAGGCCTTGTTTATTCTGGCACAGCCTTAATATCCATTAATAGTATTTTGTAGTAATCTTAATTAAACTTATCAACTGAGATTTGTCAATATAATTTATTGATCTATTTTATAGTGATAGATTGATTAATGTTAGCAACTGTTGTCTCCGACTGTACATTAAATAGTTGATTGATAGTTAATCTTAAACTTGTTTAGATAAGAATATCAATTATCGACATTACATAAAAAACAGGGTTATCGCACTCCTGTCTTATAATTTACTAGCTATTTCCGGATCTGCGAGATCCAGTTGCGTTTGCATACAGAACAGATGACGCCTCTTTCCCAATGAGATAGGTAGACCTTATGGTTTTGATTGTCCTGGCCTACACCTTTCGCTTATTCTACTTTCATAATGGTTTTCATCAATTTCAGAGGTCACTAATACTTACAGGGCTCAAAGCAACATTAACTAGAAGCCAGTACCCTTGCTCCGGACGGACGGACGGCTCTAGCGTAGCCTTTCCTTTCTGGGTTGGGTCAGATGGCAGTCGCTCCCAGTAAGTCCATATCCCATCAAGAAGTGAAGCGGATGCAAGCAGGAAACACGTTAAGATGATAATGATATTTCCATACAGGCTTCCCGGTTACGCGTAATCTTTCTTGAGCCTTTCTTTGAAATCTCCTCGATCTGATTAACATACGTTTTTATAACACACGTCAATATGTATTTTTATAACTCCTCGCCTGACGGTGAGCTGAAGCCAAAGTCTCAGGCAACGGTAGACACCAACCATGTAAAAATGGTGGCCCTCAGCTTGGCTCAATAGCTCAGTTGGAAGAGCATTCCCCCTGTAAGATCGTGAGTTCAAGCCCGCTTCATTTTTTCCGATGTTTTTCGAACTTAAAAATTAGCTAAAAAAGGCTATAAAAATTCATTCAAATATTTGGGCGCAGTCATCAAAACTCAATGTTTAAAAAGGGTTGAAAAATCATTCATTGCTTCCAATATTTCGTAAGAATGTTGGTAGATAGCTGCACCGTCGCCCTTATAGACGGATATAAAGAGAAGGAAAATTTAGAATGATTCAGGTGTGGCTCAATAGTTCTGCGGTAGCCTAGTGGTATGGGTAATGGACTGCTGAGACGAGGTCTCGGGTTCGATCCCAGGATTACCATGGCACACACCAATGACTTTTCGATGCTTTTCGTAGTTATGTGTGTATTTATCGCGGGCTTATAAGTGCCCGGTAAATGGCAATAGGCTCGCCACCTATTACATTGGGACCTAAATATAAACTGGCGAAATGTGGGTGCCAGCACCTCTGCCTACCCCTTCGGGGAATACAGGCGTGAGTTTATGTTATGTATGTTATGTTATATGGCTCAATAGCTCAGTAGGAAGAGCATTCCCCCTGTAAGGTCGTGAGTTCAAGCCTCACTTGAGCGTTTCATTTTTTCCGATGTTTTTCGAACTTAAAAGTTAGCATAATAAATGCTATAAAAATTCATTCAAACGTAGGTTTACTTTTGTGTCCATCCCTCCATTCTTCTATGCAAATGAATACCTATGCTCTTTCTTAGCACTTCTCTCTGTTGATGGTTTACATTACAATGTTTCCTTTTAAAACCGTTATACATATACAGTAGTCGCGCTTTACGCATGTCTAATTCTTTGCACGCAGATCAGTAGTAATTTGATTACCTGCTTATTAGTTATACGTTATAAAAACTCATCGTGTAATTGAGCACTTATATATTTGAGCTCAAAATCCGGGTCACGGTGGAACCCGTTTGGAGTGTTAAACATCTTTATATTAGAGGTGTTTCAAATTGTATCCACGCATATCATTTTGCTCACATACATATTATATGGCTGTAAATTCAATTAGGCTGGTAGGCAAAGGTGGTTCGTATGGGCATGTCACGTGTGGGTATGGGTATGGATGTGCATGTCATGTCATATCCACACCCATAAGGAGCAAGTCTATGCATGAATATGGCTATTTGTATTGGTCTGGGTGTTTCTATGTATAATATGTATGTATTTACAAAAAAAAAGTATCTATGTGTGTTTATCCGCATTCTAGATTCTATAACACAAGCTAGTTAAGCTTACCATGGGTCTAGATAGCGTTGTGTAGAATGTTGTGGAATATTTATAAAAAAAATTATTATAGTCAAGCGTGGACTTTGTCATGCGCTTATTTAGATACTGTTTTAAAAGATTCGGCTATAGAAGTCCAATACTGGACAAAGATCTGTCCCAATTTTGGGCGGGTTTGGCTTACTGTTTCCACGCTGGCCAGACAGGTTGGTAATCTCTCTTACAGTAATATTGTCTGCGCATTTTCTATTCTATTCACCTTCGGATGAGATTGCATGCTGTTTCTTTCTCCAACACCACACGAATACTACACGGAGTTATATATATTATTTAGATAGTAAAATATATTTAACTCAAAGGTGACTCACTGACTGACATAGTGATCTATCAATGCACAGCCCAAACCACTGGACGGATCGGGCTGAAATTTGGCATGCAGGTAGATGTTATGACGTAGGCATCCGTTAAGAAAGGATTTTGATTCATTCTACCCTCAAGGGGATAAAATAGGGGATGAAAGTTTGTATGAAACTTTTTCGATTTTAAACCGACCTAAGGCTTTGCATGCATAAAGCTACTAGAAAGAAAGAAAGAAAGAAAAATCATTTAGTAGGTACAGTCAACTACAAAAGTAGCTTAACAAATTCTAATTTATTGGACACTGTGGCCCCTAAACCTTACATAAAATTGTGAAAAACATAAATATCTTATTTGCCATGCAAATAGATGTTATGACGTAGGCATCCCCTAAGAAAGGATTTTGAGATGCAGACTTTATGCTCAATTAGCGTTGACTCAACACTAAGCGATAACCGATATCCACGCGGGCGGAGTCGCGGGCAACAGCTAGTTAGTAAGTAAATTCAATTTAAAATTTATGTAGATTCGTCCCTTGTCTGACGTCTAACGACAGTTGTCTACAGGCAATAAAAATGGTAATCTATTGATGGACACAGAAACAAGTTCTTATTTAATTAACAGTCGGAGGACCGGCGCGCGCGCACATGTTTAGATCTGTCGTAATCAATGTACCTACGTTTAGTGTTACTGACATTTTCTAATCAATTGGTACTTGAAGTACCCGGTTTTGGAGTTGGTATAGCTAGTATCATATATCTTGGACCTTATAAAATGTGCTCTATACGTCTCTATACAGCAACTGCCACGACGTCCACAAACAATTGGCGATATTAAAGTTCTGTAGGTAGACCTATCAGACTTTTGATGTCTCTAATTTAGTACCGGTAACAACTGCCATGGAGGAATAAAAACCGGGATCTACTGAATTCCTAAAGGGGTCCACGGTATTGACGGAAAATTACTGACAACAGCTTCTTAGGATGACCGATTCCTAAACCATGAACGATTGGAATGATGTGATGTTGTGTCATCATGATTTTTAATATTCTTCGTAATACTTATTATAAATGCGAAAGCGAGTTTGTTTGTTATGTTATCTGTAGTTACGCTTTCACATATTAACATACACATTCAAATCATCACCATAAAAGGAGGTTTTTCTTCTATAAATGAATGCCAAACGCGGTTACATTCAAAGTTTACACTTTGAGTATTCTTACTCCTTCTATCGTTTAAGTAGTTCAGTTGGCAATTACAAGAATAAATACTTTTTACCCAACTGCATCAGCGAGGGTAATGTGTTAGGCACGCATGCGGTTTTCAGAGTGGTTTCAGAGGTTTACTCCAAAGAGGTTTCTACTTAAGTGCAAACTCTACTTGATAAGTTCATCGGTCCCTTTGATTTACAACAGGGCGTGAATGTGGAACTACGCCACATCGAAGCATTTCTCGATAGCACAATTAGTTGTGCGATCAAGTTGGTCTATGGGTCCTGGGGAAGACTATGACCTACCTGCTAACGTTTATTACTTGCCTACACACCAGTACACTGCAGGATCCTCGAAGAATGCTATCAGAATACTGTCGTGAATATAAAATATGCTAGGATATTTCTGCATCTATGGTGATAAAACTATCAGTTATGACACACGTTTCGTGTGAACAGTTTTGTCACGCATTACGGGTCGCTTGAGCGTGGAGACGTGATATATACGCACTCATGCGCAGCCCGATCTAAGTCGAGTATCTCCTTTCAACGGTGGCAATTGTTTTTGAGTTAGTACAGTCTTGCAGGATGATTATAACTGCGCTGTGAATAGTGCACTAATTGTTCATAATACGCTACAAGATGCTATAATCCACTCTGTTATACTAAAAGCTTGCTTGTCCAACAATTTGGTAGCTTCATTTCGATGACTGGAAGGAAGGAACTCTCGCATCCGCGGCAGCCTTCATGTCCGTGATATTACAGATAAAATGCAAGAGAGCCATCTCCGCTGGTGCGACCACGTCTTGCGGAAACCACCCAGTTACGTGGGTAACAAATGCCTGGCAATGGTGCCCAAACCGGGTCCAGGTAAAAGTCACAAATCCTACTTATTTATTGTCATTTGTTATAATTATTTGGTTATGTTCTATGTCTGTCTAATGAAACTTTTGAACGGATTCCAACGCGATTTATTTTTCCTTCGCTCAACTTCAATAAATATAAATATTCCACAACATTCTACACAACGCTATCTAGACCCATGGTAAGCTTAAGTAGCTTGTGTTATGTGTTATGGAATCTAAAATGCGGATAAATATACTTAGTAGATACATTTTTTTGTTGTAAATACATACACATATACACCCAGACAAATGCAAATAGTCATATTCATGCATACAAATATTTGCACTGAGCGGGCATCGAACCCGCGCCTCCTGCGTAGCAGTCGCGTTCACTACCACCAAGCCACAGAGGCTTCAGACTATATCAAGGTCTCAGCAATATAAACTTACCACTTGATGTTATAATGAAACTTGAACTAACCTGAAAAAGACGAAAAATATCTATTAATATTTTAGCAAAACAAAAAGGATGTAGTGAGTGGCAGTGACACGCTCACTGCCACTCACTACATCTCACTACACCATGCTACCATGTTACATTTTTAATTATGTTTAAAGTGTGCCACTACATGAGACCAAATTTTCTAGTATTCAAAAAAACAAAAAAAAAACAAATCTTCTTCATTTGGAACAATCAACAGTTTTACACAGAACAAAGCAACGATGATCTCCGCAAAAGTATAAACTGTGACACAGATATTAAGTATTAATAAGTAAGTATTTGATTGGAGTGAATTCAATCCGGTCGCGTAATGGCCAGGAGTCAATCCCGGGACTCATCGATCATCAAAAAACCTATAGACACATAACCAGTAGTGTTTTGCTTTGCCGCAAAAAGTACTATGACATCAAAACAAACAAAAAAACAACTTTCTATCCATGTTTTAGGTCATCCATTCAACAGGAATGAATCGTCAAAAAGTTCAATACTTATCACCAATGAGTTAGCGATCTCCAGTGAAAGTTAGCTATTGTTATGTATATGAATCATTATGAATGGTTCAGGAAGTGTGAACTAACGAGAAATTATCATAAACGACTGTGTTAAGGTAGCCTTTAGTTGATTATGGTAGTGACATGTGACCAAAAGAAGAATACCTCTTTTATATGGCAACACAAAGCAGGTTGGTTGACAAACAATTTGATGTTATGCAACTGCTAGGCTGGCAACATTTGTTGCTTATATTTGTTGGTGTTAAAGTACGCCCATAAACGGTAGCATGGATACTAGTGTTGCCAATTTTTATACGAAACTGTAATGTGATTGGTAATAATTTTCGACGTACCAAAAGTTAATTTAAATAACATCTTCATAGTATTTTGGCCCAGAAGCAGTGGCTACAGGGAACACACTACGTATTACAGGGATCAACTATATTTAATTTAACAGAAGAAAATATAGAAACTTTACCTCTGTTAATGAAACAAAAAAGCACCTATTACACGAGCTACAAGAAGAGAAAGAAAGAAAGAACTACATTTATTCACAGTTAATACATTGGTAATAGGCAGCTCATCAGCTGTGTTACATACTCAAAAAAACTCATGCACAATTATAGTAAAGCCAAGGAGACGAGATAAAAAAAGGTAAACAAAGCGACCATCACTGAGTTACGTTGCGATAACTAGCAATTATTTTCTCTGTCCTTTTCGCACAAGTGACACGTACGCGACACTGGCCGAGCGACAGCTAACGTTGCGTGTTTCTTAATACAGGAAAGCTCTCAGCACAGCGGTTATAAACTGTCAGATCCGGCATCTTATGAGCAGTTTCATACCCTGTCTGGAATGCGCTTGAAGTGATACGTAATAATTTTCAAATAAAAATGTTTGGAACCGCTGAAACTTTGTTTACCTTTTTTCTCTCGCTTCGTTGGCTTTACTTTTGTTGATCTAACACACGAGTAACTAAATAATTTCTGTTGTTCTGACCAGTTAGACGACATACCATCAACCTTCCTGGCCTTGCCTGGCCTTACATCAGCCACGTGGGTTCTAATGGAACACAGAAACACTCATGAAGATTAAACTAAGTATTTCTGCACCACAAACCGCGTGAAATGGAATACAAAAAGTAGCGTAAACGCATTACATGTGATGATCGAGTGCTGTATCAAGATTGTTGCGGTTTATTCATTATTGTAGCTGAGGTTTTAATAAAAGTAAAACGTTTGGGTGTATCGCGAAAGTTGGTAAAGATAAAAAAGAGAGTACTGTAGCAGGTCAGAACACAGATCAATGGTAATATGATCAAAAGTGTAATGAGATTAAATTATGAAATCTCCTTTCCTACACAGGACGACACGTGCAGGGCTAAGATGCCATCCATTTACGGTGCAGAGTATACCTGCTAGAACCAACAGTTTCAGTGACTCATTTCTACGCCGCAACATTAAGACCTGGAACTCCCGGGTCCCTTAAGCGGGGTGTGAAAAGGCATCTAATGATTCCGTCAAGCTGAGTGCCACCACTGTTAACATGGTACATGTTTCCGATAGTGACCCTCTTTCCGAGACTTCGCCTTTAGCTTAACATCAGGCGAGGTGAAGTCAAATTGACGTGTTCCATATAAAAAAAAAAAATAAGAGCAGAATGCCTAATTCTCCAAATAATTATACAATTCTGTGTTGGTAGGGTTTTAATCTAATAATATTATCAGGTGGCCGTGTGCTTGTTTGCCACCTAAATGGTATATAAAAAAAAACACTTCACCAAAGAATTAAGTCGCTTAATGTGAGCTATTATAAAAAATAGTAAGTATGGTATCTATCTTTATGGTATACGATCTCCCCATATTGTCACAATAAAAAAACACTGTGAACTAAACAATGTATCTATAAAGTAAAACCAACGAAGCGAGAGAATAAAGGTAAACAAAGTTTCAGCGGTTCCAAACATTTTTATTTGAAAATTATTATGTATCCCTTCCGGCGCATTCAGACAGAAATGAAATTGCTCTTAAGATGACGGGTCTGACAGTTTAGAACCGCTGTGCTGACAGCTTTCCTGTATTAGGAAACACGCAACCACAGCTGTCGCTCGGCCATTGTCGCGTACGTGTGACATGTGCGACAAGGACAGAGAAAATAATCGCTAGTTATCGCAAAGTAACTCAGTAATGGTCGCTTTGTTTACCTTTTTTCTCTCGTCTCGTTGGCTTTACTTTACATACAGGCGTAAAAGAAAGATGAAAAAGCAAAAGATTAATCTTTTAGGTTAAGATTTAAACCTAGATATTCAATGTAATCAACATACATTGGATTCTCAGCGCTGCCTCATAATTGTTTAATAGTTTGATAATCTCTTTATAATTGTCTTACTCCTGATTGCAATCATTCAAATTACATGCTCGTTGCTGGGATATTATTTAATTTATCTCAGACGACCAAGCAGTTTAATTTAAACAGCGGTTTATAGAGAGTGTTAATTTATATTTTAGAACCAAACGTATATCTCAAAATGGGCTTAAATTGTATTTTAAGGTATTGTATTGTAATTATAAATAAAATAAATAAATATTCCACAACACTCTACACAACGCTATCTAGACCCATGGTAAGCTTTTATAGCTTGTGTTATGGAATCTAGAATGCGGATAAACATACTTATATAATTTTTTTTTTGTAAGTACATACATATTATACATAGAAACACCCAGACCAATGCAAATAGCCATATTCATGCATACAAATATTTGCACTGAGCGGGAATCGAACCCGCGCCCCTCTGCGTGGCAGTCGTGTGCACTACCGCCACGCCACAGAGGCTGCCAAAATTTAAGTAATTTAAGGTTAAATTGTGTTATTTTTATCTAGTTATCCTTATACTCCATCAAAAGTATCTTCAGTTAATTCTTCTATTCCGACATATCCGTATCTTTGAATCTAAGATGGAAGGCAACACTAGGTCGACTTCGTCGATACATGTATAGTAGTTTGTGCCTAGAAATAAAATTTGGGCAAATGGGTTACAATCATAGCCTATTAAAGAATCATCTAAATGTTTTCATTACGTACAAAAATATTATACATATCGGTAGAGCCATTTAGGAGAAGAACAATTACGAACACGCGCAAACCGAATGCTTTTATTAAACTTATTCACAACTTAACCTATATGAAATGGCCTCAAGCTATTGTCAAACTTATTACAATTTAAATTAGATACATTTTTGAAAGTATAACACTCGCAAAAAACTACACATGTGTTAATACACCGTTCGATGTAACCACCACCCAGATCGAAAAAGTAACATACGCCACAACAGTTACAGATTAATTCGCCGTTATTAAAATTGCAACACACTTACAAGCCACATTAATTTTGCAACCGAAATACTTCTATCACGCAAAATCGAACTTTATTAGTATAAAAATAAGATTTCAAATCTAGAAACACACTTTTTTTAGGTTATGAGATAAGTTTGCCACAAAAGAAATCCACGTGGGTTCTAATGGCTTAATTGCGAATTCGTGATCTACGGCAATAATTATTGCACTATATGTAACGGAATTGTAATGTTGGATACTTGATGTTTTTCATCTCAAGAGAAAGGCTCAATCAATAGAATACAATATGATCAAACTCCCACAGCATAATTGCTAAGTACAAAGAGTTTTATGTATGTAACTATATCCGGTTTTTTTCGTATGTAGGGCTTTGCACATACCTGCCTAGTAAAAAAAAATCGGCTGTCTGTCAATTCGGTTTACTGACGATAGTTGAACGTGACAACGTCATAAGAAAATACTGATGGAATGGTTTCATTTTTCAAAAGAAAATTTTAATTTTCCTTGTTTGATTTGTCGCTCGTTCCGCGCTCTCACTTGCACTTCAAGCCTTAAATGTAACGCCTCAGAGCGAGGTAACGCCACATGACGTCATGTTTTTTCGTGCGTGCAGCCGGCTCCATCAAATTATAAGACGTTGTCACGTCAAAAAAGCAGGGAAATTACTCTCTAGAATAAATCTTATTGAGCACCCCGCCAGTCAAGAGCAATCTTTAATGTTGACTGTACTGAAAGTCATTGGATAAAAACCACGGCTAAAGCTGAAACAAGCAAACTCATTCCTCGACTGACATAAAATATTATCTACAACTTTAACTTTTTAATTCAAATGTACATGCTTATCTTATGAATAAAATATGCATATTCCTTCTAAGGATTCCAGATGCGACCATTCGCAGTAATACAGGCAGATGCAAACATTGCAAGCTTCTAAAACATAGTTAGCATTTAAATTGAAGCCATCTTGTTTTCCTTCGTGGGCGGCCATTTTCTATTATATTCAAATTAAGAAGGTGCACGTTCAGAAATGTCATATTTGATAGACTTGAATGGTGTTTTTGTTTGTCGCTATTCAAATATTGCAATACTTGGTATAACGGTTTTTTAGAATGTGTAATGAATTATGAATTAGACTTATGGGAGTGAATATTGACAGTATTATGGGTTAAGTTATACGATGGACCAGTGTGACTCAATATACACCATCGAATACGTAAATTAATAACAAATATTTTACCATCGTTACCAGCCTTCGGCCTGCCTCCTAGACTGTGTGACTGGGTTGCAAGCTTCCTGCAGGGGCGCCGTATTCGCGTTCTTTGTGATGGACGAGCTTCGGAGTTCTTGCAGGTAAATGCTGGCGTGCCGCAGGGTTCCGTTTTATCTCCCACTCTCTTTCTTCTGCATATCAATGACATGCTCTGTAACAGAAACATTCACTGCTATGCAGACGACAGCACCTTACACGGGAGTTATTACGCACATCCTGCGGCCAAGCAGTCTGATATCGCGGAAAAAAGGCAGCTTCTTGCCACTGAGCTGGACCGGATCCTGGACCACATTTCTCAATGGGGCGCTAGGAACCTGGTCGAGTTCAATGCCAAGAAGACCCAGGCATGTGCGTTTACAGCAAAGGTATCTCCTTTCCTTCCCCTTCCCACTCTTCAGAGCACACCACTGCCACTGCAGGATCACCTCACTATCCTCGGTATGGATGTTCGCTGCAAACTGAATAACAAAAACTATATCGAGAGTATCATCAAATCAGCCTCGCGTAAACTCGGAGTCCTGAACAAAGTGAGACGTTTTTTCACGCCGGAGCAGCGGTGTCTTCTATACAAGACCCAAATTCGTTCCTGCGTGGAATACTGCTCACATCTCTGGGACGGCTCCGCAAAGTACTTATTAGATGCTCTCGACAGGTTGCAGCGACGTGCGGTCCGCATTATTGGGGATCCTGAGGTCACGAACACCCTCGAGCCTTTGCAGATGCGTAGAGATGTTGCGTCTTTGGCAGTTTTCTACCGTCTCTACCATGGTGAATGTTCTGACGAGCTCTTCCAATTAGTCCCACCCTCCCCTTTCCTTCACAGGACGACACGTGCAGGGCTAAGATGTCATCCATTTACGGTGCAGAGTATACCTGCTAGAACCAAGCGTTTCAGTGATTCATTCCTATGCCGCACCACTAAGACCTGGAATTCCCTGCCAGCTCACGTGTTTCCTTCTTCCTACAGTCCCGGGTCCTTTAAGCGGGGCGTGAAAAGGCATCTAATGAGGCCGTCAAGCTGAGTGCCACCACTGTTAACATGGTAAATGTTTACGATGGTGACCCTCTTTCCGAGACTTTGCCTTTAGCTTAACATCAGGCGAGGTGAAGTCAAATTGACGTGTCCTGCATAAAAAAAAAAAAAAAAAAAAAAATAAAAATAAAATATTCTGTCAACAATATTGCTGCATAACTGGGTGTTTAGAGGCGGTGGGTTAATGTAAAAACACCATCACCTCGCCCCAGAAACGAAGGTTTCAATAATAAAGATACATTTGTATCTTAATAATTTTATTTCCATTCAAAATCTACCAATATTTTAGTACAACTACCTACTCTATGAGCACAATTATATTCATAGAGCTGATGTGTTCGAATATATTCAATCTTCATAGAAATTAAAAACACAGCAATACGACATACACTAGGAAAAATTACGTCCCGTATGCGCATACGCACATAAATCTTTACAACTTACACACTATTTATCTTTAAAAGCAACCCCGCCGCCTCTGTATTTATTAACTATTAAACACTATTAATATAACATTACAGTGTAACAGTCTCTAAGTGCTCAATTTATATGCCTGCGATAGTGGGCATCATTAAGAGGCAGTTGTGCACCTGCATGGGCATCTACCGGATTAAGGGAATCGAGTGTAATGTTCTTTCTAATGGGATTATTAAACGTTAATGTATGGTTATAGGAGAATTTACTTATCGAATCGATTATAAGAACTTAATAATATTAAAAGCTGGTTCATTTGTGTGTTTATCCGCAAATGAAGTAGCGGAGAGCATTGAAATTGTAAGAATTTTTTGCTCAATAGGTTTAATTGTTGAAAAAAAAAGAATGAAAATATGTTTATTTGACTCAAGTTTACATTTTACACGAAGTTTCATTCAAGAATCAATCAGAAAGGATCACAATACATACTGATACTATATTCCATAATACCTGTGTTACGGAATGCAGCAGTCAGACTTGGAGATATGTACAGTACAGAGTAAATAGCACAATGATTTTATTATTTACTCATTGCTGTTTCTTTGTTTGTCTTTGTTTTTTTTATCTATACTAATAATAAAGTTTGTGAGTTTGTGAGGTAGGGTGTAAATCTCTGAATCTACTGAACCGATTTAGATTTTTTCACAAATATCCAACCACATTATTTAAAAATTTAATGTCAAAAGTTTACAATATAATATACATATTAAGTCCAAACCTTGTCTAAACTAATTAAACAACCCGTCCCTGACGCGTTTCCACGCTGGATTGCGATGGACAGCCTTTGCACCAGGAACGAGCCGGAACCCCTGTTGATTCATTGAGTCTTTGTCCTAGTTCTTTCACAAATGCCCTGGCATCCCTGCCCCAACTTCCCAGAGTCTCCACGGCCATCGGCACAAAGTGGTAAAGCGGCTCCAGGTCGGCTTACTTAAGCCTCTTCCTTAAACTGGCGTTTAAATATTGGAAAAGATTTTCAATTCTTCACGCGCAGAACTGCGAGCAACAGCTAGTAAGTTTTTAATTGACATGTTGTACTAGTACAGAATCGTGACGTTGAGATTCAATAAGATATCTGATTTTAGGCATATTGGGAGTAGAACAGAACCACCCATTCTCTTCCGATGGGTATCGTAGAAGGTGACTAAGGGATAGGGCTGGTCTCCATCCGACAGTTCACATACAGCCTAGCAACTAAGTGCCCGCCAGACGGCAATAGACTTGTCACGAACAGCTGTGAAATTTTGTAGCTCCGTGTAATTTTAAGAAATTAATTGAATAAAACATTGTAATCAAGTGTCCAGTGTATATATAGTAATACAAAAGTTAAAGTACGATATATGTATTGTGTATGCTACCTCAATTGCTGTGAAATCATCCATTAAGTGAACAAGAACCGGTGAAACGAAATTTTGATTGGATTTGTCTCTGAAACCTGCGCCTACGCTAGCTACGTGTGAAATCAGGGGAAGTATTTGGTGTTACACTTATTCCTTATACCTTTTTCTCACACACTACAAACTATACAAACGCTCACATAACTGTGAGCAACGTCCATCCACACAGCAGGCTCTGCTAGTCTCAGTTGCCTTGACAATTTGTGGAAGCCAGCTTGAAGACGCCAGCAAAATAGAAAAACAGTACTGTGGTGGATCGCATTCATCACAGTGTATACTGAGTATCCACACCTATTTAGGGAATACAGCGTACATGTTATTGCGTAAACCTTATAAAACCGTTGGCTTATTACGTTTTGCCACTCTTGCCACTTGCACCACACACTATTAGGAAAATACTTGCCACGTTTTGGCACGTTTTGTGACACGTCAACGGTCGGTGGAGACGTCATAGGTACGTCACACCATTATGTCATTGTCAGTGTCATGTCACTGCCAGGATTGGCGGGGGGGCTATGGTGTGTTATGTCTTTGGTAAGAAAAAAAAAAGATGTATAAACTAACGATCTTTTTATTTATTTTGTATTATTTTATTCTTAAGATTTTGTTCTGTATACCTAACTAAATATGTAACAATTGTGCGCTGTGTTTTTAAAATAAAACATTTTTTCTTTCTTTCTTTCTTTCTTTCTTTCTTTCTAGTTTAGCAAATAGACCACACCCGTTCGAAACGTGACCCAGACCTGAGAAGACTCCAGCAAGAAACTCAGCGGGCATTTTTTTTGGTCTATTTACAAACATTTACTTAGCCTAATACTTATGCTCTAGATACAGTGCTTTGCTTGAGTAGCATAGCTGAGCGAACAGCTCATTTCGAAGCTTGTTTATCATCTAAACATTCTTGGATATTATAATAGCCTTTTTGGCACTTTTAAATTTATTTATAGGTAAATCTCTAATTTCATTCGGAATTCTTCAATACAAATTCTCTCCTTCGGGGATTAACAGGCGTGGCTACGTATCCACTGGACCCTCAAAATTCGACCTCATCTATAAATATGATCCATTGGACCTCCATGTTAGAATTGGACCCTCAATCTTGGATTTCATTTTTACATTAGTGTCCACTAGACCCTCTGTCAAACATCGAGTTCCATTCGACCTCATTTGTACATCTTCATTTGAAAAAGTTAAAATACAATCACGCACAGAAGTGATACGCACAAAAGTGATACTTCGAATACGTTACAATTATGTATGTATGTATTCTTTTTCTATTTTGCAACCAACTTTTTACTCATTCCTTCTGGTAAAACCATCTCCGTTATGATATAACATAGCAATATCGGGCTACATGCAGTAAACTCTTTTTGTTCTGTCAGTACATGGCAAAAACTGTTTGTATAGCTTATTATATCCATCTAGGGTCCCGAAGGAAGTCGAGAACATTATGCGACGGACGCCAGCGATTATGGCTAATGAAGGATGTAGTGTTAGTCTTGGTTTAATACTGGTTGTTAGGCCTTAGATAGTAAACAATTTGTAAGTGAGTTATGAAAGGAACTACAGAAGTTTACGCGAAAATCATTCATTGAAATGGGCTTAACTATTATGTTTTTGGCTAAAAACGTTTCCCAAAGTGTCAAAGGACACGTCAATTTGATTTCACCTAACTTGATGTTAAGCTAAAGGCAAAGTCTCGGAAAGAGGGTCACCACACTGTAAACATATACCATGTTAACAGTGGTGGCACTTAGCTTGACGGCCTCATTAGATGCCTTTTCACGCCCCGCCTAAAGGACCAGGGACTGTAGAAAGAAGAAAACACGTGAGCTGGTAGGGAGTTCCAAGTCTTAGTGTCATAGGAATGAGTCACTGAAGCATACCAAAGTATGTTTCCCAAATTTTCATTTGGCAAAAAAACAATTTCCCAAAACCACTTTACTTATTGTTTAACAAATAATTATATAGCAATGTTTCATTTTAGTTCAGGTATTAGGTAGTCAACTGTTGCATTTTGGATTTCGAAAAAGCTAGTGTTTCAAGTATAAGATCCAATTTTTAAAATACACTGTTGTATGGATGTTTGCTTCACTTTGGACAAATAATTTACAGGTAAGAACTTCTGAAAAAAACAAACGCTCCACTCCACTCCCGCATTAGTCTTCGTGGTTTTTTTTATTACCATTCAGAAATATAATTTCCGCAAAACTATCCATATACTATAACCTATTTATTTCACAAATTGCCGGTGGAACAGCAGACATTCTATACATTAACACTAGCTTTTGCCAGCGGCTCCGCCCACGTGGATGTCGGTTATCGCGTTCAAACATAGCCTATGTCCTTTCTCATCGTCTAATCTACCCCTATACCAAATTTCATCAAAGTCGGTTCAGCTGTTTAGGCGTGAAAGCGTAACATACAGACAGACAGACAGACAGACAGACAGAGTTACTTTCGCATTTATAATATTAAGTATGGTTTAACATACGTTGCCTAGGCATTGTATAGAATGCCTGCATTATACTCATTACCGGTCACATAAATAATACCAAATAAAGCATACAAATAAATATATTTAGTAAGGAAAATTGCATGTTCTCCATTCGATAGTAAACATACAGAGACAAAGAGCCCACTTGACGACAATAGGCACGGCCTCTATTATATGAAACTGAAAATAATAGTTCTCGAAATGTGTGTGTTAATACACTACTCTGCCTATGCCCTCAGGTATTTTTTGGCGTGAATATAATGTATGTTTGAATGTTGTTTTATTATTAGTTCGTAAAACATCGGAAAAAACCAAATGCTCAAGTGAGACTTGAACTCACGACCTTTCCCTTACAATGGGAATGCTCTTCCAACTGAGCTATTGAGTCATACCTGAATCACTTCAAATTTTAGTACTTTTTATATCCGTCTTGTGTATGTATGTATTCAAAATACATCGGGTAGACTCCATCGTCGCTCTTAAAGACGGATATAAAGAGAAGGGAAATTTGAAGTGATTCAGGTGTGGCTCAATAGCTCAGCTGGAAGAGCATTCCCCTGTAAGGGAAAGGTCGTGGGTTCAAGACCCACTTGATTCTTTTTCACGATTTATTAAAAAAAAATTAAAAGTTAGCATAATAAACGCTATAAAAATTTCATTCAAATAATGTATGTAATAAACACACGAGTAGGTAAACTTCATTCTCACTGTTTAAAAAAAGTAGGTCAGTTCTGAGTAGATACAGCTCATAGGTAAAAGTTGTGTGAATCGAACATTCCTATTAAAACCATTCTTTCATAAATGGGTACGTTTCCGCAAGAAACACCGAGGGAAATAGTTATTCATATGAATTGATTGACATACACATGCTTACTCATATTTCTTTTTGATGTAGGCTGAGACAAGAACCCGCTATCTGCTTTTATTTATAACTAGCTTTGGCCCGCGGCTCCACCCGCGTGGATGTCGGTTATCGCGACAAAACATAGCCTATGTCCTTTCTCAAGGTCTAACCTAACCCTATACCAAATTTCATCAGAATTGGTTCAGTGGTTTAGGCGTGAAAGCGTAACATACAGACAGACAGGCGGACAGCGTTACTTTCGCATTTATAATATTATTAAGTATGGATTTACGAGCTGCCTGAACTGTTAATATAATATGGCCCAACGGTTTCAAGTGCTTCTGACCTGCCCTTTGAATATAAATCGATCCGATTGATAAAAGTCCTTGTGCTTTCAAATCTGGCTTAAATTCTAATCTAAAGTAAAGACAACGAAGCAAGAGAAAAAGGTAAACAAAGTTGCAGCGGTTCCAAACCTTTTTATTTGAAAATTATTACGTATCACTTCAAGCGCATTGTAGACAGGAATGAAATTGCTTATAAGATGACGGATCTGACAGTTTAGAACCGCTGTGCTGACAGCTTTCCTGTACTACGAAACACGTAACGACAGCTGTCGCTCGGCCATTGTCACATACGTGTGACATGTGCGACAAGGACAGATAAAATAATCGCTAGTTATCATAACGTAACTCAGTAATGGTCGCTTTGTTTACCTTTTTTTCTCGTCTCGTTGGCTTTACTTTAATTCATTCAGCCGTGGTGCTATTCGCACAGGTGCTATTCAGCTGCTCTAAGTGAACTACACCATTTGAGCATTATGGAGTAACGAAAATCGTCACTAAATGTTACATTTTATAATAAGTACTAGCTTTTGCCCGCGGCTCCACCTGCGTGGAAGTCGGCTATCGCGACAAAACATAGCCTATGTCCTTTCTCATGGTCTAATCTACCCCTATACCAAATTTCATCAATAGTTGAGGCCGGAAAGTGTAACATACAGACAGACAGACAGACAGACAGACAGACAGAGTTACTTTCGCATTTATAATATTAGTATGGATTTAATACCTACCTAATGACATTATTGTCCAATAGGTAATGTATGGGAATCTGTCGATTTTTTGGACATTTATGAATACTGGATCACTCAGATCACAGTAACGTGATGTTGTCTAGCCTATAATCTTTCTCGATAAACAAAATATTCAATACAAAAAGTTTTTTTTTAAACTTCATACTATTGGTTCCTTACATTCAATCAATCAATCAATTAGCCCACTGCAGTCCACTACTGGACATAGGCCTCTCCCAATGTGTTCGACGTCCAATCTATCCCAGCCACCTTTTTCAGGTCGTCGTTTCAAGGGCTGTACTACCTTGCGTTTGCCTTCTCTCGGTCTCCAGTCTAGGAGTCGTCTACTCCAACGACCATCGACAGATGTGGCCAGCCCATTGCCACTTGAGCTTGCTTATTCTGCGAGCTATATCGGTAGCTTTGGTTGTGTGTCTCTGACATTAACGCGTTCAAATAACAAACTCTTCAACTTTCTAACATTAAGTAGTATAGATATGATAGGAAGTTACACTAGCAGATTATAGTGCCATAAACCAGGCTAATGCTTCATAAAAAGTTTCAATACACATGGCTATAACTAGCATCATATATCATACAAATCACCGCTAAGTAACGACATTGCATAGGTGAAAAACCTTCTACAGTCAGCATCAGAAAGATGTTGACGAACTGAATGCTCAAAATGATCTTAATTTCGTTCTTTGACCTCCTTCCAGTTGACTAATTGTTCTTATATTTGGTACACAGCTTTAGTTCGGACAATAATCCATACTAATATTATAAATGCGAAAGTAACTCTGTCTGTCTGTATGTTACGCTTTCACGCCTAAACC
Source organism: Eilema sororculum (assembly GCA_914829495.1). Taxonomy (NCBI): domain Eukaryota; kingdom Metazoa; phylum Arthropoda; class Insecta; order Lepidoptera; family Erebidae; genus Eilema; species Eilema sororculum. Next base: position 22,909,921 of record OU618541.1, read on the forward strand.
ACAGAACCGATTGTAATGAATTTTGGTATAGGGATAGATTGGACCTTGAGAAAGGACATAGGCTATGTTTGGTCGCGATAACCGACATCCACGCGTGCGGAGCCGCGGGCAAAAGCTAGTCTTCTTATAAAAAAGCAACGTTGCAATAATGATTTATAGTTTTGTTTTTAAAAGTAGTAAAAGTTCATTATCGGTTCAGAAACTTATTGAGTACGCAAATGACAGCTAACGTCAGTATGTGAAACTCAATACAAAAACTTTCTTAAATGGTATTCGGTATTAGTTAATTTAATATTCGTGCAATGAATGATGGTTAAAAGAATTGATGTTGAATTCACTTTTTATCTATCCTATCACACTTCTAGCGAAAGTTGCAGACTATTTTTAGGGTATTCCACAATTCCACAACATTCTACACACGCTATCTAGACCCATGGTAAGCTTTTATAGCTTGTGTTATGGAATCTAGAATGCGGATATACATACTTAGACACTATTTTTGTAAATACATACATATTATACATAGAAACACTCAGACCAATGCAAATAGCCATATTTCATGCATACAAATATTTGCACTGAGCGGGAATCGAACCCGTGCCTCCTGCTTAGCAGTCGCGTTCACTACCGCCACGACACAGAGGTACCGTACCTAAAAAGAAAAAAACAAACCCTTACCTATAGGCACACTTCATTGTCTGTCTGTCTGTATGTCGGTCTGTCTGTCCATCTGTCTGTTAAGACCTTTTTCTCAGGAACGCGTCTAGGTATCAAGTTGAATTTCATCTCTTCTTCTCCCGACCAGATTCGGCCACAGCGACTAGCTTTTGTTTAATGAGAGCTTCGTTGATGTGCTCTCAGGTGATTGATGTAGCCTATCTTTGAAGCGCATGTACGGCCACATACGCTACAAGTCAGCACCCCCCCGACGTCATCATCATTTCGTATGGCCTCTGCTCGGGTCCTCATATGTCGACGTCCAGTTGGCGAAGCCAGTCTATTGCTGCCGGTGTGAGGTCATAAAGCTCACGCATTCCTCCAGGGAAACGATGGAGTGGACACTCCTCTGCTATATGCATCGTTGTCTGTTTTGGAGCTCGACAATCACAGTCCGACGCATCTTTAAGTCCCCACTTGTGAAGATGGTAATTGCATCTTCCGTGTCCAGTTCTGAACCCCGACGTATTTATAATGTAATCAGGAAAAATATTGCAAAATTTCCAAGACTTTGTGACAGGCACATTATAAATACTAGAAATAAAAGCAATCTTGTAGTTTGTCATGGCAGACTCCATAAAATAAGTAATTCTTTCCAGGGCAACTGTATTCGCTTTTTTAACAAGCTTCCTAATGAAATCAGAGATTTACCTGTTAATAAATTTAAAAATACAGTAAAGAGCAAACTGTGCCAGAAAGGCTATTATAAAATCCAAGAATATTTAAATGATAAACAAGCTTGGAAATGAGCTGTTCGCTCTGCTGTGCTACTCAAGCAAAACATTGTATCTAGACCATAAGTTTTAGGCTAAGTAAATGTTTTGTAAATAGACCAAAAAAAAAAAAAAGCCCGCTGAGTTTCTTGCCGGAGTCTTCTCAGGTCTGGGCCGCGTTTCGAACCGGTGGTCCATTTACTAGTATTAGTTAGTATTTAATATTTACTTTATGTTGACGTTTTGTAAGTGCCGATTTAATGGTCTATGCAAAATAAATTATTTTTGAATTTGATTTTGCTTTTGTATGGCCCCGGGTGGACGAGCCTTGAGCTCGTCTCGTTTTGCATCGAGCTCCTCTCTCCTTCTCGTCTCAAATTCGGACACACGCACGGTGTTCCTCCACCATGATCTGTCCGCCGCCATTGTCTCCCACCGTGACGGATCGAGCTCACAACGCTCAAGTATAAACGTTTTGAAGCTGTGCAAAAATAAAAACTTAAGTCAACGCAATCAAAATATATTTTGGTTTATGTAGCACAAGTTACGGAAACTTCGGTGAGCGAGTCCGACTCGCACTTGGCCGGCTTTTTTAATATTATACTGAAATACCTTTTCGAATACATAGGGAAAAAGAAATTTCTCGGGCGGGACTCGAACCCGCAGTCTTTCCCTTACAGGGGGAATGCGTGACCAATTCGGCTACCGACACACGCCCGATATGATTCAAATTTCCCATCTCATACGTCTTTAAGGCGACGGAAGATTCTTTTTCCCTATGTATTCGATTTGTATAGTTAGCATACTTAATGCTGTAAAATTGCATTGAAATACCTTTTCTCTACGGGTAGGTTACAGGCTTGTAGGTAAAGTTGACTTTTTATATAGGTACAGCCTAGCAATTGACTGCACCCCGCTGGATTATAAGAAGCTAAGGTGAAGTTCAGATGATATAGACCACCATTACAGATTTTTTATTTATAACACGTCAATTTTACCTTACTCGTCTGATGGTGAGCTAAAGGCAAATTCTCAGGAAATGCTGACAACCGCAAAATGGTGGTCCTCTAACTTTGACGGCCTTGACAGATAATTTTTTGCGCCTCATTTGGATTAAAAATACCCAATCTGCTGAATTCAAACCAAAGTACCAAAAACACGGCAGTTACTGAGGTCACAACGTGCAGTCTTACAAAACTTTTTTCTTAAAAATAAACTTAATATTTTTTGCTAAAGTCAATACAACTTTTATAATTGCAACACCAAACTCAGTTAGCACTAGTAACTTGTAACTCACGTTCACGTTACTACTCGTAGTAATAGTAAAAAATTACTAATCGTGTAATCGTAAAACCTAATTTAACCTCTATTCACTTAATCTTACAGTCGATTTTACATTGCTAGCAATATTATCTACTTACGCATTCAAATCGCAGCCTCATTAGCAAGTGATGCGTCGCAATTACTCACCGGGCCCACCATTACTCTCCCTAGCCCCGACTTCCTCAGCTTTTCTAGCAAAAAACCTACAAAGTTGTTCATCTAATTGAACTTGCTACCGCTGGGTTTATTTACCTCTGCGCCAGCGCAGTTGTTAAAACGGTACACGCAGCTACCGTGCGTACCGGCAAGTAGCCTACATATTTTAAACTACCATTCAGCTTTGAATAGATCTTGATCAATGTGATTTAAGGGCGGTAATTTTCTTTTTTTTTACCATTGACAACTTGACAAAGGGCCCGCAATTCTTCGAAAACAGTGAATAAATGGATCGCTCTTTGTTTCACTGAGTGAAAAAAAATTGAATTTGGAACATGCGTAAGTATATGGATAAGGTAAAGTTACAAAAAACACGCTCTCTGTATAAAAACGTATTAAATACCACCAAAAAAAATAACTGAACAGGCTGTATGGAATATGGCACAGTTAAAAATTAAGAAAAATTGATTTATAATCAGAGAGTAATTATTTTCTCGTAGACTATGATAAAAAGTAGAGTAAGTTCATTTAATTTAAGTAAATTCATCTCGGCTCTTGTATCCCTCGATCCACTCAGGTTTCTATAGAATCCCTCGAGTGCATCCTCGTGCTCCTACTAAATTGTCCTACTGGTAGGAGCACCGGGACACCTATGTCCTGGTGCTCCTACTACAAAGGCAACTGTGAAGCGTCCAGTAGGAGCACCAAGACATTACAAAAATAGAAGTACTCATACACATACTCTGATTCAAATACAGACGAATGCAGATATCTACAAGTGTCACTTTGTTGCATATTTTGTCACTTTTTGTCCGTGCAAGAAAAAAAACTATCTAAATAATAAATTATACAGAAGAAATTATTCCCGTTTTAATTAAAAGGAAACTCGGAACTGTACCTATTGCTCTTCAAAGGAAAGCAATAATATAAACAAGGAGTTTACAAAAGTGTAGTGAAATATGACAGTGCAGCTATATGAAACTCGACCTGGATCATTATTTGAAAATAGGTTTCTGTATGAAATTCAAGTCATAGACTGTAAAGTAATATGCAAAAAAGACTCAGAGGACAACAAAAATTGAAGCTCTAAAATGTGTATTATTTTTATAACGAAAAAGAAAACTAATCTCCTCTATCGAATACATAGAAAAAAATGGGGCGGGACTCGAACCCGCGATCTTTCCCTTACAGGGGAATGCCTTGACCAACTTGGCTACCGAGACATGCCCGATGTGATTCGAATTTCCCTTCTATTTTTATCCGTCCATATTCTAATCCTCGTCTAAACCAAAGTATGGTTTACCACAAGAACCTTCCAGGCCCTCGATTCTACTAAAGCTAAACCACTGTGGTGCCGCGGTCACTGCAAAAAATGACAATAAATTTTAGACTTTATGGTGGTGGCAGATTTATGTTTTCAAAATTAATTAAAAAAGGTACTGTTTGACATATAGTTTAATACAAGTTTTTAAATGTAAAGTACATATGCGGATTTTTTTTTTAAAGATGATGTCATCGTCTTCCACCTAGTTGCACACATTGTTTAAAACGGAGCATCGTATTCCGCACCACACGCTGCAGTAAGCTCGGTTCAATTCTAATGTATGGAGCACCTCAGTGCCAACTTCTCCCTCTGGACCGCATCCAACGGAGAGCGACTCGAATCGTCAACTGCCGGGATGTTTCAAATCGGCTAGGCTCTTTGGCACTGCGTAGAGATGTGGCTTCGCTTTGCATCTTCTATCGCCTATACTATGGGGAGTGCTCCGAGGAATTGTTCGGATTGATCCCGCCGCCTCTTTCCGCCATCGTTCCACGCGACAGCAGTTCCACACTCACCATCTGGACAGCTGGCGGTCCACAACTGTGCGTTTCTCGAGAAACTTTCTGCCTCGCACTACTAAACTGTGGAATGAACTGCCACCAGCGGTATTTCCGAACCATTACGACCTTCAAACCTTCAAGAAAAGAGCGTACTCTCTTTTAAAAGGAAGGCAACGCACTTGTGACTCCTCTGGTGTTGCGGGTGTCCATGGGCGGCGGTAATCGCTTACCATCAGGCGATCCGTCTGCTCGTTTGCCTCCCTAATCCATAAAAAAAAAAAAAAAAAACGATTCTTGCCGAATGTTGTCTTTTAGGTCCACAATAGTTCACGGATTGCTGGCGTACTCTCTCTATGATGTAGCCATACAAAAATAGTCCATTTAATTGGCCACGGGACTCCGACTTCCGTCGAATTTTGAAGTGTGAAAAAAATTGTCGACGAACGAGTACGTAGGAATCGTTGCTTTTGGAAATTGCATCGATAGCGTACGCGCGATGGTCACCCGTCCACTACGACATCGTGACTGGGAAATCCGCACGATCAGTGATTCGAGTGATTCGAAAGACACTACCCTCTCCCCGCTCCGCTTATAACTTTTTGAGATATTCGTTTTTTTTTAAATGTAAATCTGCCTCCAGTCTCCTTGTACCTACTGCTAAAGTCCAAAATGAAATGAAAACGGTTTCATTATACTTCTTCATTTACTCTGCAAAAAGTCATTGAATTTTGGACTTCTGGACCTCATCGCTCAGTAGCGGTGGCACCATTGTGTTGTTTGGCTTTAGCAGAATCGAGGCCCAGATCATCTGCCAGTGTGATCCCCCAGCGAATTCTGATTGAAAATTACTAGGAATTTTCCTATGTCAAAAAGATTCACCACCTTTTCGAAAAATACCGATCCTTGGAAAAAAATACTACCACTTAATTAAACTACTACTTTAAATTTCTGAGCTTGGCGGGACCTCTTTTAATTTCCTCTTAAGTATTTTTTGGTTGACTGTACAATATGTAATGCAATAGGAGCATAAAGAATTAAATTTAGAAAATTATTTTATTCCTCTTGGTTTTTATGTTCAGTAGGAGCACCAGGACATGGGTATCCTGGTGCTCCTACCAGTAGGACTATTTAGTAGGAGCACGAGGACGCACCCAATCCCTCGCTACTCTCTGGATTCTACCATAGAAACATTCGCTGCTCTCGGGATACAACTCGTAAAGCTAATGGAGTATAGTAAGAAAAAAGGAAAACGTGTAAAGAGGTTGCACTCTCTCGCTATGAAAGCGTTCAAAAAACTGCCAAAATAATAACTGGCTGGATGGAATATGACTCAGTTTAAAATTTTAAATAAAGAAAAAAAATGCCGCCAATTTTCTGTGCAATTTTCCTTGTTTAAAGTTTCTGTTACGACTTCATTCAGTGTTAAAAAACACTCTCATTCCGGAGTCTTTTCGCGTTAAAGTGACAGCTATTGTTGATAATTTGTAGCTGCAAAAATCTATAGAAAAGTATCTAAACTATATAGAATTCTTCGCTACACTTGAGACATTAAAAAAAAGTAGGTACTTTAGTCACCGTAACTGCTGTATCTACTTATTCTTATATTTCTCAAGTGCAATGCAGTGAATGCAATGTATACTTGCATTACTCTGAATGTTTCTCAAAAATTACGACATTTTTTTTTTTCAAAAAAAAATTTTTTTGCAACAATTTTCACGCTCTAATACAAAATCTTTAATTTTTTATTTATATCGTAATATCATTAGTCAATATAAAAACTGAAACGATGTCACTTTTAAAAGATAAAATGGGTATTATATAAAATAACTAGTATTATAATTAGATATAATTAAAATATCAGTTATATTACAGTACCGTTGCGAAATTCTAAATTTTATACACATTATATATGCGAAAGTGAACGTGTTTTGCTGTTTGTACGCAATTAAACTGTTAATTTTGAACTAAATTCTGTAATCCTACTAATATTATAATTTTGAACGTTTGTGAAGATTGAATGAATTTTACAGCATTAAATATGCTAACTATACAAATCGAATACATAGGGAAAAAGAATCTTCTCGAGCGGGACTCGAACCCACTCACACCTGTAAGGGAAAGATCGCGGGTTCGAGTCCCACCCGAGAAGATTATTTTTCCCTATGTATTCGGTTTGTGAAGATGTTTGTATCTTTTGTTACTTAACCACGCTCAAACGGCTGAACGGATCAAGCTGGAATTTGGTATTGGGATAGATTATAGTATGGAATTGCAAAGAAGCTACTTTAGGCTATAGCTTTAGGCTAGGCTTCCATGGGATGCGGGAACAATATCAAAATTTTCTTCACATCGCCATATTTCATCATCTTTTCCCTACAGTTATTAGGATCGGCTTCAGTCTAAGACCTGTATAGTGAACGCGACTGCCACACAGAAGGCGCGGGTTCGATCCCCGCTCAGTGCAAATATTTGCGTGCATGAATATGGCTATTTGCATTGGTCTGGATGTTTTCTATGTATATTATTTATGTATTTACAAATAAATGTATATAAATATGTTTACCCGCATTCTAGATTCCATAACACGGGCTAGGTACTATGCTTACCATGGGTCTAGATAGCGTTGTGTAGAATGTTGTGGAATATTTTTTTTTCTAGAACTTCTCAATCTGGATTTATCTGAAGACGGATTGTATAGATAATCTGTCCAATCTGTCAAACATCTGTCCTCTGATAAATTGAGATTCATGCTGAGTGTCATTATAGAATACTGGCCTAAGTATACAAAGCTCTTGAACTTAAATATTCCCTGTGAAGTTACTACCTTAAACCCATAACCCTAGACTGTAAGGACTCAGTTCAATATTTGCGGACCAGCAACGAGCATCTTAGTATTTGCACCTACATTAAGGCCTTTACCTTCACTACATAGTATAAAGCAAAGTCGTTTTTCGCGTCTGTCCGTCCCTATTTATGCTTATATCCTCAAAACTACGCTACAAATTTTGATGCATTTTCTTTTAATAGATAGAGTAATTCAAGAAGAAGATTTATATGTATAATACATGCTTAATATAGTAGAGGGTGCAGCGGGAACGGGGTCGAACACCACGCGGGCGGAAAAAAATTAACGGTTCGAAGCTCGCCGGGTCAGCTAATGATTTAAATAACAATTACTGAGAACAGATAGTCATTAACAATTTTTCAAATCTGTCAATGAAAAATTGAGCTTTAAGACTGAGTAACATTCTGGAATAAGTGCCTTACTGTTAACGTAAACGTCAGTTAGGAAATATTAAAATCCTTTATAGCAAAACGAATGTCATTTAAATAGTTATACTCTAGCGATACATCTCGACTAAGCTTCCTACACGTCGACCGTTCTAACAAATCAATAGATGTACTGGAACAGTAGCTCGTAAAGACGCTAGATGAGTCTAACGGGGCGCTCATATTCATAGCCTCATATTTGCTACCGGTGAACGTGCTACTTATGCAGGTATAAGAGGCCGATTCAGTAAGATTACGTTTTTAAAAAGTTCGATTATAAAACTTACGATACGTGTAAGTCGGAAGGGCTACTTTAAAAAGTAGATATGTTGATTAGTTTAACTACAGAACTACAATATCGCTAAAGGGTTGTTGAGGTCGAATGGCAGTTGTCGCAGTTGTTCTGGAGAAAGCGGACCCCAAACTTCGAGTGGAAGGCTCGGATGCAACTGAGTTTAACGCAAAAATTATGGTGGCGACGTTCTATAAAAAATACAAAACTAGTCAAACTATTATTGTTGTGATGAGAAATTGAGAAGTTTGTGAGATGCATTCCAAAGCCCTGCAGCCTGAAGCCTGCACCTGACTACCATTACAACACCAGTAAGACCATCTCGAAAGAGATGGTCCTGGGTCTGCCGGGGTGCGAGAGATATGTTTCCTGCATTCTCACCTCCGACAACCAAAGAACGACGAGTCGAACCGACTAAGACGGCGTGCGTTTTAGTCGGTTCGAGTCCGACGTAACCACCTCCACCGGCTCCGAGTGGGAGGTATCTGTGGGGATATTTCGCACAATAATGGTGTTATAGTGACCACCCTTACAGGTGCTGTCCCTATAATCGCAGTTCCTATCTTGACGGCCTTGCCAATGAGAGTGACCATTACCATGGTGACCCTCAGCTTGACAGCCTTATTAGATGCTTTTTCACGTCCCGCTTGTAGGACCCGGGACTGTAATAAGAAGGAAATATGTATGCTGGTAAAGAGTTCCAAGGTTTTATGGTGCGACAAAGGAAAGAGTCGGCTTTGTTCTTCATGGAATGGTTTGCATCGTACGCGGGTGACATCTAAACCCTGTGTTGTTCTATATAGGAAAGTAGAGGGTAGGCCCAAATAGTACCTCCTATAATCAATTTGTAATAGTAATTTTCGGTATTTCCCTACGTGATCGCGTCAGAAATGATGATATCCGTAGGAGAACAAAAGTAACCGACGTAGCCCAGCGGATTAGCTCGTTGAAGTGGCAGTGGGCGGGGACACATAGCGCGCAGAACAGATGGCCGATGGAGCAAAAAAGTTCTGGAATAGCGTCCGCGTACGGGCAAACGTTGTGTAGGACGCCCAACGGCCAGGTGGAAGGACGACCTCATCAAGGTCGCCGGGAAGCGCTGGATGCGTGCTGCTTCAGATCGGTCATTCTGGAGGTCTATGGGAGAGGCCTATGTTCAGCAGTAGACTATGAGTGGCTGATATGATGATGATGATGATAATTGTCATTGCCTATTGTACTATTTACTATTTCGAATGCGTGTTAAGTTTCAGATAAACCCTCCATATCAGATTGATATTATCCTATTATGTAAATATCTCAAACGAAAACGAAACTGCGGTGAATATCAAAATATTTACGCTGTGAAATGTTACTCAAGAAATTTAAAGATAAAATGTTGAATGCAGAATTAAATGAATGCTGCCCGTGCAGCGAAAGTAACTATTACTTTTACAAAAAAGAAGCAATTTTTAGGGTCCCGTACTCAAAGTCGAAAAACGAAATCGTGTTCACCTATTGACGCGAAAAGCCCCCGCGGATACCCCCCGCGGGATATAAAAATGCACGCCGTCTGTGAGTCAAAGCGAAAAGCCGAAGGTGAGGTTGTCAGAGCATATCTCTCGCACCTCGGTTAACCCAGGGCCAGAGAGGGGACCACGCCACGGTGTCCCCAAGTAAAATAAAATTTAAGGGGGTACTATACCTACAACAAGCGTGATTTTTTGCAATTTATGCTTTGGTAACTCAAAGCAGCAGGTAGATACTTAAATATTTAGAAATTATATAGTTGCATAATTTGCTTCAATGATAAATAATTTCATTAATGAAATGAAGGGGGGCGGGGGGCTAATTTTATCGTAGTATAGATAATGTTACCGCTGGAACCGTTCGTTCACAACCTCACCTCCGGCCTAGCACCACGACCCTCAGTCAGCGTGTAGTTTTTAGTCGGTTCGAGTCCGACATAACCTCCCATTCCGGCTCCGGCGGGGGAGGTATCCGAGGAGATTTCCACATGAAAAAAAAAGGAACCCGTCCTTGACCCCGACTCACACTTAGCCAGTTTTTTAATTAGATTAGTGTATGGTGTAAACATTTAAACAAGTTGTTTATGCCAAGTGTGAAATTCCACCTGTCAGCATTGATTTGTATATTATTTATTATAAATATGTATTTTATATAAACATGTTGTGTACTCAATTTACGTTTCCGTATGAATTGCTTTCACATTTTTACATATTCATAAATATAATCACGTCTATAAATACCCGAAGAGGTAGGCAGAGGTGTATAAATACAATAGTAACACTGCGCAAACTTTGATTTTAGGTCCCACGTAATTAATAGGGCCTGAGAGCCTGTTGTCGTTAAGCATGTTTTATCTTGGGCCGTATGTATAATAAACTGTCGGATCGAGAGCAGTTCTATCCCCTAGTCTCTCTCCCACTTTATTACTAGACCATGGTTTTTCTGTGCCCACAGGAAGAGATGGAACGACCTTCTACTCCACCGGGAATTTAACTTTCCTTTTCTTACGGTCCCAAAATACTCCTCAAAAATAATAGTTCATTCAAATCGATTTAGAAAGCATACAATTTGGGATCGGTTCAGGCGAGATTTGAACCCGCGATCCTTCTCTTACAGGAACAATGCTTTTGACCACTAAATTTTAATTGATTAGCTTACTAAATGCTTAAAAATTCATTCAAATAATAGTTAATTTTGGGGAAAATGGAGAATCCGGGACCGGTAATTTGTGGTCCAAGTCCCGAAATCCTCCCTACCCCCAATAAGGTGAAAACCGATAGAAATACGAAGATGTCAGAAGATGTGTGTTCGTTAACGGTCGGTTAATCGACACTAGGGGGCTGGTTGCACCGGTCTTGGTCATGGTTGGTCAGTGATCCCAGTTAATCCCGTAAATTTAATTATATTAAAGTATTTTATTTTATCGTTAGTGCTCTCATGAGGCAGGCGCTACCGTGCTAACTACAGTTAATAGTTAAGTTTTAATGATGCAACGCTGTGCATTTCTTGACTTCCCAAGACGCTGGGATCAGTTAGCTTTATGTTTTTATTTTATTATTCCTAGATAAAATACACTGGGCCTGGAATGTTTTTATACCACTTAGGTGGCAGACAAGCACATTACCCACCTGATGGAAAGTGGTTAGCGGGGCTTATGTACTTGTGCAATACTAAGGGAGTCACATTCGTGCTGCCGAACCTGTAAGAACAGAAGTTTCTGTGCCGTCAGAGTCGAAGACATAGCAGGATATGCGTTTGGTCTTCCCATTGATAGCATAAAAACTCTTCAGTGAGCTCTGGCTTCAGCTTCAGTGAACCCTACCGCCAGGAACACCATACGAGGTTATTATGGCCGCAGTATTCTGTAGGGTGGAGGTACTTTCACACTTTTGTATATTAAAACAAATATGCTGATTACTTATTAGTTTTTGACTCTTGGATTATTGAACCGATTATCATCAGCTCGATTTTAAGTTCTGTTTAAAATAGATTTTAAAACACTGCGTAACAAAATGCACCTTAGCACCAATCGGTACCCAACTTAGTATTTTGAATCTCTCAAACCATCTATCTTGAAATATCTGATGATGCATCTCAGTATAAAATAAAACTTGTTTCCGTGTAATTCAAGTTATGTAAACCACTTGCAAAGCAGAACTTGTGAAGATATCATGAAATGTATTTATAACTAACACAATTTTATTGTTTTTCAATAACTTATTTAATTATACTATTTTTAAACGGTTTCGTCTGATAGTCAAATTTTATTTTTATTTTTTTTACATAAATTTTTACTTCTTTCTTTTAATACGTATTTTCGAAAATTGAAATTATATCGCGAGTCAAAGTGTGGAAGGAAACAGTTTTCATTTTTTATTGATTTATTAAAAGCTCCTCAATGACCAGATATAGAGTACCTATATGTTGTGACGTGACTAGTTCCAAGATATATGCCGGTAACTATACAGTTGTACGATGGGTGCCCTATTAAACATGCTAGTCATGTACCGTATTAAGTTTTTCAAAACCAGAGATATAATCTTTAATATCGATCTTCAATGAATAACGGCAGTAATTCAGTTTTAATTAATTTCAAGCTGCAGCTCTAATCAAAACCAGCATTCGGGCGATAATCAAAAATTCGAAATATCGAGTTACAATTTTTTTCTTTTCGGATGACGTTATCAGAATATGTTATGAAAGAATCGGTTATTAATATTTTAATTAAATAATTTTAATTACACTGCAGTTGATGCAGATCCATTTAAAATGCTTTTTATTTTATTTTTTTTTGATTAATTTGTCTCGGGTTGTATTATAGTTCTAAAAGACAGGAGTATCTAATTCGCTATAAAATAAAACTATTGGTTCATATGAAAGAAGAATAAAATTCTAGGCATAAATGATTATTTCGATTAGAGAAATCAATTTAGTGACTTCTTTTTGTTAAACAAAAGTAATTGCATTGAAAGAAATATTAATGAAAGCTGCTGAGTCATGGGTACGACTTCCTCTCAGTGCAAATATTTGTATGCATGAATATTGCACATTTACATTCGTCTAGATTTCTATGTTTAATTATGCATGAACCTACAAAGATTCACCCATTCTAAAACTTATATAATATTACATGATAAGCTTAGTTTAGCGGTCCTGCCCGTTAATACTGACAATCGTACTAGCAATCCGCAGGGATGTTATATAGCCTATGTATCATTCCAAACTATACTCTATCACTGTACCAAATTCAAACCAGATTCATTTATACATTAAAAACATTTGAACATGATTAAGTAACAAACTTAAAAACATCTTCAGAAATATTCAAAATTAAAATATCAGTAAGATTAAAATAAACAAGTAAAATAAACATTACAAGATTTAAAACCATAATATCAGTTACGAAACCTGAAAGGTCATGGGATGGTTCTTTATTTCTATACAAACGGCATCTAAATGCTTAGGATTACCATGATCGATTTCAATGCAAGCCGGTGTTATGCAAGAGCGTTAAACTGAGTGGTTAAACGTCATATTTGACGGTCGATTAACTAACGAAATAGTGTGCAATCTGCTGTTAATTGACGTCTTGTGTCAACAGACAGATTGATTCCTTTTTTGCAATAATTTTGACAAAGATGATATTGGTATCAGAGTAATCAGTCGATTCATTGTCTAATTTTTCTGTACTCTTTTTTTTGCAATATTTGTACGCATGAGATAGAAAGCAAAACGTAGCTTTTCAAATAATCTACTAGTATCAGAAATGTATTGCCTTGAAGGTAAAATCATTGAAATTCAACCTGTAAAGCGTAGCGGTAAAGCATTTATTTTTTCGACTCGGGTATATAACTATGTGGATTTAAATAACATAATGTGCAGTAATTATAACTTTTAGGTTATCGCGTTCCATGATATTATAGAAGTACATTATATTATCTGTGATGATATACAACAATGTCAACGGGAACCATCGCGATCACGGCATAGGGACTCAAGCATTCAACTGCTAATTCAGAGTTCGTACGTTCGGTCATGATCGTGGCAAATATTTCTATTTGTCTATTTACATTGATATTTGGAACCCCGATAAAACCTTCAGAATCAAACCAACTTATGATGCAAGAAGGCTTTGGCGCTTGTTCTCGAGGTTGGGGACCTACTTGTCGTACTGCAAATTTTCTGGTCTATTTATCTATCTATCCATTGAGAAGAGAAGTAACGAAGCGGACCCCATCTTCTAAAGTAGCATAAGCGTCGGCAGCTTAGTGGTTAAGGAGTCGGCCTTACGATCGAGAGGTCCCGGGTTCGAATCCTGGCCATAACATTACCGACGTGAACCCACTCCCAGCACAAGCAATTTAGCTTAGTTGGAGGGGTTAGAAGGAATATTAGTAACTTCGGTTCTAATATTCATAAAAAAGGGTTCATGTCTCTTGAATCCAACAAGAGTAAGATTGGCGCTTAGACAGAGAATACAAATTTTACAAACACAAATGAAATGAAAAATTATCTCGACAAAAAAACGTTTTGCCATACATAACAGTCTACTAATATATTCATTATTGCATCATCCATCATAACCATAAATTTCACGTTAATCGTCGCTTGAACAGAGTTACAAAATACATGCGACTTCCGTTCTTTTATACACGGCTAACTGTTGTTAGTTGCGTGTTTTTTAATTGCTAATTAGTGGAAACGGTGAAAATTTAGTTAGTTACGTTAGTTTTCACATGTAGTGCAATATTTTTACATGTAGTGCAATAACTTTACATGTAGTGCAATATTTTTACATGTAGTGCAATATTTTTACATGTAGTGCAATATTTTTACATGTAGTGCAATAATTTTACATTTTTTTACATTAATAGATACCTACAATATTTTCTTTGTGGGGGCAGTCTTTTATTGTTAATGCCATGGCGATTGTTCCATCGAGGTCTTACAGTTAGACCCACCCTCTCCTAGATGTCACCAGCATACGATGGAAATAAATCCATCTAAAACCAAGCGCTTCGGACACTCTTTCCTCTACCGCAGATAAAGTTTTGAAATCCTTTACCAGTATACATTACTTGCTTCTTCCTACAATCACGGGTCCTTCAAACCGTAAAGAAGTATCTAATGTTCTTCGAATGATGAGATACCACTAAGTAGTTATTCTCACGGATACCTCCGCCGTCGGAGCCGAGAGTCGTAGTGCTAGGCCGGTGGTGAGGTTGTCTTCGACATATCCCTCGCACCCGGCTGACCCAGGGCCATCCCTTACAGTCTGGCCCTCCTCGGGAGGTGGGACAGCGGTGTCCCCGACACTAAACGGTTACTCATCCAAACAGCAACCTCACCTAGGCAGCTTACCCGGTTGTAGATAGCTTAGCCCAGCCACAGCTAGCTTAGTCTGGCAACAAATGCTTTTTTTTATACCTCTCAATTTTATCTCTACCAAAGTTCGAATAAAATTTTAGGTGGTGATCCCTCCTAGAATCTAACCTATCCATCAAATATGTACGTTCATATCTGATCTGAATATTAAATCGATATTATCTTATCTAAATTATCTCTCCACGTGATGAGATAACTGTATCCTCAGTTTTGAGAGAAAAAATACCTGCGGCCATATTTGAGAGATATTTGGCATATATTTTTTTAATAGCAAAATATTTTTCACTAAAATTACCTACTGATATAGCGCTAACCTCTAACTAGTTAAATTACTTGTTTTAGGAGCAGGTTCATATCGGTAGTGTATTGTCCGGGATTCGAACTCCACGTAAAAACGACAACTTCTTGGCCACCGCTGTCTTTACACAGACGACGCATACGTTTCTGTGAAGTTATGTGCATTATCTTTTCGTTTTCTATCTCTATCTTCTCTAGACCGTCTTTTTTATATAGGGCACGAAGCTGACTTCACCTCGCCTGATAGTAGGCTAAAGGCAAAGTCTCGGAAAGAACAACATTATTTACGAGTCAGGATCGTAACAGGTAAAAAGATGTGGTCTTACACGTACCTACCATGTTAACAATGGTGACCCTCAGCTTGACGGCCTCATTAGATGCCTTTTCACGCCCTGCTTAAAGGACCTGGGACTGTAGGAAGAAGGAAACACGTGATCTTGTTTCTACCTATCTTCCTATCTATCTACGAGTATCTATATAGTATCTAAATTGTTATTTATATTTATAAATATATCAAGTCAATCTTGCCCTAAGGAGTATATCTAACAGCCGGCAGATCAATATTTATGGAACACGAACTAATAACTTCTATAATTCTAACCCAAACGACAATCCCACTTGAATGCAAATAGAACTAACACTGTTATGGCAATAATGATGATATTCCTATTAACTAACGTTGTCGCTTACGTCCTTTTTGCACTCCAATCGCCTTTTATTTTATTGTTATCCAATCAATACAAGATCCAAAAGACCGTGAATCAAATAAAAGTCAATAAACGCATAAATTCAATAGCGATTCTTTTTATCTTTAACATTTTTGTGATTTTATCCTATTTTATATAGATTTATTGGACATTATGACCAAATCTTTGACATTTGAATGGTCAAAAATTTATAAAAACAATTTTCATAGTCTTAGCCATACGGGCTTAAAACGCGTATTCTAGAAAGGTACTGAATATCGATTTATTTGAGGATAGAGTGTATGGACAGATTAACAGATTGGCCAAATTGTCTATGCAATCTGTCTTCAGATAAATCGAGATTCTGAAACGAGTACCATTCTAGAATACGGGCCTTAGCCGCGTTTATCGTTAACTCTTTGGAGACCTAGGCCTGTTTTTCTCCCCTTTATCTTAATTTAGGGTTATCTTGTTTTTCTAGTGTGTCTTCTTTGACTCAATATGTACCTATAAATTTTATCAGCCCAATACTTGGCCACAGTTTTTGGCCTTCCAATGTATTCGTATTGCGTGTCTTCTACTACTACTATTATTAATTGACGTTGACGTTTTGTAAGTACCGATTGTTGACGTTTTGTAAGTTCCGATTTAATGGTTTATGCAGAATAAACTATTTTTGTTTTTGATTTTGATTTTGAATGCTTATTTGTACATACGTACATATTATCACGCCTTTATCCCCGAAGGGTTAGGTATAGATGAAATAACACCCATATTTCACCAATAATATTGTAGTCGGTCTCATATAATAGGCGGTGAGCCTAAAGCCCCGTATTCATGGTAAACATTTTTTTAGCAACATTTGATCAACATTGTTGATGAGCGGAAAGAATGTTGCTGGAAACTTTATTTACGAAAATTAAATACAGGTGTCCACACACCAGTTTGCGTTAAAATGTTGCCCGAGGAAGTAGTGTTGTTGTGTTCTCTGTATCTGTGCAGGATTTGTAATAATTTTAATTTTCGCGTCTTTTTTGGGTATATTTAGGGCTTGAGAAATTTCTTCGAATGCATCGTTTATAGATGAATCCCATAATAATGGTTTTGATTGAAACATTTCTATTAATTGCAATCTCCACACTACTGCCATGTTTATAACCTGTTGCAAACACGTTCACACACGTCAACGTTTATTTCTAAACTGATGTTAACGCTCGTCGGGCGAGAGCTTGTCAACATGCCGTTATCAAACCTGCAACATGTAGTGTTGCCAGCAACATGTTGACAGCAACTCCGCAACACATTGATTCAACTTTGTTGCTAAACAAATGTTTACCATGAATACGGGGCATAATGCCATAATATTTCGGGCACTATTGTTGACGAGCCTATATCTGAGACTGAGTCTTGGCTGTATATATCTGTCTGATGTTAAACAGCCCTATCCCTTAGTCGCCTTGTTCGACACCGCTTGGGAAGAGATAGGATGGCCCAAATTCTTCTCTGCCGGGAACCACGCGGCTCGCACACGCGTTATATTTGTGTGTCTACGAATAACTCTATAGATTATAAAAAGAAAAAGCGTGAAGGCTGTATCATAGCATAACAAATCGTAACCTATTACGATATTGTTAACGTTCGAGTAATTCTTGTTATGCCCATGACATACGGTTATGGCATACAATTGCTAACATACTCGGAAATGTCGTGAAATATAAATTGTAATAATCGATTACATAGCATAAAATTACTGAAGAAGAGAAGTTCAGCAACTTTTGATGCTGACTGTACACAATTAATTACATACAGGGGAAGTTACTAAACGCGTGCTAAAAAAGAAAATAATTTATATAAATTCAAATTAAAAACAATCCAAATCTATAGGTAAAAATAATAAATTACAAAAAATGCTCAACGTTCGACAGAATTCGAACCAAACATTTAAAACGACTTCCTCATTATTTATATTCAAATATAATATCTAATTAATAATTCTAAATAATAGTAATATTGAATGGAATCTGTTCCTATCATTTAAGTTGTGACTATTAATTAAATTAATTATAATTTGTATCGAATCATTAATGTTAAATCATTAATTAAATTTATATGCATGAGCAGATTCTTTTTACCAATTATAATGTTATAAAATGACTTCCATTTATGAAATTAACTGCATTCGGGTTCAGTCACACACAACCTAAGACAGAAGAGATGTTGCCGAATATAATAATGATAAATGATAATGGAGACATCCGTGGTCAGTCGTTATTTTTTTCATAATTAGTATAATGAAAGACGTAGGAATTAATTGATTCGGATATGGTGTCTGATATCTACTAGGTTATTATAGACTACTACGGGTCGGTTCGACCAAACGCGAGTTAAGTTTATTCCTAAAATAAACAGCCAATATGCGGGTGATATTGGCTGTTTATTGTTTAAGTTATCGACTTTAAGTTTAAGTTACCATCCGACGAGGTGAACTCATATTGACGTGATCGTTTAAATTCTTGCTTTACATTTTTTTTCTTTTTTTTTCTATGAAAAAATAAACCTAACTTTATTTAGGGTAGGTCTGTTCTAGTCTCTGTATTGACGCTGTCACAATAATTTGAGATGAGTAACTCATCTCAAATTATTGTGACAGCGTTCGTACTCATGTCGACCACTGTGTGCGTTTACATACCTAGAGAACACAAATATTTAAAACCACTATGACCTTTAAATAGTATTTGCTATACGTGACAAATAAAAAATCGACGTGTCTCTTGTTGGTTTTGATATTACAACAGTGACAGAGTTTTCTGATGAGAAATCAACGCCCTATTACAAAACTTTGGAATGTGTGTTCTAATATTACTAACTGATAAAAATATTCAAGGTAGCCTAATCCAGGTAGCCCAATTATTGGTTGCTCTTAGAAGGAATTGGTCACGATTTCAAGTGTCGTCCGAGACGTAGATTGATTCCAATTTAAAATTAATATTTATGAAAAGTTAGCATTCAATATTCCCAATTACTCTAACACTTCATTAGTTTAATTCTAGAACACTAAATAACAATAATTATGAAATATTTTTTTTATTCAGGGCAAGCCATCAGGAGCGAAGGTCATCAGTATAGATACCAAAAATGTTGATAGCCTCCAACTTGACAGCCTCGTCAGTTGATTTTTTAGGCTCCGGAAATCTCTTACCATCAATTAATACGCTTATTTAGCCATATAAAAAAATCGAATCACACTTTATACCCACCCATACAAACACGTCTCACTCTTCGTAGTGTATTTCGGTTTAGTAAACAGACAAGTTACCGAGATAAATGTCCGCTAGTACCTCTAAAACCAGTTCGTAAAATACATTTGGACATACACGGTGTAAAACAAAACCTGTCTTTAAAGCCGTTAACATATGATTCGTCAGAACATAATTATGTGTTCTCATTGATATTGACACCGATTAAATATAAAAAAGTAATTACTGTATATAAGTGTGATTGTATAATAGTCAAAAATAGATTTATAAATAGAGTTTTGTAGGCACGGTTTAAGCTAATTTGTACCTATTTTAATACGGCTACTACTCTGTCCAAAGAAATACCAATGATGTTAGAAAATGTGGTATTCGTTTGGAAATGATCGCCCTGGCCCTCGGCCAGCCGGGGAGCGGGGGATATGTCGAAAACAACCTCACCTCATTCCTAGCACCACGACCCTGAGTCGGCGTGCGGTTTTAGTCGGTTCGTGGGGATTTCCGCACGAAAAAAATGGGAATAGATCGCTCAATAAGTAATTTAAAAAGAACCGACTTCAAAACCAAATCACAAAAAATAGTTTCAGATAACAGAATTTAGAGAGAGACTTTAGATATTTTCGATCTGTTAGAAATCGGTGCCAACTTTGTTAGCTGGTGGTTTGCAGTATCTGAATTACCATGATGAAATTATAGCGGTTGAATTGAGAACCTAACTCCTTGTTTGGAGTCGGTTAAAACAGTGTAGTATTTTCAGGGTTTGTTTATGATGATTGATGATGGATGTGTATGTATGAAGTATGAAAGTAAATTGAACGCTGTGAAAATGAGAGGTCTGTAGCCTGTAGCCCAGATGGAGAGGCATTGAGGGGTGACTGAGGAATAGCGTGATAATGGAACATTGTTGTATGGTAGAAGATGTAGTGTCTATTATAAGTAGACTAGGTATTACTTTGCCTCTCATTGGATTGCTATTCTTCTGTGCACTCCCGGGTTTGCTGGAAGAGAACTCAACCTTGAGTTAAGCTCGCCTTTGTACATAATATGTATTTTCTTTGTTCAAATGCTATGTAAGCGTACAATAAAGTATAAAAGTAAAGTAAAGTATGCTGGTAGGTCGAAGATGTAGACAGTACTCTCAATAATAGTTGAATTTCAAAAGTGTAGGTATATTTTCGAATTTGGTGTACCTATTTGTTTCATAATTCTGACATGTTTACTATTTTTAATTAGTTATGTTAATTTTTTAATATTCTTTCATTATTATTCGCTTTTAAATGATCACGTAAGTTTAAGAGTGTATAATATTTTTGTCATAATTTTATTTTGTCTTATCTACATTATTACCATATTGGCTAAATTAAAATAATTGCATATTAACTTTCTTATTGCAGTAGACAAATATAATGTGTTTTTTTCATATTCTAAAATAATTGCGAACTACCAAAATATTATTGTTCAAGGAAATTAAACGTAAATTATGCAGAAAAAGCATTTTATAGAATAATCAAAGCAAAATCGTACGTATGGCAGAGCAAAATAGCAAAAGTAGATGGTGATTCACGCCTAATATTCAAATTAATTTAATTAGTAATTCGAATTTTAGAACCGATTTGTTACATAATTATGTGAAAACTATTAACAAGTGCAGACAAATGTATAAATTATATTATAGAACCAATTAATAATTTCGTAACAAACCTATCTTATTATCAGATTGTAAATAATAATAATAACTATTATGTCACATTAAAAGTTTTGGAAAAAAGTGAGATAACTATATTATTTTTCATAATTTTAATTTATATAATTATTTATTTAACGAATTTAAAATGTAGGTTAACGGAATTTTGGATTTGTTTTAAAGATATTTCCTAGTTTTTTGTCAACTTACTTATATATATATATATAAAAAAAAAAAAAAAAAAAAAAAAAAATTACTTATATATTTTTTAAATTGTGTGTCAAAACTATGATATAATACATTATACCATTTTCAATGACACTTTTATTCTTAAAAATAAATAAATCCTACTGATATCATAAATATTACGATGAAATACCTTGCGCAAATAAAATTATTTTTCATAAGCAATTAGTGTAAATTTTGAAACATTTCCTAGGACTCCCCAACGTCATAAGATTATTATAAGCTCTATAGTTAATGATGAATTAAAACTATAGAAAGTGGTTTATCTTCACTAATTTCCAATGATATAATAATATTTATAACTTGATAGTAATATTTAAATTCATGAGAATCTATAAAAAATGTTATTACTTATTAGTCCAATTATGTAAGATGGCTACCATAATTTATAATAAATAATTATATTAATTTGAATATTAGGTTAATACCGTAACGTGTAAATTCTATAATATTGATATCACTTTCTCTCATATTATGTGAGTTGTTAAGATTAATCGATTTTTATAATCACATGTTAGGTTTTGGTACCGGTATTTGAATGGAACCTAACATGTCTCAATCGCCACTCCTAGGTATTTTAATTGTGATGATATATCTAGGCATAATACATTACGTCAATTAACCGTGGCCTGTGGCACCACTTGATTAGAACTGGAAATAAATTGTAATTTTCCACAATAAAAACTATGTTCCATTCTTCTCCAGGTTATAACCCTGATACATTGCTGATTGTGTTACAGGTTCATTCACCTATATCTTCTATCATTCGTTACAGTTACTCAAATTGATGTTGATGATTGATGTTATTTCTTTACATAAGCAGGATAAAATAATTTTCCTTCTTTCTTTCTTTCTTTCTTAAATAGACCTCATGATCAGGTTGCTGAAGAGCAACTAAAACATCTAGAAAAGTAAATATAAATGCAAAAAAAAACAATAAATTGTTATGGTCATATTCCGATATAGGTACGTGAATTGTTAGTTGATTGCAATCCGTAAAATTCATGTTAACTTTCACAAAAATTAAAATCTTACACTCTCCTCTTATATTAGACTAGCTTTTGCCCGCGGCTCTACCCTCGTGGATGTCGGTTATCGCGACCAAACATAGTCTATGTCCTTTCTCAATGTCTAATCTACCCTTATATCAAATTTCATCAAAATCGGTTTAGTGGTTTAGACGTGAAAGCGTAACATACAGACAGACAGACAGACAGACAGACAGACAGAGTTACTTTCGCATTTATAATATTAGTATGGATTTGTGACACTTATGCGCTAACAATTTTGCTGAATTGCAAACGCATGCAATAACACGATTTTGCACAAACACCGGCAACCTGAAGTTACCATTGTGTACAATTCAAAACTCAATCGAACGCGTTGAATTGAAGTAGGTCGAAAATCTTGCTTCGTATACATGTTTATACATTGTAAAAGTTATTATAAGTATGTATTGTACAATAGGCCTGTTTTATGCTTAGTCACTTTTCACATCTTTCCACAACTTTCGATGTAAGACTATTGGTTCGTTAGCCTCGTATATTTTTATATAATTGAATATCTATGATGTTGAACAGTGAATGTGATGGCTTATTCCCAGTAGCTCTCCACCGAATTCGCTTCCACTGGGGAAAAACTAGGAATTCATTCGAAAAAAAAATCTCATTGTTCCCATTGGGTGACAACTGACAACACTCATTTTTAAATGGTCTAGTTTCCTCTACTTGAGATGCTGATTGTATTTATTATATTATTAAGTAGATCGTTGCCTGGAAGAGCCCGGAATAGATAGTTTGCAGTGGCCATTCGTACATTTTCATACTTTTGTCCGTACATGTACTGTAATTCATTTGTGTACAACAATTATCTTATTTTATCATTTCCAATAGGCACGGAGGCTTAAGAATAGTGCCTGGCCGACGTTAGTAGCTATTCATTGTTAGGGTCATAATCATATGTTATGTCTAGCACTACCTACGAATAAGTGAACGCAATAACATTGGTAATAACTTTTAATCGAACCGGATGAACGGTACCGCAGTGCATAAAATACAAACAAAACACATACTATACATTCTATATATCAGATCAAGAAAGCCAATAAAACTCATCAGTTATTAATGAAAGCTAGAATCTATTAAATTAAGAATCGTATTTTTATATTAATGAGTATCTCGTGGACTACATTATATAACATTGTTAACGTATATAATATAATCAAATAACTGATAACTAACAAATTTAAATATAATTTAATTTTTATTCAATAATGTGATATAATTTTTATTTATTATAACTTTCTATTAAAATTTGGGTCATAATATCTTATATAATCAGTACTAGTCGTGCATTGGTCGAAATTCAAAAGTATTTCATTACTTTTTTCGTTATTTCTAGCTTTCTACACTTCTAAATTTAAAATTTGAAGAATGCTCTAAATCTCACTTTATTGTATGAACCTCTGCTGTTCGGTAAATTCAAAGCCTGGTTTTAAAATCCTTTTGACGCATAAAATCTTATAAGTACGTTAAACACCAACTCATAATTTTATGGTTTTATGCAGATGAATTGGATTAGACAGCTACGTAAAATACCAACTAAGCATAATTCTTCAATTAGAGGTTTACGGTAAAGATTAGGGTGATTAGTATGAATTTTAAGGGGTTTTCCATAGGCCTTACATTAAAATAAAAAATAGCCCTTCCCCTTAATCAAATTAGGCGTGAAATATGCATACGAAAAGACAAGCTAGGGTGGACTTACGTGACTTCAAGGTAATTTTAATGTGATCTAAAGGTGAGATTAAGCCAAGTGTGATCGCCGAGAAAAATCATATTAATAAGTACGATTTCGTTTTAATTATGCCTAACTCATAATGCCTCTTGCCTTGTCTGTATAAAACCTCATATGTCCCTTACTAGAACTATATAGTTGCAAAAACCTCTGCTATTAGTTTCTATGGTTATATATCAACAATTTAAAAACTATGAAGTGGCTAATATTTTTTTGTTATACGTAATTTCGCGGATAGGCTTCGCGTGTTAAGAGGTTTTGCCGCGAGCCATAAAAATTGGCGTTTCTTAAAGAACCGTTTCCGTTGCTTATAGCTTTTGGCACGAAGTTATTAATTGGCGTTCTGGTTTTTAGAACATTTATTTCCTTTTTTAACGGACGCAGAAAATTAGGGGTCATTTTTCTGTTCTTCTGTTTATCTGTTTTTAAATGATACAAATATGATATTGGAACTTGGTGCAACAGTTTCAATTGGTAGTTAAGACTCAATAGATACAGTCAGCAAAAAGGACAACTATCCTTCTTTGAATGAAAAGCTTTGATAGCCTCTGTGGCGTGGCGGTAGTGAAAGCGACTGCTACGTAAGAAGCGCGGGTTCGATCCATGCACAATGCAAATATTTGTAAGCATGATTATGGCTATTTGCATTGGTCTGGGTGTTTCTAAGTACAATATATATGTATGTACAAAAAATATCTAAGTAGGTATTATGTTTATCCGCATTCTAGATTCCATATCACAAACTAGTTAAGCTTACCATAGATAGAGTTGTCTAGAATATTGTGGGCTATTACCTTTGCAGAATGTATGTTCGTACACTTCAACTGACCTATTTCCACTACCAAATTCCAAAAAATAAATGCACTGGAGGTATACCATTTTGCAGGCTAGTTTTACATACACCTCGATGTTTTTAACGGGGAGATGCACCCATACATATATAAATGAAACTGACGCTACCTCTGCACAAAGATTCTCAAGTAAGTAGCCTATAACAGAAGCCAATAATAAACTCTAACATAGTTATATGTGCATAATAAACTACCACTTAAGTGCTTCTAAAGCGAAGTTCAAAGAGAAACGACTCAATTTAAAACATTGTTGCCAATCTATGAAACCAGATAGGTACTAAGTTGGTCCTTATCTGCGGTCTTACTTTGAAAAGAAACCTTTGGCTGGTAATTAAAAATATATAACTACTATTTAGCTGTTGTAACGGCCGTTCCCAATACCATACTGACAGTTAAAGATAGATCGCATCTACAGTTAAAGTGCTCGGCTGTTTAAATTCAAAACATAGTAACTCCTATTTCACACCAATTTCGGAAATAAAATTTCGCGCGATGCGCTTTCCCGCAAAAAAATCAGTTACCATGTTTTCAATTTAAACAGCCGATACGTTAAATTTGACTGCTGTGATCTATCTTCAACTGTAAGTATGTTATTGGGACCGGCCGTATGATGTAAACTATCCTACCTTTCAAGTTGGATCAAACTGAACATGGTGTGCAACGCGTGCTGTAAAGCACCTGAAATGTCGGCAAAAGTAAGTTTTCCGAAGTTTTATCGCGTGAATCTCTAGTCGTGTATCTCTAGTCATTTATCAATTGTTTTACAACTCAGTAATTAGTTTCAATCTAGCCATAATACGATTGAACTTCTATATTTTCCGTGAAACGACTGACATATGCAATAGCAAAAAAATAGTAGCATTCCCGTTACTGACGGACGAGGAAGATATACATAAATGATAATATCATCACGGTAGCAGTCACGTGCTAAAGCTTCGCCATAAAATTGATATTATTAGCCCACTGTTGGACAAAGTACCGTTATCGGTAAAGTAAACCATTAAGCAGTGAATTAAGGTCACAGGTTTTTGTGCAATGTATCTTTCACAGTAATTCACAGTAAGCTTTAAGAAAATACATTCTTAACGTTACTATTTATTTCATTTTATTTATTAACTATTTATATTATTTTTATATATGCTTTTTACCATCTAGCGTGTGCAGTCAATTAGCTGTACAAATATATAACAGCTACTTATATTTTTTTTAAAGAATATTAGAACCGAAATTACTAATATTCCCTCTAACCCGTCTAGCTAAGCTAAATTGCTTGTGTTAGGAGTGGGTTCACGTCGGTAGTGTAATGGCCAGAATTCGAACCTGGGACCTTTCGACCGTAAGGCCGTCTCCTCTCACGAGCTCTTCCAATTAGTCCCACCCTCTCCTTTCCTTCACAGGACGACACGTGCAGGGCTAAGATGCCATCCATATACAGTGCAGAGTATAGCTGCTAGAACCAAGCGGTTCAGTGACTCATTCCTATGCCGCACGACTAAGACATGGAACTCTCTGTCAGCTCACGTGTTTCCTTCTTCCTAGAGTCCCGGGGTCCTTTAAGCGGGGCGTGAAAAGGTATCTAATGAGGCCGTCAAGCTGAGTGCCATCACTGTTAACATGGTTCATGTTTGCGATAGTGACCCTCTCTCCGAGACTTAGCCTTTAGCTTAACATCAGGCGAGGTGAAGTCAAATTGACGTGTCATAGATAAAAAATAAAATAAAAAAAACCGTGAAGCTATCGACGCTTTTTATTTTATTACTTTTTACTCATTAGGTATCGTTACAGCTAATAAGGCTCTTATTTGTCACTTACTACTTCTTATTTCGTTCGGTTTATTGTAATTAATCTACTAGCATCGACAAATAGAAGTGTGACATCTCCACTTATCTGTGGAGAGGCCTAAATGGATTGTGTGTAGGTATATAATATTGTACTTCCTCTATGCTAATTTACCTTGCTTTTTGCTTATATCTGTCAAAGTTAGCTTCGTCCATGTAATATTCTGGCTGCTAAACTTAAATCTCAACCAGTAGGTATCTATAATTTTTTTCTAGTTGACGCAATTTTTTTTGTTTCATTTCAAGATGTTCCCAATTTTATAACTAGTAATTATTAAGTTATACACAAGTATTATAAAACCAAATTAAATTTAAAATAGTTACATCATAACCTTAATTCAAAATTAATAGTAATAATAAATAAACAGTAATTAAAATCTGCGGCAGCCTAGTGGTATGGGTAATGGACTGCTGAGACGAGGTCTCGGGTTCGATCCCAGGTTTATCATGGCACACACCAATGACTTCTCGATGCTTTTCGAAGTTATGTGTGTATTTATCGCAGGTTTATAAGTGCCCGGTTAATGGCAATAGGCTCGCCACCTATTACATTGGGACCTAAACATAAACTGGCGAAAGGTGGGTGCTATTATAGCATATCTGCCTACCCCTTCGGGGAATACAGGCGTGAGTTTATGTTTATGTATGTATGTAAAATTAATTAAGTTTTATATAATATCAATATTTAAACAGATTTTTTATATCTGTGAACAGGCCCCTTTATTAATAACGCACAACCCTAGTTTGTATAAATAAAGAACATTAGTATAAATTAATAATTACTTATGCAATTAATTTATATTGCATGAACTAAATGCATGATGTATCTACTTAATGTAATACAAGCAGTACCAACCGGTAGAGCGTTCGACTACCAAGTCAGAAATCACGGGTTCCAGGTTCATTTACCACTCAGTGCAAATATTTGTAAACATGAATATGCATATTTTCAGCAGTATTATATTTTTATAAAAAAAACCGAAGTTATCTAAGTATAATCATCCGCATTCTAATTTGGAACAGGTTGGTTAAGCTATGCATAAGTGCTATCATATTTAATTTAATATTTACCTAAATATCTTAAAATACTTTTTTTTACACTGTCATGAAGGCAGATCACGTATTATTTCAATAAAAAAACAATACATAATTGCCCAAATTATTCTTTAAAACATTCCTATTATAAATTAATCTCACTTATTATGTTCACCATTCAAAAAAAGTTTATTAATCTGTGCAAAAAACTCACCTCCAAAAAAAATCTCTCAAAGCAAAATCAAATTCACAATAAACACAGAATCACTTCACAATATCACGCACACATTATATTTCCAAACGACATCAACGCCGTGCGCTTGCGCACTGTGCACCGTTGCGACTAACGCGAGTGTCAAGTTTACGGCCGTATTCTGGTGCATTCGGCCGCTCTACTCGACACAACTCGTTTTAACATCGCCAGGAAAATTATGTAACTTTTTGGAATTTTTGTAACACTAAAATTCAAAAAAGTTTTCAAAATTATTTTTGTCATACTTTGGATATTAGGTAATGTGGTAGATAATAGTTGTATTTATTTTTAAAATTATGTCCCAAATAAACTTTTTAACTTTTATCAAACGTTACACATGGTAATTATAAAGAAATAATAAATATCAGATACGTAATAAATACAGACCAAACAATAAAAAAGAAAAATATCTTATGGACACAGTATGGCCAGTAAGTAATCCAATAATAATGTAGAGAACACTCAGTAGCATTTTTTGCTTCACATAAATTGTTATTTAGATATTATTTATTTATGTATATAATTCATGTACTACCAAAATCCAAGCCAGCGACATACAGGAACTGCTACCTGCAACTACTACTTGAAAACTACTTAAATTACCAAACGAAAACAATTGGCTAAGTCACCTCTTAAATTGATGTTATCAATTTAAAACTTTTTAAAATTAATTAATAATTAAGAATTAAAATTTAATGATTAATTACGAATTAAAATTTAAAAATAAATAATAATTTATAATTAAAGTTTGAAAATAAATAATAATTTATAATTAAAATTCAAAAATAATTAAAAATTATTAACTCTATTTTTCCTTTGAAGGAATTTTTACAGCATTAAGCATGCTAACTATACAAATCTATTCTTTTTTAATCTACGATTTGTATAGTTAGCATACTTAATGCTGTAAAAATTCCTTCAATTGTTTGGGCGGAGTTATCAAAAATCAATGTTTAAAAATGATCGTAACATCATTCATTGATTCCGATAGTTCGTAAGAAAATCGGTAGATGACGCCACGTCGCCTTAAAGACGTATAAGATGGGAAATTTGAATCATATCGGGCGTGTCTCGGTAGCCGAATTGGTCAGGCATTCCCCCTGTAAGGGAAAGACTGCGGGTTCGAGTCCCACCCGAGAAGATTCTTTTTCCCTATGTATTCGATCTATTTTTCCTGTACTTACATAAACACTTGCATAATTTATAGAAGGTTCTTTCATTATATCCTATTCAAATAATATAAAACTCACTAAACGATACTAAAACGATACAATTACGATATTTGTACACTAAAATAAGCCTACTCTCGCAGATTACACGCGTTGGTGACGGTCAGCGGAACCTTAGAAGAATATCACCTTTATTGTCTTCTCAATAAAGCTGCCCTTTGAATGAAGCTAATTACGGTTTAGTTATGAAGCTGGGTATATATATTTAACTATTAAGTTTAACCGAATTCCAAAATCCTTGTGATGCCCTTCTTGAGAATTCTAACTCGTTGGGCATAACCACAGCAGGTAGATCATTCCACGTTAAATTGCTTTTGAAAACTGAATACCTGAATACCTATTTAACTAAGCTACGGTTTTAACTTAACCCAATAAAAATGTCACGGGTTTCAAAGCTTTGGATGCCGTTAGCAAGTGTTAAAAGGTCACTTTATTGGAATCATATCCATACTTAATATTATAAATGCGAAGGTAAGTCTGTCTGTCTGTCTGTATGTAAACCACTGAACCGATTTTGATGAAATTGGGTACAGGGGTAGATTAGACCTTGAGAAAAGACATAGGCTATGTTTGGTCGCGATAACCAACATCCACGCGGGCGGAGCCGCGGGCAAAAGCTAGTATGATAATATTTTATCATGCGGCAATTTTTACTTGAAATTAGAATCTGCTTAGTAAACGAATTGCTGTGATTCTGCTCATGTAAGGGAGCATTTTACGAATTTTATAGTGTTCTATTGCGATTTACTGGAAATTCATAATGTTTCTTGTTTTTAGCGGAATCGCTCAATGTGACCTTTTTAGAGTAGGTACTATTTATGACAATTTTTTTTTTTAGTTAAAGAACACGTCAATTTAACTTTACCTCGCCTGATGATAAGCTAAAGGCAAAATCTAGGAAAGAGGGTCACATATACATATAACTATGGTGGCACTCAGCTTGACGGCCTCATCATATGTATTTTCGCACCCCGCTTAAAGGACCCAGGACTGTAGGAAGAAGGAAACACGTGAGCTGGCAAGGAGTTCAAGGTCTTAATGGTACGGCATAGGAATGATTCACCGAACCACTTGGCGCAGCAGAATTATTGTATAGGATCGTGTAAGGGGGGTTAATGACCGAACGGTTTTTTTATATCACTCGGGTGACAGACAGACACACGGACCACCTGATGGAAATGGTTACTCGGGCTTACAGACTAGTGCACACTAGGCCACGGAGCCTTTAGCATACTTTAAAAAAAGATTTATAATAAAAAGAGTAGTTTCCATGGAGAAGGAAATGATAGCGGAGTTGTTGCAAGGCAATCGAGTCGCGTGCCATTCAAACGTCAAAATGGACTCATTCGGTAGGAACGTTATACCTTGAAGTCCTTCGACTTTTGACACCCCGCGCGTCTCTCTTCCCACCCGCATTCGGCGACGCGTTTTTATTAGGAGAAATATCAATGGGGCATCTCCGTTACTTAATCATATTCTGTCCTCCGTAGTAGTTTCATTCCTAGAAAAAAGTTGGTATAACATTTTATTACCATGGTTAAAATACATTTTCATAATAATTCTTTTACAACGAGTCACTATAATAGCACTTTAGTTGGAAATGGTGGTTTTATAATAATATAAAAATATTTTCACGTAGCCAGGCACCTAGAGTATTGTGGTTAAGTGGTGCATGCTAGTGCAAGGAGATGGTCGTTACTTGTAGCAATAAAAAACCGGACAAGTGTGAGTTGAATTTATGTAGAGGGGGTTCCGTATGAGGAATAACATGTATTAAGTTGGTTTGGATTATAAAATGAGCGAGGCGTAAGTGTGATGATTGACCAGGGATGGACTACAATAAAGAAATTATATAGGTACCTTTAATAAACAATTAAAAGTTGAATTAAGTAAAAGTTGAAGGAATTTTTACAGCATTAAGTATGCTAACTATACAAATCGAATACATAGGGAAAAAGAATCTTCTCGGGCGGGACTTTTCCCTATGTATTCGATTTGTATAGTTAGCATACTTAATGCTGTAAAAATTCCTTCAATTGTTTGGGCGCAGTTATCAAAAATCAATGTTTAAAAATGATTGTAACATCATTCATTGATTTCGATAGTTCGTAAGAAAATCGGTAGATGACGCCACGTCGCCTTAAAGACGTATAAGATGGGAAATTTGAATCATATCGGGCGTGTCTCGGTAGCCGAATTGGTCAGGCATTCCCCCTGTAAGGGAAAGACTGCGGGTTCGAGTCCCGCCCGAGATGATTCTTTTTCCCTATGTATTCGATTTGTATAGTTAGCATACTTAATGCTGTAAAAATTCCTTCAACTTTTACTTAATTCAACTTTTAATTGTTTATTAAAGGTATATAATTTCTTTATTGTATACCATCCCTGGTCAAAGTTTTTTTAGTATTTAATTAAAAGTAAACTGGCCCATCTTTTATGTTCTTGTAAATATTTTAGTTTCTTACTAATTATTATACTAATTGACTTGAATATTTTTGTTCTTAATTGAATTGAAATAGAACATTAAACATATATCAAACTAGCTAACCCGGCGAACTTCGTACCGCCAATTTTTTCCCGCCGCGTTGCATCAGATCCCGTTCCCGTTACACCCTCTACTATATTAAGCATGTATTATACATACAAACATTCCTCTTGAATCACCCTATCTATTTAAATAAACTGCTTCAAAATCCGTTACGTAGTTTTAAAGATATAAGCGTACATAGGGACGAACAGACAGAGACTTTGTTTTATACTATGTGGTGATAAATTGTAGTTTTTTTTTACTAGGTAAACAATACTTCTTGTTAGTTTTCGTTGGTTAATATAAAAATTATTTAAACTATTTACATTTATTTTAAACTAGCTTTTGACCGCGGCTCCGCCCGCGTGGTTGTCGGTTATCGCGACAAAACATAGCCTATGTCCTTTCTCAAGGTCTAATCTACCCCCATACCAAATTTCATCAAAATCGGTACAGAGTTTTAGGCGTGAAAGCGTAACATACAGACAGACAGACAGACACACAGACAGACAGAAAGACAGACAGACAGACAGACAGACAGAAAGACAGACAGACAGACAGACAGACAGAGTTACTTTCGCATTTATAATATTAGTATGGATTCACAGTTTTATATCAGAAAATTGCATGTAATGGTATCAAATTATATGGTTCGGTTTTGTAATTTCAGAGTGCTTATTTTTCCATGCGGAAATCCCCTCGGATACCTCCCCTGCCGGAGTCGGAAGGGGGGGTTTATGACAGACTCGAACCAACTAAAACCGCACGCCAACTGTGGATTGTAGTGCTTTTAGGTTAGGTTGTCTTCGACATATCCTCTTTGGGAGTCGGGAGGGGGGACAACGGTGTCCCCGACTCGCCCCCGGAATGGGGAGCCGCGCGCTCCCAGGCCCGCGCTCATAGGGGACGGTCAGAGTGCATTGTCGTTTAGAGACAGACATACGAGTAATCTAATAAGGATTCTGCTATCTAATTCCTTTGTGAGTAACCCTAAAAATAACGTCTTTTATAATCCTTTTAATCATAGATTACGGAGAAAGATGTTCTTATCTGAAGACGACATTCTTGTATATTCCTTCTGTACCGGTAATCTGGTTCAACGTTGACAGTTAATTCTTAGATGCTAGCCTTTAGCTTAAACTTCTTTAACCGACTGCTAAAAAATTGCCTTATTTCCTTTTATTTTCACATACGAACTAGCCAAATGAATAGAATACCAAAAATATCGTACGGGCACATAAAAGGAAATCAGTAAACTTCCTTTTGCCAAAAGGCATCTGATGACGTCGTCAAGCTGAAATGGTACATGTTTACGGTGGTGACCTTCTTTCCGAGAATTTGCCTTTAACTTACCACCAGGTGAAGTCAAATTGATGTGTCCTTTAAAAAAAGCACTTACTTAGATACAATTATTAGTGCTACGTCTTTAAATTTAAAGTGCCTAGGCTCTATGACAATATTAAGCAGAACGGGGATAGGCAACGAACTATATAATACGAGCTCTTATAGGAATCTTTAACGGTATTATTCCAAGGTGAAGTCGGGCACGGGCCCACAAACAAAATAGTACCTACTAGCTTTTGCCCGCGGCTCCGCCCGCGTGAATATCGGTTATCGCGACCAAACATAGCCTATGTCCTATCTCAAGGTATAATCTACCCTTATACCAAATTTCATCAAAATCGGTTCCGTGGTTTGGGCATGAAAGCGTAACATACAGACAGACAGAGTTACTTTCGCATTTATAATATTAGTATGGATTTTAGCAAGAAGTTTCAAAAGTTAAGCCAAATTTGCAGTTAGACTGATAAAACGGACCCTTGATTCACAGCTAAAGGCTTCGGGAGTGACTGGGAATTATGCTAAGATGAAGTAGAAGGTACTTAGCAACTTTCTACCATAATATCCACGTGGACAGAGCCGTGAACCAACTAGTAAGAAGGTACGTACGGAGCGTTTCAGTGACTCATTCCTATGCCGCACCATTAATACCTGGAACTCCCTGCCAGCTCACGTGTTTCCTCCTTACTACA
Organism: Eilema sororculum; assembly: GCA_914829495.1. Lineage (NCBI taxonomy): Eukaryota > Metazoa > Arthropoda > Insecta > Lepidoptera > Erebidae > Eilema > Eilema sororculum. The sequence goes on from OU618541.1 coordinate 22,943,839, forward strand.
GTCCCGGGTCCTTTAAGCGGAGCGTGAAAATGCATCTGATGAGGCCGTTAAGCTGAGTGCCACAACTGTTAACATGGAATATGTTTACGATGGTGACCCTCTTTCCGAGACTTTGCAGTCAAATTGACGTCAGACGTGTCCTTTATAAAAAAAAAGTACATAAATACACTCACGTCTGTAAATCCCCAGGGAGGTAAGCATAGTTGCATTAGCACCCACAATTCGCCAATTATGGTTTTCGGTCCCACGACGTAATATGAAGACAAAGGCAATAGGCTCACCCAGCCTATTGCCATCTAGCAGGCATTTGTCTTGGGCTCTCTGTTAACTGTTGAATGGAGAACAACCCTATCCCTTAGTCGCCATTTGCGACACCCACAGGAAGAGCTGGGGTGGTCCTATTCTACTCCATTGGGAACCAACACGACAATTATAAAAAAATAGTAGCAGTAAAAAAAAATATTTCAAAAAGACTTTCTCGAACCGCAGTACAAAAAGCTGTATGTTTACTGCCGGATGAAGAATAGCCCTATCCTTTAGTCGCCTTTACTGACATCCACAGGAAGAGCTGTGGTGGTCCTATTCTACACCACCGGGAACCAACACGACATGTAGTACCACTAAAACATAAATATTAAAAAAAAAGACTTTCTCGAACCGCAGTACAAAAAGCTGTATGTTTACCGTCGGATGAAGAACAGCCCTATCCTTTAGTCGCCTTTATTGACATCCACAGGAAGAGCTGTGGTGGTCCTATTCTACACCACCGGGAACCAACACGACATGTAGTACCACTAAAACATAAAAATAAATAAAAAAGACTTTCTCGAACCGCAGTACAAAAAGCTGTATGTTTACCGTCGGATGAAGAACAGCCCTATCCTTTAGTCGCCTTTACTGACATCCACAGGAAGAGCTGTGGTGGTCCTATTCTACACCACCGGGAACCAACACGACATGTAGTACCACTAAAACATAAATATTAAAAAAAAAAGACTTTCTCGAACCGCAGTACAAAAAGTTGGAGTATGTTACCTTAGAGTCGATTACGCGACCAATTTTGTTCATCCGACCAAAAAAAGCTAATTGAATTCTTCTTCCTCTTAACCTTTATAAAAAGCAATGGAAGTATTCACTGTAATTGGTATTCGTATTAAGTTTGTGTAATTTGCACTTAAGAACCAATTTGTTATGTGACCATTGTTGTTTGAATCGCATCTTTAAAATATTTTTTTCTGTTTCATCTCGCCAGTATTATATTTGATTCGATAAGCTGATGCAGTAATGTAGATATTATTTGGCCATGTCGATATTTTAACTGATGATAAAAACAACAATACTTGTCAAAAATACCAAGTTTTATTCATAGGTACACTAAACACTAATTATATTCCAAAGAAGCTTCTATGTCTGCTAGAAGTGCCTGAGCATTTTAATGATCGGTCAGTTAGTGAGTGAGTGAGGGACAAAATTAAGAAACTTTGTCTCGTTAGAATTTTTAAATTACTAGCTCAAATTTAATGAAATTTGAAATATACAGAGTATATACAATGTCTATTTAGTTACTGAAAATACAGGCTTCCAGCTTTATCCACAACGAAGTTATGAGGGGTCGAAAATGGCCTGAACTGCTTCGAAAAAATAATGGTGCAGCCGTGTCGCATTTTTTATTCAACATTCAATGTTCTATAATTTCTCAATTTAATATTCCTCTTTCTAGGCGCTACTGGAGAGGAAGAGGCACAACAAACTCCACCGTGACAAGACGTCAATTTACAAGTACGAATGTTATGTTTCCCCGTGGCCACGGTTCCTAAAATCAACCGAAACGTTTAAAACGACACGACTTGTAAATCGCGAAAACTTTATACCCACTGTCTAACCCTTCAGCAATATAAAGTAGTACCTAAGTGGTACTAAAATAGTATTTAACCAATCCTTACTCCTAAAGTAGCTAGCGCAAAAGAACCAAGTGCTAAAATGCAGAAACAAATTCTATAACTCTAAACATACAAAATAAATGTAAAGTTTCTCCGCATGTCCGTTGGACAAACGTCGCTAAGTAAAACCTGACATGTGGAAGACTTGTAAACATAGGTCCATCGCTACGCCAGGGGCGAAAAATTAAATAAATTAAGAATAGGCTGGGGTGCCAGTTAAAGCGTTTTTATAAAATACTTTTTGTCCGGAAAAACATGCCTACTCAAACACATTATTTTTGTAAATACATACATATTATACGTAAAAACACCCAGACTAAAATGTAAATAGCCATATTTATGCATACAAATTTTTGTACTGAGCGGGGATCGAACCCGCGCCCCCTGCGTAGCGGCTGCGTTCACTACCGCAACACCACAGAGGCTGTCATGGATCCATTCTCCTTTGAAAATAAATAGATTTTCATAGTTATAAGTAATATTTAATGAAAAGCTAATCAAATTATGAGTGATTCTGAAATGTAATCAGGTTTTGGACCATTTTGAAAAAATGGCTGGCCACCACGGAGGACAGAATTCATTTCCTTCTCCATGAAACTACTGAATTAAATACTTATCTTTTTAAAAAGAACACGTCAATTTGACTTCACCTCGCTTGATGGTAAGATAAAGGCAAAGTCTCGGAAAGAGGCTCACCATTGACAGCCTCCGTGGCGTGGTGGTAGTGAACGCGACTGCCACGCAGGAGGCGCGGGTTCGATTCCCGCTCAGTGCAAATATTTGTATGCATGAATATGGCTATTTGCATTGGTTTGGGGGTTTCTATGTATAATATGTATGTATTTACAACAAAAAAGTATCTAAGTATTGTTTATCCGCATTCTAGATTCCATAACACAAGCTATAAAAGCTTACCATGGGTCTAGATAGCGTTGTGTAGAATGTTGTGGAATATTTATTTATTATTATTTATTTATCGTAAACATGTAGGTACCATGTTAACAGTGGTGGCACTCAGCTTAATGGCTCCATCAGGTGCCTTTTCCCGCCCCGCTTAAAGGACCCGGGACTGTAGGAAGAAGGAAACACGTGAGCTGGCAGGGAGTTCCAGGTCTTAATGGTGCGACATCTTAGGGTCCCTTAAAACTCAACGCACTTCTTTAATTAATGGAATAGTGATTACCTGTGCCTGTTGAAGGCGTTTTGTAATCTTATTATATCAAGTACATCCTTAGTGGCGAAATATTTATGACTTGATGACTAGCGGATATTGTTGTGGAGTGATCGTGTTATTTGTATACAGGGTGAGCTTAGAGTACAATATGTTTTATTGTGTTTGATATATAATTTTCAAAGATATCACAATGAAATATTTTTAAATAATATTAACAAAAGATAGGTTACTTTTATTTCATTCCACAACAAATGTACAATATAGTAAATTATGCTAACTAAAAATGAGAAAAATTACTGAGTAAAAAAGTTTTTATTCGTTTTTTTTACTTTACTTCTGTAAATATGACTATCTTCTTTCCGCAATTTTGACAACATGGGTTTCAGAATTGAATCTAGAGATAAGTAAGTTAAAATGGTTGTTTACCAGAATATAAAGTATTCCATCTTTCAAAGATTATTAGTGTATTCACACACACATTCACACACACAAAACGATAGTGTTAATAAATAGCGATTATAATTTGCCTGCCTTGTTCAAATCCATTTGGCCGTCATTGCGTGTTTGATTACAAAGATAAACTTAGTAGTACCTTTTTAAAATATCTAACAAATTAGATTATACATTTTCTTATATCCAAAAATCCATATCCATACTTTCATACTAATATTATAAATACGAAAGTAACTCTGTCTGTCTGTCTGTCTGTCTGTCTGTCTGTCTATCTGTATGTTACGCTTTAAAGCCTAAGCCACTGAACCGATTTTGATGAAATTTGGTATAAAGGTAGATTAGACCTTGAGAAAGGACATAGGCTATGGTTGGTTGCGATAACCGACATCCACGCTGGCGGAGCCGCGGGCAAAAGCTAGTAGTATATAATTTGATGTTTTTAACTGAATTGTATTTCTCATTGTTTTACTTGGTATTACAGTTATAATCGTAAATTAAAATTTTCAAAGACCCCCGTCGACACTCCCCGTCCCTACTCAAACCAACTCAACAACGGCTGAACCGATTTTCATCAAATATATTTAAGAACATTTGCACATAAGTCACCTTCAATACAAAAAAATAATACATATTTTTACCACTTTTGTGCTTAATATAATACTTTTTATTTAGATATATCTAATTCAAAATATAACAGGAGAATTTTTAGTAAATTTTAAATTGTTTAAGTATCATACTGTATATCGCAGGTTTTTAAACACACCCGCTCAATAAGCTCTCTTCCGGTGATCTTGAAACAGTAAAGTTCTGATGGTATTATTTATTTTAGCTAACATTCACTTTGCCCTACTTTTTATGTGATATTATTAAATAATAATAATAAATATTTCCCAACATCAGCAGTATGTTGTATGGTAAGCATATGTTAACTTGCTTGTGTTATGGAATCTAGAATGCGGATAGACACACTTAAATACTTTTTTTTTGTAAATACATACATATTATACATAGAAACACCCAGACCAATGAATGTAGCCATATTCATGCATACAGATATTTGCACTGAGCGGGAATCGAAACCGCGCCTCCTGCGTGGCAGTAGCGTTCACCGAGGCTGTCACAATATGTCAAAATGGATATCACAATAAAAATAATCACATGATATACAATACAATACAATACAAATATTCTTTATTGTACACCAAAAACAATATTTACAGAAAAGTTAAATACAAATTACAGTATATTATGAGGCAGTACAAATGGCGGTCTTATCGCTAGGCGCGATTTCTCACAGACAACCTGTGACAATGGAGTCTGTGCAGTGGAGTTATGCATGGGCAGTTTAGTGGTGCACAAATGTCAACATTTTTGTTTTAATTATATTAATACAAATACGATAGTTAGATACATACATATCTTTATATATAAATATATACACACACATATACATACACACATACACATAAACACATATACACATACGCAGAAAGATGAAATACCTATATTTACTATATAAAAACAAATGTATAAAATATATACCCATATAAACATAATTTTATATACACTGAAATATTCTAACCTAATACTTTATGGATACTGAATAAAAGTACGTATATTATACTTATACATATTATGGAAGACAACATAGAGATAAAGGCAGTTATAATGACAGGTAGTAGTTGTTAACCATATTTTTAAAAATTGGAAGAGATTGTGCACGCCTTATATGCACCGGTAGAGCATTCCACAGACGAGCAGCCTGTACTGAAAAGGATTTATCATATATAAAAAAAATATGACCAATATTTTGATACCTATAACTCCTATAAGCTACAGTGTGTATCATTTCCTTCAGATTTTATATTCCAGCAGCAATGTGTAATGCTATCGCAAAATTTCGCAGGTTTGAGAGCGGAATTCACATATTACACAAAGTACATTAATTAAAGTTGATCTAAACTGTGTTTATCAGAAATTATGTTTAGGTATATGTATACCGTGAGAATTCATTTATTTAAATATTCAGTACAGTAATTGACTCTATTTCGCTTGATGGTAAGGAGTTAAAGTGTACATACGAGAAAAAAGGAAGATACGATGGAGATAAGTCCTCTTTGTCAGACGCTTATAGGTAGGTAGGCACTTAATTCTAAATGATAGCCCCTATCATTACAAAAATCGGTTGTCTGTAAAGTAGGTTTACTGACGATAGTTGAACGTGACAAGGTCATAAGAAAATACTGATGGAATGGTTACATTTTTTAAAAGAAAATTTTAATTTTATTTGTATGATTGGTCGCTCGTTCTGTGCTCTCGCTTGCACTTCAAGCCTTAAATGGAACGCCTTAGAGCGAGGTAACGCCGCATGACGTCATGTTTTTCGTGCGTGCAGCCGGCTCCATCGAATTACAAGACGTTGTCACGTCAAAAATAAAGAAAAGTGAAGCAGATGTACAAATGCGTTATGGCAGTGGTTTCCAGTGATGAATACCTTTTTTTGCAAAAACAAATGTATACAGAAAAATATTCCTGTGTCTGAAAACTACATAGAAAAACGAATCAAATCCTTCGTCTGAGTTACAGACAGAGTTCCGTGTCATCTTAAAAGATGTCTTCCTAAGCGAAGATTTATTCGTCCGCTGACACTGGGACCATATCACAAACACCTCCGAACCATTATAAAACCAATAGAAGTAAAGCAGTGGCTTCCAGCACGCGATACCGTTGCTCGACACTCAACGCTCAACGCCCAGCGCAGGGTCGCTCGGGGCTGAGCAGAGTGCTGGCATCCCGAGAATTTCAACTGATTTACCGGTCTTTTTGCTAAGACTAGCTGATGCTTGTACAGATGAATGTCAAGTAACATACGGGAAATATTAAGTCTAAATCAATTAAGTAACAAAAAAATTAATTATTTATGGCTACGTTCTCATACGACCCACAAATTTGGACCCGCGCTCAAAATTCTTCGTGTGACATCATTTTATGTACGTCTTCGACCACAAAAATGAAATCTATTCCTTCAGTGTCCGTCGTGAATAACCAGACAAGAATTACATTTTCAGAATCGGTCTTAAATGAAACATACTTAACCTATTTCATTTTAATTTCTCCAGTATGACTAATTTACAATCAAATCCTACAATTACTGCCCCGTGGCACTACGCAATGATACTACTGGTAGTGTCAAGGGTATAATCCTTTCTACATGGAACTACCGACAGTGTCACAGGTAATATAAACTCCCCATGAAATCATCGGTAGGGTCAAAGGTAAATGATAGTATAAGATTCACTTACGGATTGAGGAGTTTGGTTTTAAAGTCAGAATGTGAGCTTCAAATCCCAGCCATCCGTGACCCCCTTCGAAAAGCAAGATCCCAGGTGTCATCATTATAAAAAGCGGTCATGCGTGCGAGCGGTATAATATAGTTATATAGAGGCTTTTATTTTTTTTATATGTATTATATTCTACTGCACCCCGTTGGATGGTCAGAAGCAAGGGGGAAGAAGACGACAAGAACTAGAAAGAGGAAATGATTTCAGTCGGTTGTGAGAACATGAAACCATTTGAAAAAATTTCTAACTATACTAATCGAATACATAGGGACAAATGAAACTTCTCGGGTGGGAATCGAACACGCGATCTTACCCTTCGCCTTAAAGACGGATCAAAAAAGAAGGGAAATTTGAATCTCAGCGGACGTGTCTCGGTAGCCGAGTTGGTCAAGGCATTCCGCCTGTAAGGGAAAGATCGCGAGTTCGAGTCCCGCCCGAAAAGTTTCCATATTTCCTATGTATTCGATTTGTATTCGATGATTTCAATTCCACGCGTGTGGAACCTGGGTACAGCGCAAAACCTGAAAACTATACCTACGATCAATTATTCCGCTAATGTTTTTTTCGTATGTTCCTGAACTTCCACTTAATATTTTCTGTGTAGAAAGAACAGGAATGGATTAGAATTCCACGCAGGCGTAGCCACGGTCAATTACTTCTTCAGCTCCATCTTTATCCTAGTGTTAATCCCAGCCGGTGTCCGCTTTATCAGTCTAACTGGAGATTTGACTAAACTTCAATATTTCATGTGAAGCGACAGACTTACCTCCACAACCCAAATGCAATATCAAAGCATTGCAGTTGTTAGATTTTTTACGGCTCCAACTACACGTAATGCCTGCCATAGATGTTCGTATGACAACCGGGACCGACGGCTTAACGTGCTCTCCGTGGCACGACCAAAACACTGCAAATACCAATATTCATGCATACGGAGACAGCCTCCGTAGCGTAGCGGTAGTGAACGCGGGCGCTACGCAGGAGGCACGGGTTCGATCCCCGCTCAATGCAAATATTTGTATGCATGAATATGGGTATTTGCATTGATCTGGTCGTGCCTCGAAGAGCACGTTAATCCGTCGGTCCCGGTTGCCATACGAACATCTATGGCAGTCGTTACGCGTAGTTGGAGCCCTTAAAAGTCCAACAACTGGTCTAGCTGCAATGCTCCAATATCGCCTTTAGGTTGTGTAGGTCAGGTGGCAGTCGCTTCCCAGAAAATATAAAAGTTTATCCAAATCCACAGTAAGTCTGGCAATTGCGACTGAGATTAACGCTAAGATGAAGAAAAGACAAATATTTGCATTGAGCGGGGATCGAACACGCGCCTCCTGCATAGCGGCTGCGTTCACTGTCGCTGCGCCAAAGAGGCTGTCCGCGGGCTGCAGCTGTACTTATAATTTGAACCGTTTGAATCACAGTACATACTTTCTTCGTATTTACCTTTAGCTAATATCAGTTATATTCATAAAACTATTTATCGTGAAAGTAGAGGACGTCTCGTCAACGCGACTGTATCAAACGGTGCTTCACTGCCGTCAATAGACAGCTTTGTCACCTTTTTGTGTGAATGAATCATTTTGTACGTGACCGCAGATAACATAGTACTAAAATACGTGACACTGAATATAGTTTGATGGTATATAACGGGGACTATAGGGCTATATGGTCGTTGGATAGTAACAAGATTGCTTTAGGGTCATTTCCAATCAAGCAGAAAACTGATCGAGCGCTTTTCCATCAATCTGATTGACCTTTACAGGTAAGTAGCTATTACTTGGCACTCCAAGTAATAGCTACTGTAACACTGGTAGTCATTTTCAGATTTTCATCTCGGAATCCGGGGTACTTTTTGCTAAGCTTAGCTGATGCTTGCACAGATGAATGTCAAGTAACATACGGTAAATTTTAAGTCTAACAAAAAAATTCTAACAAAAAAAAAATGTTTAAATAACTAAAAAACACGCTTTTAAGCATGCACTAAAAATTACAAAATGGATGTCCGCCATGTTGGATTTAAGTCACGTGACTATTTTTTCGTATTCCTGACAGCAAACCCTTTCATTTGATAGTCATATTATGGGGGTACATTTCAAATAGCCTGTCCGCCATCTTGGACGTCCGCCATATTGGATTTAAACCCTTTCATTTGATATCCATATCATGGGGGTGGATTTTAAACAGCCAGTCCGCCATCTTGGGGAGGCCGTCATGTTGGAGTTACGGCGAGTAACGGCGATTATAGGGCTGTATGGTCCTTGGATGGTAACAAGACTTGCTTTAGGGTCATTTCCAATCAAACAGAAAACTGGTCGAGCGCTTTTCGATTAATCTTATTGACCTTTACTGGTAAGTAACTAGGTATTACTTGAGGCGATACTGGCAGTCATTTTCAGGTTTTCATCTCGGATTCCGGGTAGCTACTTCTTCTACTTCTTAGAGAAAGCACTCGCAAGAAAGACTTTCAGAGCAAAATTGTGCTTAGCCTGGACGTCGTAAGGCCGCGTCCTGGACGACGGCGGCTAGAGCGGGCGGCGCGGGCGACGACACCCGCGTCTTTATCAAAGTCGTACATTTGTATGAAGCTGTTCTCGATGACAGCGGTGCGGGCGGCGCGGCGTGGCGAAGGACACCGCGCACACCGCCCGCACCGCCCGCTCCGCCCGCTCCGCCCGCCGTCGTCCAGGACGCGGCCTAAAGCATAATACGCTCTACAACTCCATCAGAATATTCAACAAACTGCCTCTAGACTTAAAAACCATTATTTACAAAAGAGAGTTCCATGACAAATTGAAGGCTTTTCTGTTAAAAGGGTGTTATTATTCAGTCGATGAGATATTAAATAAATAGATTTTATACTGACAGCAGAGGTATAATGTAATTACACTGTTATTTTTTACGTGTCATGATATTTTCCACTTCTTTTGATTGTTAATTTGCTTATGATTTTTATTTGCAATGTATGTGTACAAACGATGTTCAAACACGATGTAAAAATTGTTAATGAATAAATAAATATGATACAATACAATACAATACTGCTGGATATAGGTATACCTCCCCCTCTTGCAAAAGAAGTTGATGATATTAGTCCCTTCTCCTTGACTGCTTATATAGATCAATCTGTGCAGGGCTGAGGTGACACTCAGACAGTGCAACTAATTTCATCCGAGATCATGCGGCTCGGAATCTCTTTTCATTGAGCACCATAAAATATTTAGAATTTTCTACCAGCACACATGTTCCGTTCTTCTTATAATCTCGGTTCCTTTTTCGGGGCGGAGAATACTATCCATCAGGCTAAGTGAAGTCACATAATAAAGAAATAATATTTTGTACTTGTTAATAATCGAAAAGTAAGTTTTCCCTCCAAAATCAATGGATAATAGTTTTATTTGGTATTTCAAATTATTTTTACAACTAGCGCCATCTCTCCAAATGACTAAAAACTGCTTGACTTAACGCAAGTGGAAGGTAATCTTGTGACGTTAAGTTATGTTACTTTAACATACTATGGGTAGATGGCGCTGTAACCAATAAATTAAAAAACGGCAGCTGATTGAAAATGTTGGAAAATTTAATGTTAAACTAGCTTTGCCGTAACTTATAATGAAAAATTAATACTCATATTTTTTTTTTCTTTTAAAAACCGAAGTTACTAATATTGCCTCTAACCCCTCCAACTAAGCTAAATTGCTTGTGCTAGGAGTGGGTTCACGTCGGTAGTGTAATGGCCAGGATCAAACCCGGGACCTCTCGATCGTAAGTCCGACTCCTTAACCACTAAGCTATCGACGCTTCAAATATATAGCATTATCTACATAGCTTACATAAAAATCTTTGGTTAAACACACCTAATACTTACAGTTATTCAAAGTAAGGGTTTAGAATCTCTAACATCAAAAATTCTTATCTTTCTAACAGAAATATCCCAAGCTATATAAAAAATCGTATTTGAGAGCATTTTTTTAACATACTCGAGTGCTTTGTTAATTACATTTTGAGAATTAAAAGAATGTTTTGGTGCCCTTTGTAGGCTGTTGGCAAATTTTAAATATTTTCAAAAACCGTTGTGGCGTAGTGGTAGGGCGTTCAACTGCTGCATTGGAGATTCAAATCCCGCTCAGTGCCGTAAAAGGCGACTAAGGGATATGATTGTTCTCCATCCGACAGTAAACAAGCGTGAGATATCCTTTTGGCAATCTCACCTCCGGCAACCAAGAACCCAAGACGGCGTGCGTTTTAGTCGGTTCAAGTACGACATAACCACCTCCACCGGCTCCGGCGGGGAAGGTATCCGTGGGGATTTCCGCACGAAAAAAAAGTGCCAGTGCTATCCTAGCTTCTGTGATTTTTAGCAAAACCCGCAATTTTTTAGAAGTTAAACTCTGCTAACGTGACACTAACAGACACGCTTACTGCAGTAGCACGCTTTTAAGTAAGAATTTAATTGTTTTGTGTGGTCCTACTGACTGGGAATTGATTCTAAGATCATAAACATAGATCTAAATGCTGATCTCCTATAGAAGTCCTAAGTATTTACCGGACTACGCTGAAGGCAAAAGGAGGGTTATGATCTTGACAGGCTATGTATGTATGTATGTTGAAGTGCCGATGGGAAGTGTCGAGTTATTTTTTTCATTTTTATAGATTACTAGCTTTTGCCCGCGGCTCCGCCCGCGTGGATGTCGGTTATCGCGACAAAACATAGCCTATGTCCTTTCTAAAGGTCTAGTCTACCCCTATACCAAATTTCATCAAAATCGGTTCAGTGATTTAGGTGTGAAAGCGTAACATACAGACAGACAGACAGACAGACAGAGTTACTTTCGCATTTTTCATATATTAGTATGGATTATTATCATCTTATCTATTATAGTCACCATTTGACAGTAACCTCGACAGTTTCACAAACACAATTTTCTTAAACCATTAAACTGTGCTATCTGTCACACCAACTGATTTTGTAGCACCTTTATGATTCTCTTGGGAAATTACGGCTTCTTGTAGCTTGACCCTTAGTTTAATGCATATTAATAAGTGCTAAACCACAATGTCTCCAAACGCCGCGTTAAATTACACTTCCAGGGACTAGCAGTCAAGGTGGATATAATAAAATATGGACATACTAGCTTTTGCCCGCGTCTCTACCCGCGTGGATGTCAATCGTTACCTACTATATCATACCTAGTACTTCAATTCATCGTAAACCCTAAACATATCTTGCAAAATATATCTATACATTTCCATTTTGCAGTCCTGAAGTTCAATTTCTTCTTCCAATCACTCAAGGACAGGTACGAAGTTGTCTTACCTGGAAATAAACAAAAATATGGGTTTAGTGAAGATTAGAACTCTATAAAAAAAGAAAAGTATTAATATATTAAGGTTCTTTCTCGTCACGAGCGAACTCCCAGCTCTGTAGTGAGACCTAGTTGTCGAACCTTTTTATGGTTCTAACTACCCATAAGGAATGCCAGTACTGTTCGTATTATATTTGAGAGGAGACCGAGGTACGGCCTAATCAAGGTACGAAAGGGTCTCACTGTGTTAAGACTGGTCACCCATCCTGAACCTAACCTGGTGACTATTACCACAGGTGATCACTATATAGTATAAAACAAAGTCGCTTTCGCTGTCTGTCCATCCGTATGTATGCTTAAATCTTTAAAACTACGCAATGGATTTTGGAGCGGTTTTTTTTAATAGATAGAGTGATTCCAGAGGAAGGTTTATATGTATAATACATGCTTAATATAGTAGAGTGTGCAGCGGGGACGGGATCAGCCGCCACGCGGGCGGAAAAAAAATATCACTACACAGTTAGCCGGGTCAGTTAGTATAATACAAATTCTTATCTAGTATTGAACATTGCTTTGTAAAATGCTACTTAATTACCACTACTTCAGCGTACTTTTTTGAAAATATATTATGTTTCGTCAATTGACTGCACCCCGCTAGATAAAGTAAAGCCAACGAAGCGAGAGAAAAAAGGTAAACAAAGTTTCAGCGGTTCCAAACATTTTTATTTGAAAATTATTACGTATCATTTCAAGCGCATTCCAGACAGAAATGAAATTGCTTATAAGATGGCGGGTCTGACAGTTTAGAACCGCTGTGCTGACAGCTACGAACTACGGAACACGCAACGACAGCTGTCGCTCGGCCATTTTCGCGTATGTGTGGGATGTGCGACAAGGACATAGACAATAATCGCTAGTTATCGCAAAGTAACTCAGTAATGGGCGCTTTGTTTACCTTTTTTCTCTCGTCTCGTTGGCTTTACTTCCTCATCACTTCTTGCAGAACATGATTAGCAAAAGGAACCAACCTGACACAGTCCTGGGCGCATATCCGAAGCCGGCAGTAGCTGCAGCTGCAGTCGGAGTAGCAGGATCCTAGGTCGGATTCTGCGAGGCTCACGGAGTCGAATCTCTGCGCTAGACCCTCGCCTGAGCTTGGAACTGTGTGGGAGCCGCGCCACCTGGAAATAGTGAAGAAAAAAGTCTATTTCTTTTGTTCCTCTTTAAAGTTTTGGCTATGCATGATAAATAAATAAATAAATAAATATTCTACAACATTCTACACAATCTAGACCCATGGTGAGCTTAACTAGCTTGTGTTTTGGAAGCTAGAATGCGGATAAACAAACATACTCAGATACTACATCTATTACACATAGAAACACCCAGACCAATTCAAATATCCATATTCATGCATACAAATATTGGCACTGAGCAAGGATCGAACCCGCGTCTCCTGCGTAGCGGCCGCCATCGCCATGCCACAGAGACTGTCACTACACGCATCTTTTTATAAGCTCGACAATGGATGGTAAGAAGGCAGGGTAAAGCCCAGATGATATGAATTATGAAGCCCATGGGTCTAACAGAACCATTGGAAAAATTAAATTAAAATATGAATATGAACAATTTAATTCTTTGGTACTTTCCCTGTACACATCATCACAGTGATATTACATCTAAAGCTTTGGAACCCGAATTCAGTTTCTCCTACACTTCTTCCCTCACTTAATCTCGTAGGATTTAGCTTGCCTAGGCTTTTGCGGGAGCGACTGCGCGACTGCTTTGTTAGAAAAAGCAGGTGTACCTGTACATGTATGGTAGGTAGACCTCTAAGCTCTTCAAAATACTTATATACTTATTCCCAAACTACCAAACGGCCACCGCCGGCGCCGGTGGTCGTTGAAATAATCTTTTGAAAATTGTTCCTGGGGTGGCCATTGGGAACAAAATATGTACTTATTCCCAACGGCCATCAAAAACGGCCAAATAGGCGAAGGCAAAATGAGCAATTCCAACGGCTTAACATTCAACCCTCTTCCCCATTGGTATAGGCAGAGAGAACATTCCTACCCTTACCGTCTTCATCATCAGTACAAAATTCTTTATCGTCTTCATAATATAATAATCAGTCCAAAATTCAAACCTCAAAATAAATTGATAAAAACAATATCACAACTAACCTGGCATTTCTCGAGTCAACATGGTCTACAACCACATTCCAGGTCCGATGTATCAAGTATAGGAGGAACAGCACTCTCGAAGACTCAGCGTGAGGAGGAGCTTCCTGCTTCCGCCCCCGCCATCTTTTGCTGTTTGAACTACTGAGTCCGCTGCCCATTTTGAATTTCGAATCACTTCATTTCGTGTCAAGCATTCGTGGAAGGTGGACGTGTTCTGCTGAAATTATGAAAGGAAAAATGTTATGTAAGTTATCTATAGGACATAATAACACTCAATACAACTTATTGCTATAGTAAAATCAAAAAGAAGAACCAATTAACAATTACTTGAATGAATTTTTTTATAGCATTTAATATGCCAAGTTTAAAATTCGAATACATCGGGAAGAATTAAAAGCTCAAGTGGGACTTGAATCCACGACCTTTCCCCTACAGGGGACATACTCTTGCAACTTAGCTATTGAGCCACACCTGAATGACTTCAAATTTCCCTTCTGTTTATATACGTCTTTATTTTTTTACACTTATGTGGCAGACAAGCACACTGTCCGCCTAATGGGAAGTGGTTACCGTGGCCTAGTAACTGCTGACCCAGTAACTTCTAATATCTTTCTTGAAGAACCCCATATTCTAATATCTTGGTTGCATTTTATTGTAGCTACTGGTTTAACTGGTAGCCGTGTGGTTTCTGACACAGTAGAATTTGGGCCACCGCATCTCTTCCCATGCGGTGTCGTTTAACGTGACTAAGGGATAGGGCTGTTCAACATCACACAGAATTCAGCCCATACTCAGCCTCAGATGCATGGTTTGAGTCAATAATAGTGCCGTAGATGCGTTTTTTTTTTTTTTTTTATCGTGCGAAAAATCCCCACTGATACCACCCCCACGGAGCCGGTGAAGGCGGTTATGTCGGACTCGAACCGACTAAAACGCACGCGGTCTTGGGTCCTTGGTTGCCGGAGGTGAGATTGCCAAAAGCATATCTCTCGCACCCCGGCAGACCCAGGACCATCTCCTTGATTGATTGGTGAAATGTGGGTGTTGATTCACCTCTGCCTAACCCTCCGGGATTATATGTATGTAACTGGTAGAAAATTGGTTGTAACACTGGTGATAACACGGACAAGAAGCTGAAAAGAATCTGCTCTAATCCAATGTAATGAAATTAAATTATTCCAATTTAATTAAAAAAAAACTTAATCTCTACTCTTCTAACCTACGATAGCAAAGGCAGGGTTATTCGCTAGGAAAAGACCACAAACCTACCAGTAACGTACCCCATACATCACCGGTATTCTCATTAACCCCTCCAATTAAGCTAAATTACTTGTGTTAGGAATGGATTCACGTCGGTGGTGCCCTGCACGGGGCTCGAACCCGCAAGCTATTAATTACCAACCAACGTGATTAAGCCGCCGTTCGATAAGCAAGCGAAAGTGGCCGTAATTCACTTCAGTCCTGAGGGAGATCCTGCACATTCCCGAAGTGAGAATTTGGGAATATAGACACGAGGATAAATTGACAGCCTCCCTTCGTGTTGACAGTCTCTGTGGCGTGGCGGTAGTGAATGCGACTGCCACGCAGGAGGCGCGGATTTGATCCCCGCGCAGTGCAAGTATTTGCATTCGTCTGGATGTTTTTATGTATACATACATACATACATACATACATACATAAACTCACGCCCGTATTCCCCGAAGGGGTAGGCAGAGGTGCTAGCACCCACATTTCGCCAGTTTATGTTTAGGTCCCAATGTAATAGGTGGCGAGCCTATTGCCATTAACCGGGCACTTATAAACCTGCGATAAATACACACATAACTTCGAAAAGCATCGAAAAGTCATTGGTGTGTGCGCCATGGTAAACCTGGGATCGAACCCGAGACCTCGTCTCAGCAGTCCATTACCCATACTACTATATCCAAAATGATTAAAAACAAAAATTAATCTCAACTCTTTTAACCTACGATAGCAAAGACATGGTTATTCGCTAGGAAAAGACCACAAACCTACCAGTAACGTGCCCCATACATCACCGGTATTCTCATTAACCCAATTAAGCTAAATTACTTGTGTTAGGAATGGATTCACGTCGGTGGTGCCCTGCACGGGGCTCGAACCCGCAAGCTATTAATTACCAACCAACGTGATTAAGCCACCGTTCGATAAGCAAGCGAAAGTGGCCGTAATTCACTTCAGTCCTGAGGGAGATCCTGCACATTCCCGAAGTGGGAATTTGGGAATATAGACATGAGGATAGATTGACAGCCTCCCTTCCTGTTGAAAGTCTCTGTGGCGTGGCGGTAGTGAATGCGACTGCCACGTAGGAGGCGCGGATTTGATCCCCGCGCAGTGCAAGTATTTGTATGCATGAATCATGAATATGGCTATTTGCATTCGTCTGGATGTTTTTATGTATACATACATACATACATACATACATAAACTCACGCCCGTATTCCCCGAAGGGGTAGGCAGAGGTGCTAGCACCCACATTTCGCCAGTTTATGTTTAGGTCCCAATGTAATAGGTGGCGAGCCTATTGCCATTAACCGGGCACTTATAAACCTGCGATAAATACACACATAACTTCGAAAAGCATCGCAAAGTCATTGGTGTGTGCCATGGTAAACCTGGGATCGAACCCGAGACCTCGTCTCAGCAGTCCATTACCCTAACCACTAGGCTACCGCGTAAGTAAGTATCTAAGTATGTTTATCCGCATTTTAGATTCCATAACACTAGCTAGTTAAGCTTACCATGGGTTTAGATAGCGTTGGGTAGAATGTTGTGGAATATTTTTTTTAAAATTTAAATTGGAAATATTAGAACCGAAGTTACTAATATTCCCTCTAACCCCTCCAACTAAGCTAAAATTCTTGTGCTAGGAGTGGGTTCACGCCGGTAGTGTAATGGCCAGGATCGAACCCGGGACCTCTCGATCGTAAGGCCGACTCCTTAACCACTAAGCTACCGACGCTAAAACGACGATAAAAAAAGATGCTCTCTGTTTCATTATTTTTGTCGTTTGATCCAATAATACTAGTAGTGTCACCTATTGGTTTGGAAAAAGTAACACACTGAATTTTTTTCACTGTGAACCATTTGAGTGTAACTAGATGGGAATAAATCATATTGGTATCATATACATAAAGTAAAGCCAACGATATGAGAGAAAAAAGGTAAACAAAGCGACCATTACTGAGTTACGTTGCGATAACTAGCGATTATTTTCTCTGTCCTTGTCGCACATATCACAAGTACACGACAATACCCGAGCGACAGCTATCGCTGCGTGTTTCGTGGTACAGGAAGCACAGCGGTTCTAAACTGTCAGACCCGCCATCTTATGAACAATTTCATTCCTGTCTGGAATGCGCTTGAAGTGATACGTAATAATTTTCACATAGAAATGTTTGGAACCGCTGAAACTTTGTTTACCTTTTTTCTCTCGCTTCGTTGGCTTTAGTTTAGATATCATCTTAGTCTTCCAGCAAAGAGGAAATGTATATCTACTCAAGGACGTTCGGTTTGGGAAACACAAGAAAAAAAACAATCTAACAAATTCGTGTTAGCCTTTGCTCCAGGGATTCCGTACCATTAATCACATTTTATGATGTTAGACACAAAAGTTTTGTTATTTCATTCATTTTTATCATATTAGTCACACCCTCTCCATTCCTACACAGGACAACACGTGCAGGGCTTCAGATGTCACCCGCATACAGTGCAGAATATTCCATCAAGAACCAAGCGGTTCGGTGACTGGCCAATAAGACCTGGAATTCCCTGCCAGCTCATGTGATTCCTTCTTCGTACAGTCCCGGATCCTTTAAGCGGTCTCTTTAGATATTTTTTCAAGCTGAGAGCCACCATTATAACATAATTATTAGTGACTAGCTTTTGCCCACGGCTCCGCCCGTGTGGATGTCGGTTCCCGGCAATTATTCGAATTTTTCTCACCTTTTAAACATTCCCTAGACCTCCACGAACATTTCAAGACCAAGATAAGATAAATTCGTTCAGCCGTCCTCGAGTTTTAGCGAGACTAACGAACAGCAATTGATTTTTATATATAGTATATAGATTTTTTATAGCATTAAGTATACTAACTATACAAATCGAATATATCAGGAAAATATAATATTCTCGGGCGCACGATCTTTCTCTTACAGGGGGAATGCCTTGACCAACTAGGCTACTGAGACAAATTTCCCTTCTGGTTTTCTTCGTCTTTTCGTCTAAGGGAGAGATTGCGGGTTCGAGTCCCGTCCGAGAAGATTCATTTATCTTGATATATATTCGATAATTATTAGTATTCATAGGTTTCATGTTGAAACAAAATATGGTGTAAGATCTGTACAACACATGAATGCAATACAGTATTTGATTTGGTATCACATAACATAACATAAACTCACGCCTGTATTCCCCGAAGGGGTAGGCAGAGGTGCTAGCATCCACATTTCGCCAGTTTATGTTTAGGTCCCAATGTAATAGGTGGCGAGCCTGTTGCCATTAACCGGGCACTAATAAACCTGCGATAAATACACACATAACTTCGAAAAGCATCGAAAAGTCATTGGTGTGTGCCATGGTAAACCTGGGATCGAACCCGAGA
The DNA here is from genome assembly GCA_914829495.1 of Eilema sororculum. NCBI lineage: Eukaryota > Metazoa > Arthropoda > Insecta > Lepidoptera > Erebidae > Eilema > Eilema sororculum. The sequence goes on from OU618541.1 coordinate 22,962,857, forward strand.
CCTCATCTCAGCAGTCCATTACCCATACCACTAGGCTACCGCAGATACCTTGTATAATTGTGACCCTCTTACCTAATACGTTGCCTTCAGTTTACCATCAAGTGAGGTGGAATCGTAATAACGTGCCCTGAATAAAAAAGTAAAGAACAAACTTCTATTAAGACAGTTTCAGTATCCAGTAATGGAAAATTTTAACATCATACTGTATAAAAAATGTTAATACCGAACTAGGAAACGCTTATTTATACAGGGAGATTGTAATAAACTGAAATTTATATCCGCCAGCCTGTATAATCTGGATTTTTATTACTCCGAGAGAGAGATTCGTATAAAAATGAAATACAGCAGTGCAGCTTCCTCTGTATACGGCTTTAGACCAAGTTTTTAAAAATTGATAGTTTCTCTAATTCAAAAAAAGCGGTCTTCTTCTTCTTCGTGTCAGTGGCAACAATTTAAATACTTAGATACTCTTTACATAGTCTTCACGTTTGAGGGATTCACGCCCCCCCCCCCCCCAAGAAGCGGGATGACACCCTAAAACCCCCCCATAGACGCAGGATAGCACCCGAACGACCCCCTAGGCGAGGCCGCAATTGTAGCCGTAGGTCTGATGGGAGTCCTGGGACTTCCTTTCGTGCGCTTACCCGGGGCTCCGAACTATAGGCCCCCGTAATAATAATTATCTTGAACTTCAGTAATGTCACAAAATGTAATATATGTGCGTAGTGTAAGCGTTTTTAGGTGAAGGTAGGGGGTACTGTAGAGCTCAAGTACTTACACCAATCATAAATTATATTTTTTCTCTCCATCCTATGGTTGCCTGGAAGAGCAGAGCTATAAGGCCATCAATTGTATGTACCTACCGAATTGATATTATGTACTGTATGTTATATCCTTGGTGTACAAGAAAGAAAATTGTTATGTTATGTTATATCAAACGCCAAGGCTTCGTTTCTCTTGCGACTTGAGGTCTAGATACATGTCGGTACTATCGCTGCATCTACTTATTATAGTGTTTAAAATTATTTGTAATTTCCAGTAATTTGCTTTAAATTACAGTTGAACGTTTTCAGCTTAAATATTATAATAATTAATAAAATATCGTAGTTTCATCACAATCATCACTGAGATAGAACGTAACTGCGGTCACATATCGCGGACAACCACATAAATGTCACCCTGTGAAATAGTAGCCTCCACTTGTCGGGCAGAATTCATTTTAAATTCCCAACTGTTTTTGTTTACTTGACTTTTGTATTTCAATTAAAATGCGAGTATTAATTGAGTTTTGTTCGATCAGAATGCAGTTTTTGTTTAATTAAATGCGTGGATTGCAACAAGATTCAAAAATGTACCTAATTGGTTATTTGAAACTAGTGCGACGCGCGCCACTGTTTCATCCAGTTTCAAACCCGTACCTGCCCCTACTTTTTTAAATCAACAGCTTCAACCTCACAGAATAGATTTTTATTATAAAGGACACCTCAATTTGACTTCACCTCGCCTGATGGTAAGCTAAAGGCAAAGTCTCTGAAAGAGGGTCACCATCGTAAACATGTACTATGTTAACAGTGGTGGCACTCAGATTGACGGCCTCATCACATGTATTTTCACACCCGGATTAAAGGACCCGGGACTTTAGGAAGAAGGAAACACGTGAGCTGGCAGGGAGTTCCAGGTCTTTATGGTGCGGTATAGGAATGAGTATACTTTTCCCGATGTCCCAATGGGGTCAAGACCTCACAGGATTACCGGGAAAAGTAGTCTATACAACTTGGAGATAATACTTATAGCATTCTAATGGTGGATTTTTTTGTTTAGTTATTTTAATCGTAATCCATGTCACAGTCTGATGGCAGTCCTGGGATATCCTTCGGAGGGCTTAACCAGGGCTCCCAACCGTAGGCTGTTGGGCGTTACGTGAGGGTTTTTAGTCGGTAGGAGTCCGATAGCATTCATAAAGGATTTTACTTCACGTTAAAAAAAAGAAACCATGTCATATTTAAGCCTGACCTGTTTAAGGTAACGAGAAACGCCGTGGTTGTGGTCAAATATAAATTGTAATGATTAAACTTGTCGTGTAAGAAATACAAATTGGTTGAAAACGGAAAAATATTGAATAGTAGAAAAATTACCGGTTGAAAACGGAACTGAACAGAACTCCACAAATATCATAGTTATAGTAAGAAAATTATTACTTGTCTTTCACACACTTGTAGGTAAGCCTTGGAAAGCCTACTAGATTGACAAGTTTCGTTTAGAAAGTCCACACCCTGTAGATAATGATAGTTCGCTAATGAGGCAAGTGGAGCAATAAATGGTACGAACGCGTGTACATACTTATTGATAATTGAATATAAACGTTTGCAATTTCTTTAGGAATGTATAGTGAAAACTGATTTTCTGATAATAGTATAAAAGGAGACAACACTAAACCTAGTTTAATCAGATTCCCGGATGATATGTATACCATATACATTAGCCGCTTCTTTAATGTAATCCTTCTTAAACTGGACAGATAAATTAAATTCGTGCTATCTCCTGTATACGGTGCAGAGTATACCTGCTAGAACCAAGCGTTTTAGTGATTCATTCCCATGCTGCACCATTAAGACCTGGAACTCCCTGCCAGCTCACGTGTTTCTTACTTCCTACAGTCCCGGGTCCTTTATGCGGGGCGTGAAAAGGCATCTAATGAGGCCGTCAAGCTGAGTGCCACCAATGTTAACATGGGACATGTATACGATGGTGACCCTTTTTCCGAGACTTTGCCTTTAGCTTACCATCAGGCGAGGTGAAGTCAAATTGACGTGTTCTTTATGAAACAAAACTTATAATATACTTTAATGTCTTGTGTTTTTATATTTTATATACAATCATACAATCTTCTTTACTACTATTCAACCCTCCTTCCAATTGGTACAGGCAGAGACAACATTCCTACCAATACCGTCTTCATTATCAGTCTTTGCCTTTAGCTTAACATCAGGCGAGGTGAAGTCAAATTGACGTGTCCTCTATAAAAAAATATTCTCCAGTCAACTTGATTCATATATCTATAAATTATAGTTGTGATAATAATATTAATAATTTGGTAATAAAAATGCCTCTTACGTTTTAATTAAATAACTTATTAATTAATTATATCTGTACTTTTAGGAAGTAATTAAGCGATCATGTAATGTGTAATGCGGTATTTCCGTGAATATATGTTACCTATCATGAATTCATTATTTTGTACTTGCATCTTCTTCTTAGAAAAAAATAAAATTTAAAACTAAAACCCGACTACCGAAAAATCACACTCTAAAATGTAACAAACAAGAAAATATCAAGGATAGCCGTGGCCGTTATTTTGGGGCAAGGTAAAGCTAATAAATTATACATTTATTTGAAATGTGCTTATTAAGCCCTTTCATTTGATACCAAACACGGCATATCGTCGACCTAATTCTAATATGGCGTAAGTCAAAATTGATAACTTTTCAGGAAGCACAAAAAACTCTCTATTTTGAGAAATTTCTTAGGGCACTTAAAAATAGTGTTCTAACAAAATACTAATTATTCAAATCTACTTTTATTTTTAAAGGATTTGTTTCCTAAAACACTGTAAGATATATCAAAATCGGACTTCTGCTTTATTGGCATTTACTTTTGTATGACTTACTCTCTATTGGTTTCTAAAATTAAAACAAATAATCTGAAAAAACTATATTTATTTATATATTTTGAGCAAGAAAACATAACGTCCGTTAGTTTAAAGTAGAAAAATTGCAAATTATATAAACTCGTCTTCAATTATTGTAACTCACAGCACCTATGGTATGGTATCACGGGCTGTTTTCCGCAACTCCACGACAAGGCGCGGTTTTTGCGTGAGGGTGAACTTTATTCGATCCACACCAACTCGTTGAAGAATAAAGGTGTTTGTTGAAGGAACCATGCCATCATGATGGCAGCCGTAACCGTGCGTAGTTGTTGTTTGTTCAGTTGTCGGAGACGCCTGGTCAGACTATTTTCAAGCGCAGGGAGTGCCTCCCTGGCCTGTCTGCATACTTCCAGGTTTATCCAGTAACTTTTGTGATGATCTCTCGCTCGTTTATTCACTATAGTTCGTAGGTATGCAAAAGGGATCGGTATTATGGGTTCAGGTCTCATTGTAACCATATCTGATCCTCTCCTAGCAAGCTCCTCCGCGGCATCGTTACCGCGCGAGCTGCTGTGGCCTTTGATCCATTGCAGAGTTATGTTGTTGGTGTGTCCTATTTGGTTTAATTTAAGATGGCCATCTAGTATTAGTCCTGAGTTTATAGTATGGCTATGTAGAGCTTGTAGCACAGCCTTGCTGTCTGACAGTATGCGTATTGAGTGGCCTTTCACTTTCCTGGCCATCACCGCTGGGGCTGCCAAGGTGGTCCCCATACCTACATTCCGCTGGGAATACTACTATTACTACTACGAATAATATACTACGAATTATGGGTCCTCAGCGGTGTTGAAATGGATATGTTGAGGTCCTCTGAGAAGACCCCGGTGCCAGTACCTGTTTTGGATCAATCTGTGAAGATACGCAATTCTGCTGAACATAAGGCCTCACAGCAGTCGTCCTCGTGGAGCTGAATCTTGTATTTTTTGTCAAAAAAGTGTTGTTTAGGTACATGATCATTTCCTGTTATCATGGGTATCTCCTTCGTAAGCAGTGAAGTGTGTCGTGTGTTTCTTTCGCTCCATAGGTTGAGTGCCCTTAGGCGTATAGCCGCAGCTGCTGCTTCCTGGCGGATGAACAGATCCAAGGGTGGTAGTCCAAGCATGGCTTGCATTGCCGCGGTGGGGGTGGATTTCATGCATCCAGTGGTTGCCATGCAGGCTAATCTTTGGGTCTTCTGTAGTTTAGCTGATATTGTGCTGTTTTCGGTCCTTGGCCACCAGACAATGGCGCCATAAGCTGTTTCGTAAAGCCACAGGATGATTTTCGGTGTTATAGACTACAGGCCCATGTTGAAAAAATTATGGGCCATTTGAACCACCAGGTGACCTATCTAGAACGATATAAGAGCATAAAATAATAAGATTCAGCTCTATGCCGTCACTTGTAAGCTGTCCAACTGAGTGCAGGGAAGAATTCGAAAGTACAGGTAGAGTGGGTACATTTTGGTCATATATTTTTGTACGGCAATCTTACCACCGATAGATTCATGTAAAATAGTAAGAAAACGCACAGTGCCGTAAAAAAATGGTGCGCCACAAAGTCGGAATTTCTTTTTATTTTCCGACAATTACCAGGGTAAATTTGGTCATTTTATTTTGTACGGCATCTGTGTCATACTATTTCAATACTGATTCTAATCCATTATTCCGCAACGCCGTACAAAAATCATGCGACAAGGGGAAAAAATCGAGGGTTGCAATCCCCTCTCTTTCCATAGTCCAGGGGGTGATTTGAAAAAGTACGGCTTTAGTTATAAAACATTATCTAGCACTCAAAAGTACTATTAAAAATAATGCCGTCAAAAAATTATTGTTCATTTGAATGTATATCAATAATTATCTTAATTTCATTGTATCCTTGATTTATAGAGCTGTAAAATCATTTGATCCTGTACGGGAACTTTTTTTTTAACATGATATTGTAAAATACAATTGTTATATACTATTGCCGTTCAAAAGAAACCGTTGTAAAAAAAAATTTGGAGAAATACAAAAACTGCAATTTTGCAAATTATTGTAAAAATTTAAATATCATAGATAAATGAAATATAGCAGTTTTCTAGGATTTATCCCTTGTTTTAACATTACACGTAACACCGTAACCCGTACATTTTTATGCAGACCATATCTTTTAGGCTGATGAAAGTGACGCTACAGTTTTAAGGGTACTTTATGGCCATCTGATACAGTACGGCATTAACATATTTTTGAAGAGAACAATTGATAATATGATAAAATCACTATGATGTCTAACTGAATCATTTTTCGACACGGGCCTGTAGTCTATTAGCCCCCATTTTTTGCCAATCATTCTTCTGCATTGCCAGAAGATAATCCCGGCCTTTACTACTTTGTTTTCTAGGTGGTTAGTCCATGTTAACTTGCTGTCAAGAATACCGCCCAGGTATTTGACCTCTTTTGACAGTTGGAGTTCCGTTTCGAAGAGTTTTGGTAGTCGGTATTCGCCTAGTACCCTTTTGTTTGTGAACATAACTAATTCGGTTTTGTTCGGATTCACCGATAGTTCGAATTCCCTGCACCATTTTTCTACAATGCGCAGGGCTTGTTGGGTTAGGTTACAGATCGAACCCGCTACCTTACCTGAGATAAGGATTTTTAGGTCATCAGCATAGCCTATTGTGTAATCTCAGTTTTAGTTCAAGCTTGTGATTAGGTCGTCTATCACTAAATTCCACAGGAGGAGGGAAAGCCTTTATGGAGGGCTGATTCCGTGGACTTACCGGAGCTGTATGCGTGCTGGTTTGCGTGTAGGGGCATTTGTTTTAGCGCACCATCTCTCAGATCCCTCTCGCATAGACGCTCCATGGTTTTTAGCATGAAGGAGGTCTACCACCATTAGACAACCCGCGAAGATGGCTGTAGAAAAGTAGCCTAAGCGTCGGTCTAAAATGTCAATAATACCACATATATCACGATAGAATCTGTTAAAAAGTGGTTTCATTTCAATCTATACAAATAAATAAAATTGGAGTGTCTGTTTGTAATATTAAAATAATCTATACAAATAAATAAAATTGGAGTGTCTGTTTGTAATCTATACATCTATACAAATAAATAAAATTGGAGTGTCTGTTTGTAATATTAAAATAACCGCTTTCTACTACATGCATATGAATGTATATACGGTACACATACCAAAATATATATTTTTAAATTTTTTGTCTGTCTGTCTGTCTGTCTGTCTGTCTGTCTGTCTGTCTGTCTGTTTGTTTTGGCTAATCTCTGGAACGGCTGGACCGATTTGGACGGGACTTTCACTGGCAGATAGCTTATGTAATAAGGAGTAACTTAGGCTAAAAAAAAAATGCCAAAAACAAAAAAAATAAACTGATTTTTTTTATTAAGTACATTCCACGCGGACGAAGTCGCGGGCACAGCTAGTTAAAAATATATTCGAATAAGTAGTAACTCAATAGTAACAAACAAAATCGCTAGTTCTAATATGTCATATCTCAATGACTGAATTTTAACGAGAAATTACTCGTACTTAATTTGAATGAAAGCTAAATTCACGTTAAAATTCGAATTATTAGTAATAAAATAACAGTAATACTCACCCAATGGTCTTCTAAACAGTTAAATAACACTTAAAATTAATTTTAAACACGGAGCCACATGCTCCCCGCCAATACTTGTATGCAAAAGAATGACTTATGCTTTATTCGCACTACAAAATAGCGGCCAGACTTAAGACGTATTGTTTCAAGCGTTTTATCTCTTTTTTTTCCATTCAAGCATTGAAAAGTAAAAAAAGAGATAAAGGTAATTTTGATCATTCTACCCAATTCAGCAAAAATCACTGGTTGACAAAATTTTGACTTATGCTTTATTAGAATTAGGCCGACGATATTTATCTCAAATTTATTTTTTAACACAGTACCTTATGAGCGCTAGAGGGCGCCACATAAGATTGAGTGACACGTCATATAGATATAGCCAATAATCATCGGACGATAAAGCCGCTTGTAACGATACCTCATTAAAATTGGTCTAGTTCTAATAAGTAGTTGAGGAGCTATGAGGGAACAAATGAACATACATACATACATACATACATAGCCTGTCAAAATCATAATCCTCCTTTTGGCTTCGCTGTAGTCGGGTAAAAATTGTAAATTTACGTGTCGATTATAACAATTTAATTACAATAGGAACTACCTATAAATGTGTTTAATGTTACATACCGCATAGACTCAATTCAAATCGAAGTTAAGTCAAGACAGCCTCTATGGCGTGGCGGTAGTGAACGCGACTGCCACGCAGGAGGCACGGGTTCGGTTCCCGCTCAGTGCAAATATTTGTATGCATGAATATGGCCATTTGCATTGCTATGGGTATTTCTATGTATAATATGTAGGTATATATTTACAAAAAAATTGTATCTAAGTATGTTTATCCGCATTCTGGTTTGCATAACACAAGCTAGTTACCCGCTTACCATGGGTCTGGATTGCGTTGTGTAGAATGTTGTGGAATATTAAAAAAGTGTGTGTGTGAGAGAGAGAGAGAGAGAGAGAGAGAGAGAGAGAGAGAGAGAGAGAGAGAGAGAGAGAGAGTTGATATGATCCTGGGTTCTGATCCTGGCAATTACACTAACGATGGACTAATACGAAAAATTGAGTTCACCTGAAGGTATTGGTGAACTAATTTTGTATATTGAGAAATATTTTGTATTATTAGGTATGCTAACTATTCCTATCGTTATATAGAAGCATTTTAAAAGTCCAAGACGTATCCATGTATCCCAGTGGGTCAGAGCATACTCCCTGTAAGGCACTGGTCGGGGGTTTAAGTCCAATTTTGGGATGTTCATATTTCCAATCTTAATTTTGGCTTTTACAGAAGCTACTTGCGATTGACCCCCCGAAATTGTATGCTTTATTGCTTTATCACTCATGGTGCTTAATAAAATAACCAAGCGTAATATTGTCAAACAAAAATAATAAATCCATTTAGGGAGAGATAACTGTCCCAATTTTTCCTGATTCTCAACGGACAGAAAGAATTAATACAACGAATATCTACATCAACGATCACTAACGATAAAGTCATATCACACCCACAGTTTCCTTCCCGAATTTCATCTTTAGGATTATAGCTATAGAGTTGAAATTGATTTAAATCAATGTTGTTTTGTATATAAATTAATTTCGCCAGCCTCAATACAATGGCGGAGTGTAAATCTCTGTAAAACAATACCCAATAAATTGTCTATTGAACGGTATTAGTATGTTCGCACTGAAATTAGCGGGGGCCAACAGTCCAGTAATATATGACCCGGGTACACCCTGGGCCATAAATAGGGCCAGAGGGAATACATTAAACTGCCAATTCGTAAAGTCAATGCGTATTAAACGACTATTTTTCGAGATACAAGTGTTTTGTTTTGGCAAAAATCCAAATAGCTTTAAGACAACCTTTTTTTTATATCGCCGTTGGGAGAAATCGTACGAGTCACTCGATATACATGCCATAGAATCGTACAGTCACCAACAAAAGCTTCTAAATAAATTAGATTTTTAGATACATTATTGCGAAATACCGCGCACTTTTTCGGGTTCTGTACCTCAAAAGAAGAATTCGGTGAAGAGTATACCTGCCTAGAACCAAGCGTTTTAGTAACTCATTCTTATGCCGCACTACTAAGACCTGGAACTCAAAAGGCATCTGATGAGGCTGTCAAGCTGAGTGCCACCACTGTTAACATGGTACATGTTTACGATGGTGACCCTCTTTCCGAGACTTTGCCTTTAGCTTAACAACAGGCGAGGTGAAGTCAAATTGACGTGTCCTTTATAAAAAAAAAACCCGTATAGGATCACTTCGTTGTTTGTTTGTCTGTCAAAATCCTTTTCTCAGAAATACGTGAAAGCATCAAGTTGAAACTCATACTGTGGTTTACTCAGTTCTATAACGTCTTAATATTGCGCATAAATCAAACTTATTAGTCATTTAAACATAAGATAACATAAACTCACGCCTTTATTCCCCGAAGGGGTAGGCAGAGGTGCTAGCACCCACATTTCGCCAGTTTATGTTTAGGTCCCAATGTAGAATAGAATATAATAGAATAATACTTTATTTGTACACCATTTACATAAGAATTTAAGTGCGAAATACATATTTTTATACAATTGTTGTACAAAGGGCGGCCTCATCGCCATAATAGGCAATATCTTCCAGGCAACCTTTGGATGGACTAGAGTTACGTGTAAGAACAGGTGGTAGATGGCGAGCCTATTGCCATTCACTGGGCACTTATAAACCTGCGATAAATACACACATAACTTCGTAAAGCATCGAAAAGTCATTGATGTGTGCCATGGTAAACCTGGGATCGAAACCGAGACCTCGTCTCAGCAGTCCATTACCCATACCACTAGGCTACCGCAGATCTCCAAAAACTCAGACTTATAATATTACGTTAGCTTGATCATAATTGGTTGAGTAGAACCGGAGATATAACCAAAAGTCGCAATAGCCGACATACATGCGAGCGGAGCCGCGGGCATCAGCTAGTAATTTATATTAGCGTGAGTTGATGTGCCTTGACAGAACAAAGAGAACAAATAGCGGCTATGTAAAGAATATTACAAAAAAAAAATTATAAATAAAAACAGAAGTGACAACCCTGACAAAACTGCAAAAGGCGGTATTTCCGCAAACATCAAACGCGATGAACTACTGTAAGATCTCTCGTTATACAGTGCTAATATTATAAATGCGAAAGTAACTCTGTCTGTCTGACTGTCTGTCTGTATGTTACGCTTTCACGACTAAAACCACTGAACCGTTTTTGATGAAATTTAATATAGGGGTAGATTAGACCTTGAGAAAGGACATAAGCTATGTTTAGTCGCGATAACCGGCATCTACGCGGGCGGAGCCGCGGGCAAAAGCTAGTAAAACATATTTACAGTAATGTGTTCAGTGCAATTCTTTCAGGTCAGGATTACAATAACTATGACGAAAAGACTATGTGTAAGTTTATGTCACAGATACCAAAAATACAGGTGGAATTATATATATTCTGTAATTTTCAGATTATGAAGTTAAGTACCGTAAAACGGGGTCACAAGAGGTCATGTAATGTAATAAACATTTTTCAAATATTTAAGTGATTATTTTAGATGTCGGATTAAGTTTTGGAATAAATAAGCTTTCCGTCAGCGATAATGACTTGTCACTTTTGTATAAAAAAAAAACAATTTACTTTCGTTACAACAGCATTTTCACTTTTTATATTTTAATTGGATCTACAATAAAACGAGATGTCTAATAAAAAAAGTTTTAGGACGCCTAGCTGACTGGCATAATTCTTTTATTGAAATATATTAGGTACAAGCTGTTGTCCGCGGCTCCGCCCGCGTGGATGTCGGTTATCGCAACCAAGCACCCCGGGTTCCTTCGTCGGTAGCTTAATGGTTACGATCGAAAGATCCCGGATTCGAAACCTGGCCATTACATTACCGACGTGAACCCACGCCTAACACACGCAATTTAGCTTAACTGGAGGGGATTAAAAAAAATGGAAGATGAGAGAATAGGCTATATTCACATTTATTTATTAGCAGTCTGTAATATGTTAAAACATTTGACATGTGTCAAAAAAAATAAACATAGCCTTCAATAGCTAAAATTACAGCAACATTTTTTTTTCAATAGTAATCGAGTTAAGCCTGGTTAAGCCTAAGTGGTGATTATTACGGGTTCGTTTAGAAAGTACTTCTGTGTATGGAATGAATGAAAGTGTTTGCTCAATACACTGAGTTTAAAGCATAGGTATATTTAGGAAGCTTGTTTTGATCGCATCGCAGGTTTTCAAGTGCCCGGTTAATGTCAATTAGGCTCGCCACCTATTACATTGGGACCTAAACTTATACTGACGAAATGTGGGTGCTAGCACCTCAGAGTACCCCTAGCCCCTAATATTCAGACACGATTGTAAAAAATTGTTAATGAATAAATGAAATGAATACAGGCGTGAGTTTATGTTATATTTTATTTTGTAAGATTGTATTGAATATATATATAAAAAATAAAGTCAGTGGAAAAGTACAAGTGTGTTATTCAATATGTGTAGCAGATTCCACCAAGCGCCATCAATCTACAGTATAAACAGTATTGAATATAACTTCAAAAAATATTTAAATCTGAGTTACTTATTTGTATAATGCCGTCCGTGTTATACGAACATCAGAGCTGATGTTTACGGGTGGTTGGAGCCCTAAAAAGTTCGAATAGTTTAACTACAGAATTTAAATACCACCATATCGTCTTTGATTGTGGACATGTTTACGATGGTGACCCTCTTTCCGAGACTTTGCCTTTAGCTTACCATCAGGTGAAGTGAAGTCAAATTGATGTGTCCTTTATTAAAAAATAAAAAAGGTCAAATTGGCAGTCGCCTACGGAAAATATCAAAGTTCAGTGGCATCACAGTAAAATTGGAAAACTAAATGACTTGGGAAAAAAGGCCCAGAGAATGATGATTAATTTGTATAAAGCGGAATACACACTAATTGAACAGAGATGAGTGATAGTTTATCATAGGTATATTACCTGATAGCGACGACGACAAGACAACGATGCAAACAAAATAGCTGCAGAGATGAAATCTCTTCTATAAAAATATTCAGTGTGGGCACTCAGGTTTGCCAAATACCTACCTATAGTGAAATTCTCGCAAAATACTTTTACATTTTTTATGTCGGCGCATCGTCGTTGCAGCTACAACCGTAATTTACATTTGCAGTTTTAAAGTTTGTTTTTGCCGTTCGTCGTGTCACTTGCCGGCACTAGTGGTGTGCTCCCGGCTTAAATCTTCCATAGTAACGGATATATAATAATACTAGGTTTACTCGCGGCTCCGCCCGCGTGGATGTCGGTTATCGCGACCAAACATAGCCTATGTCCTTAATCCAGGTCAAATCTACCACTCTACCACATTGTTACTTTCGCATTTAATAATAAATAATAAATATTCCATAACATTCTACACAGCGCTATTGAGACCAATGGTAAGCTTAAATAGCTTGTGTTATGGAATCTAGAATGCGTATAGACATACTTAGATACTTTTTTTGTAATCTACAAATTATATATCTACATGTATGTATGTGTCTACATATTATACATAGAAAACACCCAGACCAATGCAAATAGTCATATTCATGCATACAAATGGCACTGAGCGGGGATCGAACCTGCGCCTCCTGCGTGGCAGTTGCGTTCACTACCGCCACGCCACAGAGGCGAGAACCAAGTAGCTCGGTGACTCTTTTCTTTGCCGCACGATTAAGACCTGGAACTCCCAGCCAACTCACGTGTTTCCTTCTTCATACAGTCATGGGTCCTTAAGCGGGCGCGAAAAATCATCTGATGAGGCCGTCAAGCTTAGTGCCACCACTGTCAACATGGTAGGTACGTATTTGTAATGGTAATTCTCTTTCCGAGACTTTGCCTTTAGCTTACCATCAGGCTAGGTGATGTCAAATTGACGTATCATATATATAAAAAAGTACTAGAAAACGCATTTTACCGTATCCTAAATCAAATTAAAAACCGTTACGCTTCCTAACAACTGCAACTGGCAACTGCATTAAACTGATATTGATTAACCAACGTCAATAAAATAATCGTATCATTGATTAACCGGTCGTCTATAAAAGATTAACCGTTATCATTCCACTCGATGCATTCCATTTTACGGTGTAGTCAGAAAAGTGGATTATAAATATAAATATTCCACAACATTCTACACAACGCTATCTAGACCCATGGTAAGCTTTTATAGCTTTTGTTATGGAATCTAGAATGCGGATAAACATTATATGTACATAGAAACACCCAGACCAATGCAAATAGCCATACTCTGCATACAAATATTTGCACTGAGCGGGAATCGAACCCGTGCCTCCTGCGGGGCAGTCGCGTTCACTACCACCACGCCACGGAGGCTATTTTTTTTTTTTTTTTTATATAGGACACGTCAATTTGACTTCACCTCGCCTGATATCAAATTACAATAATATTTGAGGCTCCCACTCGTCTCCTGGTCAGATATGATGAAGGCCAATCTCGAAAAAAATATACCTATGTCTAAATTACCGCTTTTTTCATAGAAAAATAAGAGGTAAAATATAATATTTGTCAGCGTCGTCGGCGTCGTTCGAGGAGCTTCGGTAGCTTAGTGGTTAAGGAATCGGCCTTACGATCGAAAGGTCCCGGGTTCGAATCCTGGCCATTACACTACTGACGTGAATCTACTCCTAACACAAGCAATTTAGCTGAGCTGGAGGGGTTAGAGGGAATATTAGTAACTTCGGTTCTAATATTCTTTTTAACAAAAAAAAGTATTGAAAACTTGAACGTTTCTTCTGAATCATTGGTACATTATTATGTATAATTACTTCTACCTTTTCAGAACAAATGTAGCCCCATTTTAACAAGATTATAATTTCGTCTCAGTGCATCTTCGTAATTTATTAAAATAAATGCATAAAAAATGTAGTACATAACAATTAACCCAAAAAACGTTATGCAATTATCAAATTACGTAATTAATTGGTTGATTATAATTACAGTGAACATATATAATCACATTAATTGAGAATAATTTGCTGTTTAATTATTTTAAAACGGTTATCAACTTTAAAAAAACTAGCACAGATCTAGTAAAAATGGCTCTAAAAAGACATAATAATATAGGTACGCATTAAATGGTCAGCTGAAACTGCTCCAACACCAATCCATAATTACTATTTAGTACTAGCTGTCCAGGCGAACTTCGTACCGCCAATTTTTTTTTCTTTCCCGCTGCACCATTTAGGGGGATGAAAAATAGATGTTGGCCGATTCTCAGACCGACTCAATATGCTCACAAAATTTCAAACTAATTAAATGACGATTGATCAGTTTTCGACCGGAGAGGAAAAATGATTAAATTACTAAAATGGCTATTAAAAAATAAGGGTTGATCGTAGAAGGATGAAAATTGAGGATTGTATGTATTTTTGTATGTTGTATCATAAAAAAATAGAAATTAAAAATTTTGTCTAAAAAATAAAAAATAAAAATTTAGGGGTTAGGGGGATGAAAAATAGATGTTGGCCGATTTTCATAGATACCGGATAAGCACAAAAAATTTCATCAAAATCGGTCAAGCCATTTCGGAGGAGTATGACAACAAAAACTGTGACACGAGAATTTTATATATTAGATAAAGCAAAGTCGCTTCCCGCGTCTGTCCGTCCCTGTGTATGCTTATATCTTCAAAACTACGCTACAGATTTTGATGCAGTTTAATAGATCGACATAACACACGACATTCGACAGCCTCCGTGGCGTGGTGGTAGGGAACGCGACTGCTTCGCAGGAGGCGCGGGTTTGATTCCCGCTCAGTGCAAATATTTGTATGCATGAATATGGCTATTTGCATTGGTGTTTCTATGTATAATATGTATGTATTTACAAAAAAAAAGTATCTATGTATGTTTATCAGCATTCTAGATTCCATAACACAAGCTAGTTAAGCTATGCTTACCATGGGTCTAGATAGCGTTGTGTAGAATGTTGTGGAATAATTATTTTTTTATTTGTTATCGATAGAGTAATTTATATTTATAAATACAATACATGCTTAATATAGTAGAGGATGCAGCGGAAACAGAATCGGACACCACAAGGGGCGGAAAAAAATTAGCGGTACGAACTTCGCCGGGTCAGCTAATAATATTATACATTATGAATGTGAAAGTAACTGTCTGTCTGTCTATCTATCAGTCCGTCTATCACGCTTGATGAAATGCGATTCTTTAGGACAGAAAAAATGCATATGTAACTTCCACATTTATTGTGGTACAGAGATGGACTTAGGAAATTACATAGGTTAATAAAGTTTAAAACTAAAACCCGACTACCGAAAAATCACACTCTAAAATGTAACAGACAAGAAAATATCAAGGATAGCCGTGGTCGTATGCCACTTTACCCTAGAATATATTGTTTTGTTAGAGTAAGTGGCATACGACCACGGCTATCCTTGATATTTTCTTGTCTGTTACATTTTAGAGTGTGATTTTTCGGTAGTCGGGTTTTAGTTTTAAACTTTATTTTTTATTTACATTATTTTGGGGTAAGGTAAAGCTAATAATTTATACATATTTGAAATGTGCTTCTTAAGCCCTTTCATTTGATACCAAACACGGTATATTTATCTCAAATTTATTTTTTGACACAGTACCTTATGAGCGCTAGAGGGCGCCACATAATATTGAGTGACACGTCATATAGCCTATAACCATCGGACGACAAAGCCGCTTGTAACGATACCCTTTTTTGTCCAGTTCTAATAAGTAGTTGAGGAGCTAAAAAGGAACAAATGAACATACATACATACATACATACATACATACATACATACATACATACATACATACATACATACATACATACATACATACATACATACATACATACATAGCCTGTCAAAATCATGGGTCCGGCCGTTATGCTCCCATTCCGGGTTGCCCCCGGCCGGTATGCCACCACATTGAAAAATTTGTTATTCCGTTTTGCCCCCGGCCGCGTTGCCCCCATAGTTTCTCCTTTTGTCATGATATTCGATTCAGTACGGTTGAGCAGACAAGTGTTAAAATAATAAATGGAAATTAAGAGTATAATCATGACTGATGTGTGTAGCTATAGCTCGTGCGAGTTAACATGGCACCTGGCCTTGCAAACAACCCTCCTCCCGATTCTCCGCGCGATGCCCCGCTCTCGTCCTGCAGTAGCGTCCGCGTCACAGTGACTGTTGAACATTTTAATTTCGTAGTTTTTATTATCAGATTTAGTTGAGTTTTGTTATTGTTACGTTTGGAACATTTATATTGATTTATTGTCTTGAGTTTTTGTCATAATACTTTATAACATACAGATTTACTGTATTCTGCATTTATAATATTAGTATGGATTTCTTGGATTTTTTGAATTGAAATGATTGGATCATGAAGGATTACTTTTTTTTAATTCTCTATCTCTGCTAATTTTCATCCAGATTCGTTCTACC
The DNA here is from genome assembly GCA_914829495.1 of Eilema sororculum. Classification (NCBI taxonomy): domain Eukaryota; kingdom Metazoa; phylum Arthropoda; class Insecta; order Lepidoptera; family Erebidae; genus Eilema; species Eilema sororculum. The sequence continues at coordinate 22,979,655 of OU618541.1, forward strand.
GTTGTGTGGTTTAATTAAGTACCTAACAAACATACATCCACGATTTCAATAAATCTTATTATCAATATAGAATCTTATTACAACGGCGGTAATCATCACCGTAGTAAAAACTAAACTAATCCATCAATTTTACCTACTTACTTAATTCGTTATGATTTCAACTTTACAAAATGTATAACACAACACAAGCATATCATAACAAAGATTAGTTATCAAAAAGTCAATGTTTAAAAATGATTCATTCATTGATTCCGATAGTTCGTAAGAAAATTGGTAGATGACTCCACCGTCGCCTTAAAGACGTATAAGATCGGAAATTTTAATCACGTCGGGCGGTGTCTCGGTAGCCGAATTGGTCAAGGCATTCCCCCTGTAAGGGAAAGACTGCGGGTTCGAGTCCCGCCCAAGATGATTCTTTCTTTTTCCCTATGTATTCGAAATAAGCTTATAATTACGCTGTAGTCCTTGAGAGGAGGTAGGACACGACGGTATCTCCCGTCCCAAATTGAGCTGTCCGACTGGGGAAGTACCTCCGCCCTACAGAATACCGCGGCCATAATAACCTAGTGTTGTGTTCCCGCCGGTGAGTAGGGTAGCCAGAGCTCACTGGACAGGTCCTGTGCTGTCAGTAGGAAGACCAAAGGCTCAAGTAGACGCCGCTTGCTGGTTGGGGCGTGAAATGTAGGCGCTGCGGTCAGGGAGACCCGGTGAAACGGTTATACGCTGGCCGCCCGCAGGCTGTACGGTTCCCAAACCTGGGGATCACGTAACTGTGGAAGCACCTCTTGGTACTTCGGACCACAGCCTCGTCCGAGTGAAAGTGACTCTTATGCGACCTGAGCCATCGCGCCCACCTCAGTGGCGGCATGTCTGGCACTACAGGTCAGCAGACTGGAACGGACTGCGGGAATTCTTCGAGTCGTACCCGTGGAGGCAGCTCTGCTTCACTTCAGATGATCCAAACTCCTGTGCAACAGCAGTCGCTGACGCGATCCTAGCGGGCATGGAGTGCTATATCCCCAACCGCTGGATCGCGACAGGAGCGAGCAAGCGTCCGTGGTTTAATAGGTCATGCAGAGAAGCGAGAACTCGCAATCTGCTTACAAGGATTGGACCACGGCCCTCGCCAATAAGGATCCGAACATCGGTGAAGTGAAGCGGAAATTGAATGCTTCCTCGAGGTCCAGTAAGAAGGCAACGGCCAGGGCTAAGTTTGAGTTCATCGGCAGAATTGGTTAGCGGCTAGCAAGGTTCCCATCCGGTAGTCGCGCATTTCGGTCGCTCGCCAAAGCTGCCAAGGGAAACTTCGTCCATTCCTGTTTTCCGCCGCTATCAAAACCCGACGGTAGTCTGGCCCATGGCGCCAAGGAGAAAGCCGATCTTTTAGGTAACCTCTTTGCGTCAAACTCGACTATGAACGATGGGAATGCCGAACCACCTAGTATACCCTGGTGTGGAACTTCAATGGGTGAAGTAAAAATCACCCAGTGGAGGGTTCGGCGAGAACTAAAATCCCTAGATGTTCGAAAGTCGAGTGGGCCGGATGGCATACCGGCAATGGTGCTTAAGCACTGTGCTCCAGAGTTGTGCCCTGTTCTTACACGACTCTTCGCGCTCTCATTCTCCGCTGGACGAGTTCCGGCTTCGTGGAAGACCGCATACGTGCATCCTGTGTCTAAGAAAGGCGACAGGACAGACCCGTCCAACTACAGGCCCATCGCTATCACCTCCCTTCTCTCGAAGGTTATGGAGCGTGTTATTAATACATAGCTCCTGGGATACCTTGAGGGTAACGATCTACTGAGCGACCGACAGTACGGTTTCCGCCAGCGTCGCTCGACCGGTGACCTTCTTGTTTGTGAGATACAAACCGTTGGGCGCAAGCCATCGAGAGCCAGGGTGAGGCACTAGCGGTCAGCCTAGATATAGCGAAGGCCTTCGATCGGGTATGGCACAGAGGTCTTCTTGCGAAGCTACCATCTTATGGACTCTCTGAGGGGCTGTGTAATTGGATTTCCAGCTTTTTGTCCAACAGAAGCATCCAAGCCGTCGTGGACGGCAGTTGTTCGGACCGCATGGACATAAACGCTGGTGTCCCACAAGGTTCCGACCCTGTTTCTGCTGCATATTAATGACATGCTGTCGGATGACTCCATTCATTGTTATGCGGACGACAGTACTGGAGACACATGTTACACGGGGCGTGCAAACATCCCCCACTCCGAGGTGGAGGGGAGTCACGAACAACTTGTGTCAGAAATCGAGACTACTCTCTCGGGAGTATCCAATTGGGGTCGACTAAACCTGGTCCAGTTCAACCCCACCAAGACATAAGTATGTGTATTCACCGCTAAGAAAATCCCATTTATTGTAGCGCCGCAATTCCTGGGCACACGGCTTACCATTGCCCCGAGTATCGGGATCCTAGGCGTCAAGGTCAGGCTGGCATCAAAGAAGCTTGGAGTTCTTAACAGGGCGAAGCAGTACTTCACTGCGGGGCAGCGACACCTTCTTTATAAGGCACAGGTTCGGCCCCACATGGAGTACTGCTGTCATCTTTTTGCCGGAGCACCCGCACGCCAGCTTGACCCTTTCTACTCGGTGCAAAGACGTGCGTTGAGGCTCGTCGACAGTCCCATTCTCGCAGGCGATGTGGAACCTCTCAGTTTCAGAAGGGATGTTGCCTCACTGTGTGTTTTCTACCGCCTATATAATGGTTTGTGCTCAGATGAATTATTTGACATGATGCCTACAGCTACATTCTATCATCGCACCGCTCGCCATAGACAAGGAATTCATCCCCACACATTGCATCCGAATACGGTGCGCACCGTGCGGTATGAAAGGAACTTCATACCACGTACGCTCAAGCTGTGGAATGAACTCCCTGCCACGGTTTTCCCAAGCGACTACAATATGGGGTTCTTCAAGAGGGGCATTAGAAGGTTTCTTCAGGGTAGGCAGCGCGAGTGTAACGCCCCTGGTGTTGCATACGTCCATAGGCCACGGTAACCACTTTCCATCAGGTGGGCCGTGTGCTTGTCTGCCACCTAAGTGGTATATAAAAAAAAAGAGGAAGAAGGATCTTCACTCGACATTGTGAAACGACACACTGAGCGGTTAACCTATGTTATCACTTGCACATTTGCAATATACAAGCATGAGCGAAAGGGATGCACTTATCCATTGTTTCGGAAATTCGTTTTTCAGGTAGAGCTGACAATGGGCACGCTACCCCTTTATTGTTTTCGGTCACCTATCTTCTACATTGTAATACGACACACTGACCGCTTAACCTATGTTATCACTTGCATATTTGCAATATTCAAGCATGAGTGAAAAGGATGCAATTATTTCGGATATTCGTTTTTCAGGTAGAAGCGGACAATTAATATTATTATATCCATTTATTTTGGAAAATTATCCATAGTGTTAGTAACAGTGATCCTTATAAACTAGGGTTAGTATACATTTATATTATTTTTATTTGGAAACGACCTACATGTGAATTTGTACCCATCTTCGCCACATAGGTGAATCCTGCCGATCCGTGAACACGCCAAGAATACTATTGGTGCTGCCGCGTACACGGGTTTGCATAGACGCACACCGCTTCCTCATAATTGCTTCGAAGCCATCCGTACGCGCTTCTGCAAACATACCTGATGCACTACAGTGCCACGGCAGCCCCACCAGAACCCTAAACGCGTTATTATATTGGACACGCAGAGCGCTGTATGCCCGCTGCGTATAGCTAACCCAAAGGCTGCACAGTATGCTTTAAAAAGCATAACCTTCACTGACATAGTACAGCGTGCAAACCTATGGGCCAGCATGTTGCATCGGACAGCCAGCAATCTGCGCTCCCTCTCAATGTCACAATCATCTCGCAAGTCCTCGGTGATCCAGTGGCCCAGATACATTGTCCTGTCAACTCTATTAAGGGGTTTCCCATATAGTGAGACTGTGGGCACATCTGAGTATGTCACTGTGTTTGCTTTAAAGATTATAATCTCACTCTTTTTGCCATTGTATCTGAGCCCATGACTCACCGCTTTTAGGGTTTTCGGTCATCTATCTTATCTAAAATTGTCTTTTGTTGCAAAAACTCGTTTGAGCTCTGGTAGGTAGTCTAAACTATGAACGAGCAACCTAAGAGTGTTAATTTTCGAAATCAGCATTATTTTAATGTAATTTAGTTCGCGTTTTTAAATCCTTATAGAATATACTCAAAAACTATCCCTATTAATGTCTTAAACGATGATACATAGTATAAAATAAATATAAGTTGAATTCAAAAACACTTTTGTTCTCAACAGTATTTGCTCAAGAGTTTTGTTACAAAGAAAATGGGAGCAACACGGCCGGGGGCAAACCGGAATAACAAATTTTTATATGTGGGGGCATACCGGCCGGGGGCAACCCGGAATGGGAGCATAACGGCCGGACCCAAAATCATAACCCTCCTTTTGGCTTCGCCGTAGTCGGGTAAAAAATGGTTCAATCAATCAATAATTAGCCCACCGCAGTCTATTGCTGGACAAAGGGCTCTCAAAAAAAGTTTATTTTTTAAAAAGGGGTTCAAGGAGTCCAATTAACGGATATCAGGTTGTATGAAAGTTCTACATTTTACAAAATTCGAATTTGGTACACAGATATTAATAGATACTAGCTGGAGCCCGCGACTTCGTCTGCGCAGGATTAGTATTTCGATCACTGCTCTGTTCCCTTGAGTAGTAGCGTGATGATATATAGCCTATGTGTTATTCTGATGTATCCATACTAATATTATAAATGCGAAAGTAACTCTGTCTGTCTGTCTGTATGTTACGCTTTCACGTCTAAACCACTGAACCAATTTTGATGAAATTTGGTATAGGGATAGGTTAGACCTTGAGAAAGGGCATAGGCTATGTTTGGTCGCGATAACCGACATCCACGCGGGCGGAGCCGCGGGCAAAAGCTAGTAAGCTATATTATTGTCAAGTTTCATGAAAATCCATTCAGAACTTTTACGTGAAAGAGTAACAATTATCCATCCATACTCACAAACGTTCGCGTTTATAATATTAGTAGGATTACTAATATAAAACTAGCTGTTACCCGCAGCTCCAACCACGTGGATGTCGGTTACCACTGCTTAATATGCCATAAATCCTTCCTCAAGCTCAAGTTTCATCAATATCGCTTCAGTAGTTTAAGTGTAAAAGCGTAAAAGTCAGATAAAGTTCTCCGACAATACCATTCAAAATGCAATTAATTTATCAGTGCCATTTCATAAATATAAAAAATTATCACTAAAAGAAAGTAACTCGTGAGAAACAAATAAAAGGTTATCTTGAAGTAAATGCAACTGAAATTGTGTACAATTGTTTGTTTATTTGTTTATCGTGAGAGTTTTGCTCATTGTCGGTCTACATTAAAACGTTTTTTGTGTGGCGAAAGTTCGTTATCTTTGAGAATTTTTCGACAGTTATCGGAAGAAATTATTTAAAACTTTAACGTTAAGCGTCGGTAGCTTAGTGGTTGAGGAATTGGCTTTACGATTGAGAGGTTCTGAGTTCGAATCCTACAGTCCCGGGTCCTTTAAGCGGGCGTGAAAAGGTATCTGATGGGGCCGTCAAGCTGAGTGCCACCAGTGGTACATGTTTATGATGGTGACCCTCTTTCTGAGATTTTACCTTTAGCTTACCATCAGACGAGGTGAAGTCAAATTGACGTGTCCTTTATAAAAAAAAAAAACAGAATCCTAGCCATTACACTACCGACGTGAACCCACTCCTAGCACAAGTGATTTAGCTTAGTTGGAGGGGTTAGAGGGAATCTTAGTAAATTCAGTTACCTACTATTTTTTTTACTAGTTAACCCGGTGAACTTCATACCACCATATTTTTGGTGATGAATCGCATGAAGAATGACGAAGGTAAGGCATGTCGGTATTTCCGTCCAACTGAGCAGTCCGACTGGGGAAGTACAGTCAGCGTAATAAATATCTTGACAACGAAGTCTCAAAATGATCTTTAAACTCTCGAATTATGAGCAAATCAAACTGTTTTATTCATTTAAATGGTATCATTGTCTAAACCAAAGGTGTGTACCAAATATCAGAACAATTAGTCAACTGGAAGGGGGTAAAAAAACGAAATTAAGATCATTTTGAGTACTTTGTACGTCAATATCTTTCTGATGCTGACTGTACCTCCACCCTACAGAATACCGCGGTCATATTAACCTCCTGTTGTATTCCCGTTGGTGAATAGAGCAGCCAGAGCTCACTGGAGAATTTTGTGCTGTCAGTGGGAAGACCAAAGGCTTGTACTGTTTTGTCTTCTGCACTGATGGCACAGAAACGTTCTTTGCTTACAGGGTTGGCACGAGTGTGACTTTTCATCTGGTGGACCGTGTGCTTGTCTGGCACTTGAGTGGTATAAAAAACTCTCTTGGAATTCAGATCCCGTTCCTGCTGCACCTTCTGTTTTTTCAAACAGCCTTTTGATAAAATTTTTTATAGGGGTAGATTGGACCTTGAAAAAGGACATTATACTGTGTTTCGTCGCGATAACCGACTTCCACGTGGGCGGAGTCGCAAGCAAAACCTAGTTTTATAATAAATCTGCACGAATAGGTAATTTTATTTATACATGTAATCATTATTAAATATTTCAATTAACAGTAAAACGACGTTTCTCATACACATTTATACTTTTTTACAACATTAGAAACTGCTTATTTATCGATCTATTATGTCTAGCGCATTAGCGCTGCGTACGCGCACCACTCCCGCGCATGCAAATTATCCTACATGACCACTATACTGTGATGTTGTACTGTAGATTGGTTGTAGCTTTTTGCTGTTGTATCGCTCGAGAAAATACGTAGAAACCGACATTATAATATATATCTTTTCCTCTCCGAGGTAGGCAGGGTCCTCCAGGAATTGAATTGGCAATAAGACGAAAAAGGATAACAGCTAGACCGATGTGGATAACCTAGGTCAAATCTATTTAGAAAGGAAACATTTTGTGATCTGTTGTAAAAGCGTCGGTAGATGACTCCACCGTCGCCTCAAGGACGGATATAATATAATCTCAATAGCTCAGTTGGAAGAAGCCCCCTGTAAGGGAAAGGTCTTGAGTTCAAGTTCCACTTAAGTATTAATTTTTCCCGATGTATTCAGATTTATAAAAGGAAAGATATGGACTATTTCGGGTGTGGGTCTGGTAGCTTAGTGGTCATTTGGTCAAAGCACTCTTCCTGTAAATTCCGCCTGAACCGAACACAGAATTTTTCCTTTCTAAGTCGATTTGAATAATTAGCATACTAAATGCTTTAAAAATCATAGAAAGATAAATCTCTATTACCATAAAATAAAAATGTGTATTATTGGATTCTATTGTGTTCCCCTAGATGAGTCTTTTAAACACATATTGAGAACACGTGTACTTTTTCCACAGTATTTATTCTATTACACCTGACCGGTTTCGCCTTACGACATTCTCAAAGGTTAACATTTACTAAAGGTTTTGGATGTTCTAATTCCTAAAAACTGTGGAAATAGTACAAGAAGTTTGAATGAATTTTTTATAGCATTTATTATGCTAACTGTTAAGTTCAAAAAACATTGGAAAAATGAAATGCTCAAGTGAGATTCGAACTCACGACCTTTCGCTTACAGGGCGACTGCTCTGCCAACTGAGCTATTGAGCACCACTTGAGTCATTCCAAATTTTCCTTCTCTTTATATCCGTCTATAAGGGCGACGGTGCAGCCATCTACCAACATTCTTACGAACTGTTGGAAACAATGAATGATTTTTCAACCATTTTTAAACATTGAATTTTGATGACTGCGCCCAAATATTTGAATGAATTTTTTATAGCATTTATTATGCTAACTGTTAAGTTCAAAAAACATTGGAAAAATGAAATGCTCAAGTGAGATTCGAACTCACGACCTTTCGCTTACAGGGCGACTGCTCTGCCAACTGAGCTATTGAGCACCACTTGAGTCATTCCAAATTTTCCTTCTCTTTATATCCGTCTATAAGGGCGACGGTGCAGCCATCTACCAACATTCTTACGAACTGTTGGAAACAATGAATGATTTTTCAACCATTTTTAAACATTGAATTTTGATGACTGCGCCCAAATATTTGAATGAATTTTTTATAGCATTTATTATGCTAACTGTTAAGTTCGAAAAACATTGGAAAAAATGAAACGCTCAAGTGAGACTCGAACTCACGATCTTTCGCTTACAGGGCGACTGCTCTGCCAACTGAGCTATTGAGCACCACTTGAATCATTCCAAATTTTCCTTCTCTTTATATCCGTCTATAAGGGTGTTCTCAATATAATGTGTAACAATGAATTCAACCAAGTGCCATCAATGAACAGTATAAAAAAGAGTCTTTTAAAATTCGAACCATCTAAACAGCCTACTTTATCTCGGTACCACATTCGGTAACCCAACCACAAAATTCTCTTTAGATTTTCTATCTTCTTCAATATCTACCGAGGATGCGAGGAGACGAGATTATTTATCAACACGAAATGTTCTCGCGTCTCCTAAAAACCACGAATTAAAAATGCAAGACGATCAGCGATATTTCGATTATTTATCGTTAATGCCGGGTCGCGACATAATACTCAATATGAGTGAAGACAATGTGAGAACTTTTATAGCGCGATGTAGAACCGTTGATTTCGAATTAGTTCGGTTCATCTTCGCTAGATGGTGACTTCTGCAACTATATTTATTGTAGTGTCTACATAGGAGATTTAAAAAACTATAATTTCATAACAGTGTACTACTATACATTTTTTTTTGGGTTGGGTGAATAATATGACTAGTCAACCAATTTTAGAAAGAAAGAAAGAAAGAAAGAAAGAAAGAAAATATGTTTTATTTAGAAAACAGCGAACATTTTCAAAATAATAACACACCAAGGATTACATACAAGAATGCTTAAAAATAATAAAATAATGTATTTTTTTTCCCCTGACCATAGATCAGATTCGCTGTCTATGGCCGCCGGGCGGGCACCGCGAAAACTTTCCATTAAACACCTCTCTGCCAATCCTGACAGTCGATTATGACATATACATACTTGACATATTTGACGTAAATATTGAGACGTGTCACAAAACGTGGCAAGAGTGGCAAACATAGATTATTATATGAGTTAAGCACATTATTTCTTAATAATTTAGGTTAATCATTATAATTATGTTAACACATAACATGTACGCTGTATTCCCAAAAAGGTTTGGATCTCAGCATACACTGCAATGGATGTGATCCACCACAGTACTGATTTTCAGATCCAACCTCAAATTTACTACATTTAAGTTATTCAAGTAACGCATTTGAAGGTTTCTACAGGGTTGGCAGAGCGAGTGAGGCGCCCCTGGTATTGCACACTTCCCCCCTTTATGTCAGTAGTACCATTGATGGTACTACTGACATACTTATACATTACTAGTACCATTAAAAAAATACAATTCCTTATGCCAAAATATCTACTTACCATCAGATGGGTCCTGTGCTTCTTTGACACTTAATTGGTATAAAAGTAAAGGTCGATCTAGGCGTGCGGACATTTTTAGAAAAGGCTATAAGTACCTACCGAATACTTTTGAACTGAGCATATATGAAAATAATATTAGGAAAGTTGAAAAAATTATATCGTCACTGGAAAGCCAATAATACTAAAACGCCAAAAGGCCATTTCACAGGAGAGCGAATTAAAGTTTTTTTTTTTACAAAACTAGGCATAACTTTTTTTCTAATTTAGTAATTGACAAACAGTAAAGGCAAAAATATATTGTCACACTGTTCCCTATGTACTGGAATCGATATATTTTGCATATTTTGCGTGATTCAGGAGATAGCTGTCGCTTAAGTACAAATGCTCTGTACACTTGGTAACGAAAAAGTACTTATCTTAATAATTATTATAAGGTATTGTGATCAAATATTACTGAAAACGCTCATCCTTTCAAAAGTATGTCAAGAAAAAGTACTAACGCGCTTTACAGTTGGACACAGTCTCAGGATAAGAATACTTAAACACCACAATATGTCAAAGGACCGCACGGTAAAACGATGTATGGAATTATTTGTTGGGATCATTGTTACGTCAAGAATACTTATTAAAAGATTATTCATTCTAATTTCAATTTATTTTTCCTAACAGACATAATCAACAGTTAGTAAATCCTAATAATTGCAATAGTTGCCAACAAAATAATACGTCTAGCATCTTTTTATTAACGATTATTTTTATTAAAAATCAATTGAACCTTAATAATTTCACAATGATTATAGGTTATATAGATTTTTAGTACCAACATAACTAAAAAATATAGAGAATTAAATAAAACGGTAATAATTAAATAAATATGCTTATCAAAATCCAATTCCAAACAATTAAGTAATTATAATAGGTGTGATCGATTTTTATATCGTAACGTACTGGTATTGTGTTCTAACAAAACCAATACGGTATTATTATGCATTTCTGCCAAAAAAGAAATAAGCAAGGGAATAGGAATTAGTGTTCTGGTAATTACCCATGGCAATATTATAATTAAAAGCGAAAGCGAAAGCGAAGGCTGGATCTGCACGGGTCATCAGGAGCACGTATAAATGAGAACCGCTCCCTCAGGTAAGACGGCGCAGCAGGGTTGTACAGAATGTTGAAAAGATAACAGAGAATACGAGTGTTCCTACGCTGGCCGATAGGGAGCCACTTGAGTTCTCTGCGAAACTGCGAGACATGGTCGTATTTTCTCAGGTTGAATATGAACTTAATGCCCAAGTTTTGCAATCTCTCCAACTTGTTTAAGAGTTCCTCAGTGATATCTAGAAAACAGGCATCTGCGTAGTCTATAATGGTTTGGATAAGAGTTTGGGCAAGGGAAATTTTGGTTCTTAAAGGTAGAAAGCTCTGCAGGCACTTTAGGGAGTGGAAGCTATAGTGTACTTTTATGCTAACCTCATTGATACGAGGACATCAAAGAGTACTCCCAGATCCGAATAGGCTATCCGAGTTCCTTCCAGCGTGACAGGAGCAAGTGCGGAGAAATCGAGCTGCCTGCGCATGTGAGTGCTACCAATAATCATTGCTTTAGATTTGGTTGGATTGATACGTAGTCCAAATGATTTAGCGCAGACACTAATGCAATCCAGCTCGTGGTTCATGGCAGATACTGCAGAGGAGCCATCAGTCACCGCAAAATGATTGTATACCTGCAAGTCATCGGCATAAAGATGGTAGCTAGATGAAATCAGTCCGGTGACAGAGTTGATGAAGATGAAGAACAAGAGAGGAGAGAGACCACCTTGTGGTACACCCGCAACAAGTCTACACTAGTTGGAAGATTCCTGGTCCAACTGAACACGCTGCGACAGCCCTCGCATACGAATCAAACCAGGAGATAGCATTAGAGAAAACATTAATACTCTTCAATACGCCAAGCAAAATGTCAAAATCGTTCGAGTTAAAAGCACTACTAAAATCCAGCAATATTAGTAAAGTTAGTTCTTTCCTCTCCAGGGCTCATCGAATATCATCAGTCACTTTAACGAGAGCCGTAGCTATACTGTGGCCTTTACGGAATCCAGATTGGAAAGTGTTGAGGAGGTTAGAGGAAGATAAAAATAAACAAAATGTTGGTGCACGATATGCTCGAGAACTTTTGAGAGAAACGGAAGTATGGAAATTGGCCGAAAATCGGTAACTGTGGAAGGCTTAGGAGATTTGGGTAATGGAATAATAAAAGCTGGTTTCCAGGAGTCAGGAAAGGTACGAGAGAATAGGGAATGTGAGTTATAATAGAAAGTACAGTAGGGAGAAGTGGAAGAATCATACTATAGCAGATATGATTAGAGCCAGTCGCGGACGAGGAAATAGACAGCAGCGATTTTAGAGTTTCCGCCTCTGATACAGGTATTAAATGAAAAGGTGGAGTCTGTGGAGTTGGGACACTAGAAAGCGCATGCAAAGTGCTCTGCTTGGTAACTGCGTCCAGTGAGACGGGTGGTAGAGAGAAGTGGTTATTTAGGGCACACAAGTCTATATCCCAGGAGTCATAAACAGGTGATTTGCTAATGCCAACAGACCTGAGAAATCTCCATGTGTCCGAGGAGTTTCAGTTGTTGAGAGAGTTATAGAAATGGCGTCGCTTTGCGTCGCTACATATACGGCTGCAGCGGTTGCGTAGGGTCTTGAATGCGAGCAAGTTGTGTTCCGATGGACTGCCTCTGTAGCGCCTTTTTGCTTTTCCCCTGCGAGCCATTAGGGTTTTAATCGCTGGGTTGTGCCTGATCTTGACCCGTCTTGGAGGGGCGTGTTGGTCAAATAATTCTATAACCCTCGACCCGAAAATGTCCACCATTTCATTGACGTCTGTCGAATTCAAAATGGGCGTCCAGTCAGTGCCACTGGCGTCACGACGTAATGCCTCTTGCGAAGACAACGGTACTGTGCCTTAACCACAATAGTCCCCACACCACAATTCTTGGGCGGGCGAAGGAGTACAAAACACTAATAGCTACTCCCTGTGATAAAACCTTCAAAAAACACTTTTTCAACAAAAAATACCAGATAATAACGCAAGCCGAGGAAAAGGACTACTCCGGTACTAAAGAGGTACGCGTTTACACCGACGGCTCCACAACAAGGAATGGCTCAGGAGCCGGCGTACACTCCTTGGACCTTGGCTTAAATATCCACCTTCCACTAGGCGAACGCAGCTCGATCTTCCAATGCGAGTGTGTCGCCATAACAACAGCAGCGACGGCAATAAGCGAAAATCATGTTAAGGGTTTTAACATAAAGCTCCTAACCGACAGCACAGCCGTTCTAAAAGCGCTAGACCACCAAATAACCAACAGCACACTAATAGCAGAATGCAAAACTGCTTTGAACCAGCTATCCACCCATAATGTAGTAACGCTACAGTGGATAAAAGGGCACAGTGGGTCCTACGGCAACGATGCTGCGGACGAACTCGCGAGGAGGGGCTCCTATATGACCACTGCTGGGCCACTACACTACTGCCGATCCCTTTTTCACAGATCCGTACCTGGATACGCCAGAGCTCTGTGGAACTACATAACCAAAGATGGGTACAAACCATCGACTGCAGGCAATCAAAACAGGCTGTGCCGTCGATAAATAAACGGCTAACGAAACGTCTCCTAAGACTAGACAGAACAAGTCTAAGGACAATTATGGGGACAATAACGGCCCACTGTCCCCTCAACAAGCACCTACATACCATCGGTGTCATGGATAGCCCCCTTTGCAGGGGTTGTTTCAGCGCCGAGGAAACGGCCGCCCACGTAATATTGGAATGCGAGGCAGTGGCCGCCCAACGATCCCAAATCCTCGGCACAATGAGGTCGCTCCGCGAAGCCTGTGAAGCCCCCAGTAAGCTTCTGCGTTTCTGGGCGGAGCTAGGCTGGCTGCTCTAGCCAGTACTCTTCACGTACAATGGCCCAAGAGAGAGGCTAAGTGCGGACAAAAAGAGTCCTATCCCCCCTATCCTATCCTATCCGGTACTGTGCCTTACGTTTAGGAGGTCTTAGCCGATAAGAGATGTATATTAGGTCGTGATATGAAAAAGGGGCAGGTAATTGGCCATGTGTATCTACGTAGTCAGAGGAGGATACTATAAGGAGATCAAGTAAGGTGGAAGGGTGGCCCAGGGGGATGGTGAGTGGCAGGTAGTGGCAAAGCATTAAAGTAGTAGGAGGATAGAATGCCCATTAGTTGTCGAGAGCGGCTGTCATCCTTCAATAAGCAGGTATTAAAGTCACCTATTATGACTACGTGATCATAAGGAGAGTGAGAGTGGAGTAGACTCTCAAAGTTATTGAAATAATCAATATGCATAATTTGGACTATAGAATACCCTGAGTAGAACCGTAGTGTGGACTAACTTAATTTCTATAGACAAGTGCTCAGATGTCTTGGCAGTACAGGGAGAGGGCGATGCGCTAACAATATTGTAGGAAATGTTGGCTCGTAGTATGGCTACATCATCGCATCCCTAAATTATAATCATTAAGAATTAAGTGCCCGGTTAATGGCAATAGGCTCGCCGCCTATTACATTGGGACTTAAACATAAACTGGCGAAATATGGGTGCTAGCACCTCTGCCTACCCCTTCGGAGAATACAGGCGTGAGTTTATGTTATGTAAGAATTATAATCTGAAAGATTCACTCTGCTGCGGGACCTGTATGAACGCGTCACTCACTTTATTTTAAATAAATAAATAAAAAATAAACTTAACGCAGCACAAAGCTGACTACGAAGTCGACCAAACCACCGACGACTCGCGCGCAAAATATGAATTATACGTACTTATCGCATTGTAGTTAAAAAGAAATATGATTTTAAAAGACTTAACGAAATTAAATTCGTATGTTTTTCCCCCAACTAAATGCTAAACGAACCATTAATATTTTGTCGACTAAAATAGTTCATGCTTAATAAAATAATTATTCAATTTTATTGAATGGAAAACATTCTAAACAGACACTCAAATACTTTCATATGTGAGGCAAAATTACTAAAACCGTTTCCTATCAAAACAGTACGTAGACATAATATACTAAAGCGCCATGCGCATCAGTTTCTACGTAGAGCAAATTTACTTAACTAATAATCAACTAGTAGTTACGGCCGGCAATAAATACTAAAGCGACATCAATGATTCAACATCAGTATTTTAAGTTGCTGAACAAGGTTGAATTGGCTGGTGTCAGTGAATAAAAATACTGAAGCGACAACGACTAAAAATTAATCAAAACTTGTACTACGTAAGTTTTTGTCACGAATTCAAAATGATGAAACATCTCCTTATTTTGAAGTGCTTAAGCGCCAAAAAAGTGCCCTGATCAACACGAAACCCAGACCATTCGACGCAGAAAAAAAAATCCTATCCAACGATATATATAACTCATTTTGACTAAAATGGCGCTTTAGTATTATTGGCTTTCCAGTGACGATATGTCAAGATAGCAAGTGGAAATTATATCTCTACCTACCCCAATGCGAAAGAGGCGTGACTATGATGTTTTTTTTTATGGAATAGGGAGGCAAACGAGCTGACGGCTTGCCTGAAGGACACCCGCAACACCAGAGGAGTCACAAGTGTGTTGCCTTCCTTTTAAAAGAGAGTACGCTCTTTTCTTAAAACTTTGAACGTCGTATTTGTTCGGAAATACCTTTGGTGACAGTTCATTCCAAAGTTTAGTTGTGCGAGGCAGAAAGTTTCTCAAGAAACGCACGGTTGTGTATGTGTTTTTAATAAAACTATAATGAAACCCGCACATAAAACTATTTATATTCAATCTGCTGCATACATGCTTGGTTTCATTACGCATAATGATAGCAAAAACTGCAACATTACAGACACTGTATATTGAACAAGAAACTTCAATTTTATAATGAAGTTCCATTGCGATCGGACCACCGAGTCTCCGGAAGCTAACGCATCTTATTTATTTTAAAATACTTTTTTTTCACGTCAATTCGACTTCACCTCGCCTGATGTTAAGCTAAAAGTGGAAGAGGGTCACCATCGTAAAAATGTAACAAGTTAACAGTGGTGGTACTCTGGTTGACGGCCTCATCGGATCACTTTTCACGCCCCGCATAGACGACCCCGGACTGTACGAAGAAGGAAACACGTGAGCTGGCAGGGAGTTCCAGGTCTTAATGGTGGACCAATGGACCAGGAGACGAGTGGGTGCCTCAAATATTATTGTATTTTGACAGCCCCCGTGGCGTGGCGGTAGTAAATGCGATTGCTACGCAGGAGGCACGGGTTCGATTCCCTCAATCAGTGCAAATATTTGTATTTCGTTGTCCTAAAAAGTTAGATTTATTGGAGAAATATATTTTTGTTAGTGGTTTATTTATCATCAAATGTTGGTAGTTCCAACACCAAATTATCATCTTGCTTATCCCAATTAGTTGGGGTTGGTGTAACATATCATTCTCCTTCATACGTCCTATCAGTCATCAAATATAATTATGATGATATTGTTTGATATTCGAAATAGGTACATCGGAAAAATGAAGCGCTCAAGTGGGACTTGAACCCACGACCTTTCCTATTATCCCTTAGCTATTGAGCCACCCATCACTTCAAATTTCTTTTCTCTTTGTATCTGTCTTTAAGGGCGACGGTGGAGCCATCTAACAACTTTCTTACGAACTGTTGGAACCAATGATTGATTTGTCAACCATTTTTAAACATTGATTTTATGGATTGTAAGGGAAAGGTCGAGGGTTGTGTGACATGTGCGACAAGGACAGTAATGGTCACTTTAGTTACCTTTTTTCTCTTGTCTCGTTGGCTTTACTTTACATAGATACCTATACATTTGAATAATTAATTTCCCTCATAGTGGTCGTGTCAACATTGGAACCCATTTGCAAATTTTAGGTAATTTACTCCAACTATAATACCCCAATTAACCTTTTTGGTTCGGGTAAACGTTCCTTTGTTAGCAATGGGTATATTGTGATAGATTATATTAGGGATCCGGGTTTTACCCGTGTCAACGGCTCAGCAATTAAAGGCTTTAGATGAACAGCTGATAAATTGTAATTACTTTTATTTTGTTTGTTGTTTTATCTCTAGAACCATGATATGAAAAGGTGGCTGGGATATACTGGATGAAGGTTAAGGATCGGGAGCAATAGTGACGTTGGGAGCCGGCTTATATGCAGCTGTGAACTATAACAGACTTATTGATTGATTGGAACACATGCCTTCCTACAATACGTCAGGGTGGACTTCGGAATGAACTTTGCACGGGGTAGAAGATGGAATATTTATTATTCTTTAAGCTTGTGGGTACAGTTTTGTGGGTACAGGATGGAAGCACTCCAAATGTCGTATGTTTATCTCATTGACTATACCACCTTGTAGAAACGCTATTTTCAACTTTAACCGTTTTCGGAGGGAATTGGTAAAAAGGGAAATCTGTAAAAGGGGGAATCGGGAATCCATACTAATATTATAAATGTGAAAGTAGCTCTGTCTGTCTGTCTGTATTTTACGCTTACTCACGACTAAACCTCAGAACCGATTTCCATGAAATTTGGTATAGGGGTAGATTAGACCTTGAGAACGGACATAGGGTAAGTTTGGGTGCGATAACCAACATCCACGTGAGCGGAGTAGCGGAGCTAGTACATAAGCCATATTATTATGTTTGATTAGTATTTATTATTGGAAATAACTTCTTCTATCGTGGCGATGGCGCCTCGGCCCTCAAATTATCTTCTCC
Source organism: Eilema sororculum (assembly GCA_914829495.1). Taxonomy (NCBI): domain Eukaryota; kingdom Metazoa; phylum Arthropoda; class Insecta; order Lepidoptera; family Erebidae; genus Eilema; species Eilema sororculum. The sequence goes on from OU618541.1 coordinate 22,996,974, forward strand.
CAGTGTGCTGCCACCTGTATGGCGTTCTCGGAAGCGCACATAAGGTCGGCAATAACTGAAAACAGTTCTTTGGCAGGGGTATTATAGAATGGAGATTGAATTTTATGGTATTTATTATGCTAACTTTTAAAAATACATCATTTTCAAAATACATCGGGAAAAGTAAGAAAGTTGGTAAATGGGTCCACCGTCGCCCTTAAAAACTGATATGACGAGAATTGTGAAGTGATTCAGGTGTACCTCAAAAGCTCAGTTGGAAGAGAAAGAAAGAAAGAAAGAAAGAAAATTAGTTTTTATTGCGGATGAACACATGCACATAATGTTACAAAGGAAATAATAAAAATCAGAATAATAAAAATGTAACCACAACACCAGTGAGTAGACCTACAGCTACTTAGGCGGCGAACGTTTTGACCGAACAATAACCGACCAAGTTATTTATTATTGTTTCTTATCTGTGGTCGCCGCCTGAGCAGTCGCGACAGATTGACATTAATGACGTTGGCAACGTGTCATTTTCTACGTGGCGCAAGTCCATGACTTACAAAATACACATGGTCTCACATAACATGTAAGAGCATTCCCCCTGTAAGGGAAAGGTTGTGGGTTCAAGTCCCACTTGAACGCTTCTTTTTCCCGATGTATTTCGAATAGAATACAGTGATGAATTTATGGGATTTATGACATTTAACGACGTTTGTCAATCCCATACGTTGATCGATCTGTTCTAAGCTATTCTATTAACACCTAGAGGGGTAAGTTTGCTCGTCTGCATGTGATGTTAGCTTTGGCTCTGAAGATCCTGGGAGGTCTCCTTTAGACATTTATGTTATGATTTCTATAGCATTCAGTTAGCAAATTAATTGCTTTATCTACCACCATCAATGCTTTGTATACAATAACATTACCGGATTATTTGCAATAAAATTATGACTTTTATCGTGCGAAGGTCTCACAGAAGTGATGGTGTCATCAATCTCCTACACTTAATCCTATGACAAGTTGTTATTTATTGACATATTGTAACAACAGTACCTATAGTACATTATATATTCGCGCCAATAAATCCCCGAAGTGATGACTGGAAGTGTTTTGACACCCACATAACACCAACTATGATTATTGGATTATTGTTTTTTAAATCAAGTCTTCAAAGTTGTATTTCTTAGAATAAATTTCGTTTCACGGTACATGGGTGAAAACCAATTAGGTAGTTCCATTCAAACATTTGTTGCATTCATTGGAGATTTAAAAAGTATGACAGCCTGATCTATAGAACTTCTATAAGTATAGGTACTTACGTATGGAGTAGATTGTGGGTGTTAGATGGCAGTGGCTTCACGAAAAATAAGACAGTTTGGCAACTTTTTCATCGTAGCGATAATCCCAGTCAGATCGGAAGACTTTCAACTAGGAGTCTGAAGTCCGCTTCTTTACCAATCTAACTGCGGATGTGGCTGAACTTCGATATTTTCTATGAAGCGATTCCCATCTAACCTCCACAACCCAAAGGCGATATTGCATTGCAGCTAGACCAGTTGTTGGACTTTTGAGGGCTCCAACTACTCGTAACGACTGCCATGGATGTTCATATGGCAACCGAGACCAACGGCTCTCCGAGGCACGCTTCTTCTAAACCTTCTAAATTGTATGCATGAATATGCATAAATATTTTCACTGAGCGAGGATCAAACCCTGTTCGTTCAGCACCGCTACGCTACAGACGCTGTTTGGCCTTCTGTCATCTGAGTTGCGAAAAAAGCTCAAAGAATGAATAATTCATGACTCCCAAGTTACGTGAAGCGTGCCATTAGATGTTTCACACCGAGGGATAGAAATTGTCCTCAATACCTACTTGTAATAGTTGCCGAACAATTTGATTTCAAAACGTATCGATCTAATTACATCGGTCGTGGCGTCTGATACTGACCACAACGGATGGAGCTGACCACAATAATTTTATTGTTGCAATTTGGAACAAGTTGTGAAAAATTCATTACAATTTGTAATTGCATGGATAAAGTAACGCTTTTAAACTGAAGACCACGATTTGGATCAGAAAAAGTAAATATCCAAGATTGATTGTTGTTCCCGGCGGTGAATAGGGTAGCCAGAGCTCACTGGAGACGGATAGAGATGGCCCTGGATTCACCGAGGTGCGCAGGAAATGTACTAAAACCTCACTTTCGGCTTTGCACTTCGACCCACAGACATAACCTCCCCCACCGGTTCTGGCGGGGGGTGGAGGATATCCGCGGGGATTTTCCGCACGTAAATAAAAAGAGCTTACTGGAGAGTTTTTGTGCTATCAGTGGACAGACATAAAACTTGTCCTGCTTTGTCTTCTGCACTGATGGCACAGAAACTTTGTTCTTACGGAGTCGGCAGCACCAGTGTGACTTCCCTGGTGTTGCACACGTCCATAGTAAGGTAACTACTTTCCGTCAGGTGGGCCCTGTGCTTGTCTGTCAACTAAGTGGCATAAAAAAACGAAATCGCTTGAAAGTCATCCATGGACAAACGTATAGGAGAATTTCAAAACGTGTTCAAATAGCTCAGTTGACACTCTGTAATGGGCTGGGCGCGGGTTCAATTCCCATCTTGGATGTTGTTCTTTTTTCATCTAAGATTGAAGATAGGGACACATACAGACATATGGTCGCGCATCTTCGGAATGGAGATGGCACCTGAAGAAGATCTATGATGGCCACAATTTAAGTATTTTGCGCTATGTATGTCTAAGACGCAGTTCACATAGCTCGCGTTATGACTAGTCTAAAAGATAAGTAGGCATAACGCTAGTTAGACCTACTGCGATATAGGTTAGAACAGAGCAAGACAAAAAGAGTCATAGACCTACTGCATTACAGTTCAACAGCGAGGAAAGGAAGGCGATCAGAGAGTAAAACACTAGTCCTTTAAAAATTATGTTATATTGAAAACTAAACTTATATGAATGTCCAGGAGTAGTATACTTATAGGACTTGCTTGCTAGGACATGCTAATTTACTAGGACATTTAGACTTATCGCGAGCTAGGTGAACTGAGATTTAGGCATTTGTGGAAATAGTCCTTATGCGAAATTGGCAAATAGCGTTATAGGTATACGTCCACTTAGGCTAAAAGCTATTGAAAATGACATTTAGACATAACGCGAGCTAGGTGGACTGCGTATTAGACATACATAGCGCAAAGGGATCATTTTTGTTTTTCTTACGCCACTTAGCACAAGGCCCATCTGCTGGAAAGCGGTTATCGTGGCCTACGCACGTGTCCAGCATCAGGGGCTTCACACTGCTGATCCTGTAGAAACCTAATGCACTTCTCGAAGTACCCCATATTATACTGAGTCACTTAAGAAAACCAGAGCACAGCTGGACGTGCCTGGGATGGAGTTCCTGTCATACCTTTCATACCGCGTTGTTGCTGTTGAACTTTGTAGAATATTGCAAGAATTATTATTTGACCTATTGTAATAGATTATTATCTAACAGTAGGTACTGGTAGGTCACACTGCAATCTGTTTACCAATCACCTAGTTCAGGAGCTTCTTACTTTAGACTAAACCACCTAATACTTTGCAATATGAAATAATATTGCAAATTCATTACATTATACTTAGAACTAGAAATAGATCAATGCCTTAATGTTATCGTATAACCTAGATTAATTAATTTAGTTTATATTGAAACACTAACCTTGAAGTAAAACGAAATAACTAACCCCGAAACCGATAGTGGCTATTTAGGTTTACAGCATGCAGGGCCGGATTTTTTTAACCGTAGTTAAGTATACAATTGGTTAAATAATGTAACGAATGGTTAAATTTCTGATAAATTGGTTTTTTGAGCCATATTTTTTTTTAATACAGGACACGTCAATTTGACTTCACCTCGCCTGATGTTAAGCTAAAGGCAAAGTCTCGGAAAGAGGGTCACCATCGTAAACATTTACCATGTTAACAGTGGTGGCACTCAGCTTGACGGCCTCATTAGATGCCTTTTCACGCCCCGCTTAAAGGATTGGACCCGGGACTGTAGGAAGAAGGAAACACGTGAGCTGGCAGGGAGTTCCAGGTCTTAATGGTGCGGCATAGGAATGAGTCACTGAAACGCTTGGTTCTAGCAGTATTTAGGTCAACCTGTAGTTAAATAAGTAACTATTGGTCATATCATAATAGTTTACCACAGCTTTATCTAGGGGGTTAGCAAGATGGCAGCTAGTTAACTATTGGTTGCTACAGCTGTTTATGATTGGTCAAAAGATTCAAAAGCGCCATCGACAAAAATAAAATATTGATGAATCAAAAGTCAACGCAATCATCATACATACCTACATACATATACTCACATCTGTAAATTGCCGAAGGGTAGACAGTAGACAGAGGTGTTTTAACACCCACGTTTCGTTTCTGTTATTTTCGATCCCACGTAAGTATAGTATTCTTCTTCTTTTCGTGTCAAAGATTCACTTTTATGACTACACTATTCGGGAATAAAATTCTGCCATCTTAATCGCGCTGTTAGTGGCTTTATTTGAGTCGTCTTTAGTGCATGAAGTAAGACATAAGGGACACGAGACCAAATGCGCCATCTACTGCACGGGGGCACCGCAGTCGCATGCAATTAAGCCCGGGTCTCGCATTCCCCATCGACAAAGATTCTGTCTAGACCGACCAACCAGTGTACGTAGACGATTAAGAGATTTCCATACGGGCCAAAGGAGGTTCTGTCCGGGAGGTAGTTTTTCCTGGGGAGGTAGGAAGTCCGAAGATGGTGGTTGTTTTTCTTTCCATAGGGAAGTTCTCATCGTGCCAGGATGTTCTTGTGTGGGCGCGGCTTTTACGTTTTGCATGAAACTCTTACGACTCTTTAAGCGTAGTATAGTATTGTTTATGTAGGATGAATCGTTAGACTGTGGTTAGGTTAATTATTTTATTATAATTTTTTTTTAAGATACTTTAATCTTGACACGAGATATTACTTTTTTGTAAATTGACGTCTGTAAAATGCTACAGTGGAGTTTGTTGCTCCACTGGTGCCTAGGAAGTGGTGGTAAACTTAGTTTTAAGCAGAATTTGACGTCAAAAAGCTGTAGCAGTGCTACACAATTTTGAATAAATACTTTGACTTTGTGGTTATACTGTAAATGGACTGCACGGAGGATAATGTTTAATACTTTAACCTTCATTAAGAAGATATTTGTGTTTTAATACACTAACCTCGAAGTAAAACGAACTATTTAATCCGGAAACCGGACAATAGCTATTTGGGTTTCCACGAAGCAGTAAGGAAACTGTCTTGTTCTCGTTGATAGTTCTTTCAATAATAAGATTACCTACTGTTTTACGGGCATGAAAAGGTTTCTTTATGTGAGACCTATTTACCGGTAGAATGAACACAGACAGATCATAGTATTTAACATCCATACTAATAATATAAATGCGAAAGTAACTCTTTCTGTCTGTAGCGTAACGCTTTCACGACTAAACCACTGAACCGATTTTGATGAAATTTGGTATAGGGGTAGATTTGACCATGAGAAAGGACATAGGCTATGTTTGATCGCGATAACCGACATCCACGCGGGCGGAGCCGTGGGCAAAAGCTAGTCTTTAATAAATGTCATAGTAATTAATGTGATAGTTACAAAAAAACATATGTAACATTAGCTTTTGCCCGCGGCTCCACTCGCATAGATATCGGTTATCGTGACCAAACATAGCCTATGTCCTTTCTCATGGTTTTATTTATTTATTTACCCCTATACCAAATTCCATCAAAATCCGTTCAGTGGTGTAGGCGTGAAAGCGTAACATACAGACAGACAGACAGACAGAGACAGACAGAGTTACTTTCGCATTTATAATATTAGTATGGATATAATCACACCTTTACCACCGGAGGGTTAGGTAGGGGTGAATTAATACCCACATTTCACAAATCAATAAATTCGGTGCAACGTATTCGGGGGTCTCTACGCGGGAGTCGTGCGGTCCATGGCCCTATATGGGTGCCCAATATGGGCGGACACCCTGACGGTCCATACCCAAGACGGCGTGCGTTTTAGTCGGTTCGAGTTCGACATAACCGCCTCCACCGGCTCCGTGGGGGTGGTATCCGTGGGGATTTTTCGCACGATAAAAAAAAATACGTATTCGGGGATGAGTCTATTGCCGTATTCTTGGCACTATTGTTGAATGGAGTCATGCATATGAGGCTGAGTCTGGGCTGTATATATCTGTCTGATGTTAATCACCCCTATCCCTTAGTCGCCTTGTATAACACCGCATGGGAAGAGATGAGGTGGCCCAAATTCTGCCCTGCCGGGAACCACGCGGCGGAAAAATAAAATGTATTTGTAACGACACTTTTTGCCCATAAAAATCTGCTATTTTGTTTTTTAGCAGTGTAAAAACGCGGGCAAAATCTAGTAAGCTATATAATATTAATCTTCACCCTACTGTCAGCAATGAACAGGATCAGAATTCCACGCGGGTGGAGCCGCGATTAACAGCTAGTACTATATAAAAGAGGCATTGCATAGGTCACTTATTTCATTCGATTAACATAAAACGTTATTACAGCTACTATAATGGCTATTTGACATTCGATATTTTATTAATGTCTAATGTCAAATTGTCAATAAAATATGTCCAGTAGCTATTCGAATCTCAACCCCATCGCAGTAGTCATCGCTAGACAGCGACTCGTCGACCGCTCGGGTCGCCTGTCAAATGTCAACAACCGTTGGGCGAACACGATTTGAAATTCAAATTTGGAAGGTTTATGTTCGAAAGACCGTTAAAATTGGCAAAGTTAAAAGGGTTTCACGTAAAACCTTTATTAAGTGAGGCACGCGTCAATAGGCACTTTAATAATCTTGCTTTCTTTTTGGATGAATGGGACTACTTAGTGTCTAGGTGGATCAGTTATTTCGAGTATTCTCTTTAGAAATGGATCGGTCGCGGGTACCATCCCGTCATCAATGTTGACTTTTCCGATTTAAAATTAAGAAATTCAGCTTAACTAATTGTTTTAAAAGTGCATGCAATTTTAAGGTAATCTTTCTCCTATTTTGGTTTATGCGGCATTTAGGGTACTGACCTCTATATTTTGAGAGGAATACCTGCACCAGAGCCTTGCCCAACTTGCGCTGAATGTTAGCATGGGCCTCGATAATCTATGTGAGACTCCATACACCCAACTTACCATAGTAGGTAGGTACTTAATAATATTTTAGAATCTACAAATTGTTCTAGCTGTCTAGTCTAGGGATCCAAACCACATACCGAGGCAAGCCCTAGACTGGAATCTCCAAGGAAAGCGCAAACGTGTTCGTCCAAAACAAACCTGGCGGCGGAATATCATTGGTGAAGCGGAAGACATTGGAAAAACCTGAAGCGAAGTCAAACGCGAAGCTCAAGACCATACGGGATGGAAACTCACTGAGGACGCCTCCTGCCCCAGCTAGGGGCCAAAGGACCTTAAGTCAAGTATCTAGTCTAGTGGGTTATGGTTGCGAATAAACATAGATACAATTTAGTAAACATAGAAACCCATAGATAAATGCAAATATATGAATTTGTTAATACAAATATGTGCACTGACCGGAAATTGAATCCCCCTATATAGCAGTCGAATGCACTAATGCCACGGAACAGAGACCGTATTGGTATTCACTGGCCGTGGTCATCAGGCTGATATGATCATCATAACGTCACCATGAACGCGTTAATTCCCGTTAACATTATTATTTATCACTAGCTGTGCCCGCGACTTCGTCCGAGTGGACTTCGATCTCTGTTTATTTCTTACTAGCTTTTGCCCGCGGCTCCGCCCGCGTGGATCTCGGTTATCGCGTCTAAACATAGCCTATGACCTTTCTCATGGTCTAATCTACCCCTATACCAAATTTCATCAAAATCGGTTCAGTGGTTTAGGCGTGAAAGCGTAACATACAGACAGACAGACAGACAGAGTTACATTCGCATTTATAATATTAGTATGGACATAGCCTACATCTCAAAATACTTTCTAAGAGGATGCCTACGTCATAGTAGCTTTATGCATACAAAGTCTCGGTTCGGTTTCGGTTCGGTTTAAAAATTTATCCCCTTTATTTATTTTTTATTATTTTATCCCCTCGGGGGTAGAATTAATCAAAATCCTTTCTTAGCGGATGCCTACGTCAGAACATCTACCTGCATACCAAATTTCAGCCCGATCCATCTAGGGGTTTGGGCTGTGCGTTGACAGATCACTATGTCAGTCAGTCAGTCACCTTTGAGTTATATATATTTAGATGGAACGCGATAGTTTAAAAGACATTACTCTTAATAGAACACTTTCTGATATTGGTAGCTCAACGGAGTTAAACCAGCTGACATAAAATTATACATTCATACGGTACGTTCTACATAAATTCGAACTGCACTCGGTTCGAATCGGCCAATTATAGAACATGAATTATTCAGAGACTATATTTTTTGCTAACAAGTTGTAATGGGAATATTATTTATAGTTGTATATCTGAGATTATATCCATTTATTTTAAAATAAAAGTAATATACAGTTTTAATTCGGAAAATAATACAATTGACTTTCTAGTCAAGATCATATAGCCATAATACATCCTACTAATAATATAAACGCGAAAGTTTATAAGTATGTATGGATGTTTGTTACTCTTTCACGTCTAAACCGCTGAAGCGATTTTAATAAACTTTGGTATGGAGTTAGCTGACACCCTGGATTAACACATAGGCTATGTTTGATCACGATAACCGACATCCACGCGGACGGAGCCACGGGCAAATGCTAATTCATAATAACTACAAAAACTCATACAAATTACTAGTCTGGTAATATTCGCGAGTGATACATTTATGTGCGTGTATGTATGTTTGTGTAGTCAGCTTCTGTTTTCTAAAAAGATTACTCGTAACTGCCTTGTGACATCTGTGCCCTTATAAAATGTACTTGTTTAAGTACCAAGTAAACAAGTTTTCTCTCATAACACTCGTACCTAAAACGGTTTTACTCACTCGTTTACCTACTTACTAGAATTAAATAAATTTCTTCCAATGGTACACATTCGACCAACCGCGAGAAAAGTTTTTTCCTACAATAAACAGGCAAAATCACCCACATATCGGCAGTTTATTCCAGGAATATTTTATTCATTTCTCATTCTCGGAAAGTAGTGTTGTTTTGATCTGATTATTGGGTGGAAAATGCTGCTTCCCTCCATAGGGAGCGACAAACTCATACAAATTAGTTATGCCCGATACTATAAAATCACTATACTCATCACAATATAATAGGTCCATTTTGAGGGTTGCAGTCTAGACGTAACTAGTGATATAACGATACGACTCGTTACTCGATACTCACGATAAATCGATTCCAGTTTGCTTGAGTATTTAATCGATGTAAATATGTATTGTAAAGTGCATTGGATTACAGTTCTGTTTAGAAAATGTAACTCAAACTTTGATAACCTTTCGTGACATTTCACGAAAGGTAATTTTCTTTTATTTAATATTTTTGTCATAATAAAATTCACTTAATTACCAAAAGAAATCGAAAAATGACATAATTGTATCTAATTTATCAATTCTTGGCCTAAATACTAATAGATATTTAAATAAATAAGGCCTTGAAAGATATATTTAGATCGATTTGTTTTTACCTGAACCGATTATTACATAAACATAACATAACATAAACTCACGCCTGTATTCCCCGAAGAGGTAGGCAGAGGTGCTAGCACCCACATTTCGCCAGTTTATGTTTTAGGTCCCAATGTAATAGGTGGCGAGCCTATTGCCATTAACCTGGCACTTATAATCTTGCGATAAATACACTCATAACTTCGAAATGCATCGAAAAGTCCTTGGTGTGTGCCACGGTAAACCTGGAATTGAACCCGAGACCTCGTCTCAGCAGTCCATTACCCATACCACTAGGCTACCGCCTTAATAGCCTGTGGAAAATATGAAATAATCGTTATGTCCAGCACTGTGGTATCTGTCAATGATAGCCGGATCGCCACTGTGGATCCTGGAAGCGAGATCCCTTGCGGCACTGTATCGGTCCCGTAAGGAGGTGCGGGAGCGGGGATTCGATCCCGAGCCCGAAGACATTCGTGCCGAGAGGTCCCGGCTCCACGGGATCATGGTGGCGGAGTGGGAGCGACGACTTGAGCAACGACGCGCAGGGCATGCCGTCATAGAGGCGGTAAGGCCCATCATGGGGGAATGGCTCGAGAGGCCACATGGCAGCCTCTCGTATCGACTGACGCAGATTATCACCGGGCACGGGTGCTTCGGGAGATATCTGTGTCGGATCGAAAAGGAGCCAACGTCCGAGTGCCATCACTGCGACGCGAGCGAGGACACGGGGCTGCACACGCTCACCGAGTGTCCGGCATGGGCCGGACCGAAGCGGGAGCTAGTGGCGGCCCTGGGAGTGAGAGTTCTCCCCCTAGCCACCCTGCTCACAGCAATGGTCCGCTGCGCGGACGCGTGGGCGGCCGGCGTCTCCTTCAGCGAGCAGGTAATGGTTGTGAAGGAGACGGCGGAGCGGGAGAGGCGGCGCGAGCGAGAAAGACTCGCGGATCGCGTCGCCCGCGCGCGCAGGCAACTCGGGCGTCGGAGGGCACTGACTGACCTCCGTCCCCCATGAGCGCGGGCCTGGGGGTGACGGGTGGAGCCGCCTGTCACCCCAGCAGAAGCAGGCCATGGCGGCGGCGCGCTAAACAGCGCGCCTCCCCATTCCGGGGGCGAGTTGGGGATACCGTTGTCCCCCCTCCTGAGGAGGGCCAGACCGTAAGGGATGGCCCTGGGTCAGCCGGGGTGCGAGGGATATGTCTATAACAACCTCACCTCCGGCCTAGCACCAAGACCCACAGTCGGCGTGCGGTTTTGGTCGGTTCGAGTCCGACATAACCTCCCCTTCCGGCTCCGGCAGGGGGGGTATACGAGGGGAATTCCGCACGAAAAAAAAAAAAAAAAGGTATCTGTCAATGAAAAATTTTACTAGCTTCAAAACATTTCGATCGGTAAAAAAAAAAACTTCATGGGCGTCACCAATAGAGTAGAGAAATACATCTATCCAAGTGGACCTTGGATATCAAACTTAAACAAGGTGTTAGCAGTGCACCCACTTGACCGGATAGCGATCATGGCATGGAAATCGGAGCGTGGGTTCGACGCCATGGGATGGCACATTGGATCGACGGCTTAATGAACTCGTGAATAAATTTACTTAATGAATGTGTCACGCTCACGTCTATTGTTAGTAAAGTCACACTATATGGGATAACTTTGACCATATACGGTAATAGACGTAGTATTACAATAAAATGCATCGCTAAAAGCGGGTTGATATATTGAATACTAGCTTTTGCCCGCGGCTCCGTCCGCGTGGATGTCGGTTATCGCGACAAAAAATAGCCTGGTAACATCTATGGCAGTCGTTACGGGTAGTTGTAGCCCTCAAAAGTCCAACAACTGGTCCAGATACAATGCTTCGATATCGGCTTTTGGTTGTGGAGGTTAAATGGCAATCGCGTCACATAAACATGGGTTTTATAAAAAAAAAAACAACAACAATCACTCAATCACGTCGTCGTATAATTTTTTTTCACGAAATTACTATGATTGAATTACAAATGATTTTGAAACAAGCTACCCAAAATCTTTCGCTTCCAAAACGACTATGTATTCAGTCAGTATATCAGTAACCATTATCATAGCAGTATCATTTTGACTAACAAAATCGGTTGAGCCGTTTATGCATGATTCAGTAACAAACATGCAGACATCATCACAAACTTTCACATTTATAATATAAGTATGATCATCATAACATAAATTTCCTATGTCTACTCCAGTTCCTGTATATTATGAATGAATATTCGTAATACTTTTTTACCCGACTGCGCAGTGAAACGGAACTGTTATGTGTTACTTCCTACTTTGGTATGTAGGCGTAGCTTCTTGTTGCATTCTCATAAACATCTGTGACGATATTGAAACATTCATTTTGCTAACCTATTTTTATTCATTTTAAAGTGGGACTTAGATGAAATTTAGGACGACATGTAAATCTAAAGATTATAGGACACAGTCTTTAGATTTACATGTCGTCCTGAATTTTAAACAGAGAATACAGCACTATACCCAACTAACAAAATACCCTTATAACAAACGGATTATACAGCTATAATACTTGCAATTGTTATATAGTAGCAAAATTAAGACAGTATACCATGTAAAGGCATATTATAAGAGGGTTTGGCTAATACTACTTTCATTCTTCTGACCTTATGACCTTTATAAGTCTATTTTTTTTTGCTTTATAATACAAGACAAGATTTTGCTATTTGGGTAATTAAACAATTCATGGGTAACAGGTATTTTTTTGATTTCTCTGCACCATCTATGAGGTTGACTGGTAGAGAATGCTTGTGTACATGTGTGCATAAAGTTTAAATAAATAAATAAAAACAGGTATATATTTTTAATATTTTTTATACCACTTAGGCGGCAGACAAGCACACGGCCCACCGATGGAAAGTGGTTACCGCGGCCTATGGACGTATGCAATACCAGAGGCGTGACACTCGCGCTACCGACCCTGAAGAAACCCTCTAATGCCCTTCTTGAAGAACCCCCTATCAGTATGTTAAACTAGTAGATAGATAGTTTTTGGACAATTTCGATTAAGTACCTATAAATTGACTTTTTTATCATGTGGGAAATCCTCACGATAAATCCGACTAAATCGCACGCCGTCTGAGGGTCATAGTGCTGGCCGGAGGTGAGGTCATCTAGGCCGGAGGTGAGGTTGTCTTTTTGAAGGACTCGACCGAAGTTGAGATCAGCTTCACTATCAATTTTTTTTAAATATTTACCTAATTAGTGGATTAAGTCTGAATTATCCAATTAGTTGGATCTGTAACTGGGTTTTTGTTTTAATTAATATGATGTGCGGTCATTATTATGTGTGTTAACAGTCAATTATATACTTAAATTCATTCTGACGCAATCCGGTAGGAGCATATGCGTGTACGCATCTTTGCACTGCCTTACTTTCTTTACCTACATGTTATGTATACGCATAAAATTTAAATGTATGATAAAGATATATATTTATGATACTGACAGAAGTTTATATGAATATCATTCATTAAGAAAATTATTTTTCAACGGAGCCCGCGGCTCCATCCGCGTAAATGTCGGTTATCTGGAGCAAACATAGTCTTTGTCCTTACCCAAGGTATAATCTCTCTTAGCACCAAGTTTCATCAAAATCGGTTTAGGCGTGTAAAATTGTAACAGACAGACAGATAGACAATAATTTCCGCATTATTAGTATTAATTAGTTTGGTTTCCTTCAGCGTAGAATTTGGTCCACTCCAGCTCTTCCTATGCGATACCGCATAGGAAGAGCTGGAGTGGACCAAATACATATATATAATAAATACAAGGCGTCTAAGAGATAGGGCTGTTTAACAACAGACAGATATATACAGCCCAGACTCAGCCTCATATGCATGGCTCGAGTCAAAAATAGTGCCCGGAACACGGCAATAGGCTCAGACCCTACGTAGCACTGAATCCAATGATTGGTGAAATGAGGGTGTTAATTTATCTCTACCTAACCCTCCGGGGATTAAGGCGTGATTGTATGTATGTATGTATGTATTAGTATGTATTATTTTAATAATTTCAACGTTTTGGCTACTTTTTAGCAGCCATAACAAATGGTTTTATTTCAATGAGTGATTCACGTAAACTTTAGAAATCAGTCATGGATTTTTTAGATCTCATATTTACGTGGGCGAAGTCATGGGCAAAAGCTAGTCCAAAATATTACTGAGCTATTGCAGAAAGTGCAGGTGTAATTTACTTTCCAATACATACATGCATGCATCATAGTATCTAAATTGAACATTAAAAAGTAATAAATTTTCTTATGTTAGGTTTTTTTTACATTACTGGCAAGTGGCATATAACACATACAACAGTTATTACATTGCTACCTAGCAGTCAGTTACTGTCATATTATTATAAAAGTTCATGCTTATGATCGCTTTTGTGAGTTACAAGTTTGATGCTTGGATTGCTTTAAGAACAATGAACTTCGGAGGATATAAAATCCTTCATAGTAACTAGAAACATATTTGAATAGAAACCCTTCATTTCAATTCATACAACTGTGGTCTAGTGAATTCAAAAATCTAATTATTACAACTGTGGGCCCTTCTAGTGAATTAAAAAATGAAAATTTCTAGAATAACCCTCTTTTAGGTTTGCCGTAATAAAATGCATGCTTCTTCTTCTTCTTCTTCGAGTCTATGCCTCATAATATTATCAAAAAATTTCAGCCCAATACTGAGCTAGAGTCATACCATTGTCTGACCGGACCGTAGATACTACACAGGCAACAGGTGGAAGGGTAGGTACAGTGGGCATCAAATGAAATGCAGCATGGACTGAGATGGGGTCCCGCAGTCGCAGGGCACTTGCATATAACCTCATTTTGCCCTAATATTTTCCATGCTTTGGAAATGCATGGTTGAAGACGTTATCTATATCGGGGAAGCGTCTAAAAAATATTACCTACGTTATTTTTGAAATTCTATTTTGTTAATTCACTTGTTGGTGTGTAAAGCAATCAGTTAGAATCATTATCTAATTCTTTGGGCCTCATGCGAGACTATTACTTCATATTTCATGCCATTTATAAAATTTACCATGAAGGTGATTTATGATCTATTAAAATCACTAGGGCTATTAATAGACTCGGTTCTTCGTCGTATCTTCGAATATTTTTAATTGATCTCCAACACCTTCTTCTCCCTTCTCTACATCATATCCTAACTGAGTTCTTCTTTCAGACTGATGAAGAAACGGCAGAGCTTCAAAAATATAGCCATGTTTATAAAAAAAGGATTTGATACTTGTGCTTATGACATAACATAACATAAACTCACGCCTGTATTCCCCGAAGGGGTAGGCAGAAGTGCTAGCACCCACATTTCGCCAGTTTATGTGTAGGTCCCAATGTAATAGGTGGCGAGCCTATTGCCATTAACCGGGCACTTATAAACCTGCGATAAATACACACATAACTTCGAAAAGCATCGAAAAGTCATTGGTGTGTGCCATGGTAAACCTGGGATCGAACCCAAGACCTCGTCTCAGCAGTCCATTACCCATACCACTAGGCTACCGCAGACATAACATAACATAAACTCACGCCTGTATTCCCCGAAGGGGTAGGCAGAAGTGCTAGCACCCACATTTCGCCAGTTTATGTGTAGTTCCCAATGTAATAGGTGGCGAGCCTATTGCCATTAACCGGGCACTTAAAAACCTGCGATAAATACACACATAACTTCGAAAAGCATCGAAAACTCATTGGTGTGTGCCATGGTAAACCTGGGATCGAACCCGAGACCTCGTCTCAGCAGTCCATTGCCCATTCCACTAGGCTACCGCAGATGTATAATCCCAGTTTAAAAAAAAATGGAATTGGTCCTAAATGAAATTAAATCGGAAGTATATTGGATAAGAAGTTGGTCTTATGATCGAAACGTCTCGAGTTCGAATCCACGCCATTAAACTATCAACGTACTAATATACTCCTAAAATTCTAGCACAGGCAGTTTAGCTTAGTTTAAGGAGTTAGAGGTAGTATTATTTGTATCTGTTGCCAGTACCTACTTTTTGATCTGCCCTGGACCAGATGGAAGTCTTTAAACAGACTCCGGACTCGGGTTGGCCGAAGCAAGGAATGCCGGGCCAGATGGGGGTTCTCGGAGGGGGCGGATGTGAATGCGATGTGAATGTGGAGTTACTACACAGACAATGGCCCATCTGTTGACATGTGCTAAATGCCCATACACGTATACACCGCAGGACCTTATGTGCGCCTCCGAGAACGCCATACAGGTGGCAGCATACTGGGAGAAGATAATTTGAAGACCGAGGCGCCATCGCCACGATAGAAGAAGAAGAACCTACTTTTTTATTTATAGGACACGTCAATTTGACTTCACCTCGCCTGATGGCAAGCTAAAGGCAAAGTCTCGGAAAGAGGGTCACCATCATACACATGTACCATGTTAACAATGGTGGCACTCAGCTTGACGGCGACATCAGATGCGTCTACACGCCCGCTTAAAAGACCCGGGACTGTAGGAAGAAGGAAACACGTGGGCTGGCAGGGAATTCCAGGTCCCAATGGTGTGGTATAGGAATGATTCACCGAATCACTAGGTTCTAGAAGGTTGCCTGTAAGAGATCGCTTGTAGCGATAAGGCCGCTATTTGTACATTTCTCATTATGTTGTCCGTACATGTACTAAAATTTATAAGTGTACAATAAAGATTTTTCTTATCTTATCTTATCTTATCTTATCTTATGGCGGCTTAGATGTCACCCGCAAACGGTGCAGATTCCGCATTCTAGATTTCAAAACAAGCTAGTTAAGCTTACCATGGGCACAGAATAGAAAACAGTATCATGGGTCTATATAGCATTGTGTAGAATATTGTGGACTATTTATTTATTTAATATCTTTTGAATACCGACATTTGGCGTAGCCTTCGTGAAAATTTTAGTCTTGGAGCGCTTGGGAGCAAAATCGTGGAGCGGACGGGAATAACCCATAAAATTTTGAATACTAGATTTCCGTCTATACAGATATTCGTATGAAGATATTTGAAGTTAGGTAATTATTAAATTAAAAACCGTTGCTGATTTTTTTTTAAAGAATATTAGAATCGAAGTTACTAATATTCCCTCTAACCCCTCCAACTAAGCTATATTGCTTGTGCTATTAGTGGGTTCACGTCGGTCGTGTAATGGCCAGGATTACCCGGGACCTCTCGATCGTAAGGCCGACTCCTTAACCATTAAGCTACCGACGCTTATGCCTTAAGCTTAAGCCAAGGGGCTCCTAAAATCGTTGACCGCTTGCTGATTAAGAAGTCGGCGGTACGACCGAGAAGTCCCAGGTTGGATTTGTGGCTGGTTGAATAATATCAACCGATTGAATCTACTCCTAACGCATGCAATTTAGCTTAGCTAGAGGACATTAAAAAGTAGGAATTTATTAGTACACCGTGCATTGCTAGCACATAATAAAGTAAACAATAAAAATTTATACATCCATTGTGCGTACTGTTAAGGAATAGACCTCCTTACCTGAATATTGCCTCTCTTGCAAGCAATAACCTAGGATAAATCATCAATAATTCAATAACCTTTAGTAATTCACTTTGGAATTTGTGCTACCCAGTTATAAAATTATATAAATTTTTATTCTGAAAGTTGTATTAAAACCTATCTATGGTAGATTGACTACCATCTATTAAAACATATAAGATCAAAGGTCTAATTTTTTTTCCTTTTCTGTAGGTTTTTTTCTACCTACCTAATTTTGACTACGATTACTGGAATAGGCACAAGTAACGAGGTGCTGGGGTGGTTTTGGGGTAGAAATAGAGTTTTATTGCCGACCACTATCACTGAAAAAATCTGACAGTAAGCAACCTATAATTGATAAAGAAAAAAAAATACAAACCTTTAAAACTGAAGCCTGTACACAGCAAAAAACAAACTTAACAAAGTTCGTAAATATTGACACACTTTACACTAATATAATAAAGACACAAAGATCTAGTTTCACACACAAATGCTTCACACAAAACCTCAATACATCATCCCCGTATCACGAATGTGTTTTTATCGTCACGACTCATTGATTGAGAGAAAGACGCGCTCGCGCAAGTGACCTAGAGAACCGACTGATATGAATAGCGTGCTCAAGCGCCGCAGTGGCCATTCGAAAATATGTAGGGGGATAGTCGCGTCTTGATCGTTTTGATGCAGCTAAATTTCTTGCTGTGTTGTTCTCGGTGGAGTATGGTACTACTCTGACCAAACCATCTTTTTTCGTAGGTTTCGTGCAGAGCGACTAAGGGATAAAGTTGTATTACATTCATCAGTTTATATTAGGCTCAGATTCAGTTACGGTTTGAGTTACAAAAAAGTACCCACTGAAATTCAATAGTTTTACCATGGGGGTGCGGGCTGACAGTCTCTCCCGCAAAGTCGTAGTACAAGAGTGTAGCAGAGCTCCAAAGTGTAAACTTTGGATACAACCAGGACTAGCGCTGTGATAATGATGATGAAATGGGGATCCAGCGTTCAATCAATTAATTGCCTACACTTGGCTTAAACTCATCCAATTTAATAAATAAATAGGAAGATCAATCATACAATTGCGAATTTATGTTGAATGTTAATAAATATGCACTACAATGAATCTGGTAAAAAAGAAATTCATCATACTCAAATAACAAACACACTCTGGACGAAACTACTCTCAGCTTTTCGTAATGTATCAAGATGGTTAAGTCAAAGTACAATTTTTCTTCTAACCACTAAGCAGACCAATGCGCACGAGTTTCTACCGGCCGTCCATGTAAACAATTATCACATAGTAATTGATTTATTTCTTGTTCGGAGGTTGTACTAATTTGTGGTGATTATTTTGACTTTTAGTGTGTCAAATATATTTACTCAATGATATGAGATGGTTCTTTTTTTATTCCGATTCTGGCTCAGAATTACCCACACTTTTTTTTTTATTTATTCAGGCAACATACCGTCATGTACTTATGTAGCAGAGTAACATATTTTTCTTAAAGACTTAGAGTTCCATAACACTCAGCGACACTGCCGCACAAATGATACACAAAGAAGAAAAGAAAGGAAACGAAGGATATCACGGGATATCACAGGACGGGATTATTAATTACCATGGCATATGAAAGCTTATTAGACTATTATTTGTGTAGACATAGATCACCCAATAGTTGATAGTGTAGGTTAGGTACCTATTTACAGTAGAAATAAGACAGTGGAACAATATAATAAGAAAAGATACAAAAGGCTGTGACACGAACCAAAGAAAAATTCAATTTTAAATATAAATAAATAATATTCCACAACATTCTACACAACGCTATCTAGACCCATGGTAAGCTTAATTAGCTTGTGTTATGGAATCTAGAATGCGGATAAACATACTGAGATACTTTTTTTTGTAAATACATACATATTATACATAGAAAACACCCAGACCAATGCAAATAGCCATATTCGAACACGCGCGAGGATCGAACCCGCGCCTCCTGCGTAGCAGTGGCGTTCACTACTTCTTTATCCAAATGCCATTACCGGTTACTCACAGACCTTAGAACCCGGGTCTTCGATTCCTCATTTTTTCAATTTGTTTTTTTTTTTTTGGTTCCAAGTGGAGTAAAATAGGGCTACTCCAACTCTTCCTGGGGGTTTGTTAGAAGGTGACTAAGGTATAGGACTGTTCTCCATCCGACAGTAAACATACAAGTGCCTGCTTGAAGGCAATAGACTTGCCTTCCATTACGAAGGACCGACAATCATAGTTCGCGAAATATGGGTGTTGATACGCCTCTGCCGGCCTTCAGGCATTTACAGGCGTGAGTATATGTATGTATGGTTTATTTTTACAGAATTATTTACCATCTAACCCCACAACCTAGAGAGAAAAAGCCTGTATCAGAATCTCATCCATCAACCAGCACGCCCACTGACCCCATCCCCCTGTTATATAAGGCTAGCTTTTGCCCGCGGTTCCGCCCACGTGGATGTCGGTTATTGCGACCAAACATAGCCTTTTTCCTTTCTCAAGTTTTAATCTACCCTAATACCAAATTTCAATAAAATCAGTTGAATAGGTTATGCGTGAAAGCGCAACATACAGACAGTCAGACAAAGTTACTTTCGCATTTATAATATTAGTATGGAGTATGGATTTCAACGTACAATTACTAAATAATTATTTAACAAATACCTTAGAGATAATGCTATTAGAATTCAAGGCTATATATTATCTACTCATAGACTTGTTTTCAAGTCCAATCATTCACTAATTGGTTATAACGTTGAGCTCAATACGCGATGAGACACATGTCTATCGTACAGAAACCGTTTCTTATTAAAACTTGAAACGCTCACGACAGTTTTATTTTAAGACTAGCTAATACTCATGGCTCCGACCGTGGTGGTCGGTTATCACGATTCTTTGGTCATTCTACTTAATTAAAAATACAGTAGATTCAACCAAATCAAAATCTGTTCAGTAGTTTTGGTGTTCACGTCAAGCATTATAAGAGACGAAGAAAAAACAATTAAACGACGCCACAGCTACCGTTATATATCTGTATATAAGGAGCTTGAAAAATAAAAACTGCGGTAGCCTAGTGGTATGAGTAATGGACTGCTGAGATGCGGTCTCGGGTTCGATCCCAGATTTACCATGGCACACACCAATGACTTTTCGATGCTTTTCGAAGTTATGTGTGTATTTATCGCAGGTTTATAAGTGCCCGGTTAATGGCAATAGGCTCGCCACCTATTACATTGGGACCTAAACATAAACTGGCGAAATGTGGGTGCTAGCCCTCTGCCTACCCCTTCGGGGAATATAGGCGTGAGTTTATGTTATGTTATGTTATGTTATGATCCTGTATCCTTGGTTATTGGGGTATTACCCAAAGAACACCTAGTAATTCACCAGGGTGTTCTACAAAAGCTTTTTAATATCCGTAGATCATTTAATACCTCCAATATACCGACACAAATAAAATTAAAAATCTTATTATATTGTTTATACTGGTGATTGATGGCACTTGGTAGAATCTACTACACATATTGAATAATACACTTGTACTTTTCCACTGAGTTTAATTTTATTTCTGAACCTGACCGGTTTCGCGTGTTGTTCAAACCATCAATGTAAACCTTTGAGAATGCCGTAAGGCGAAACCGGTCAGGTTCAGAAATTAAATTAAAATCGAATAGTAGATTCCTGTACTAGTCCGGTAATGAGAGAATAATATATGTCAGCTGTACATCTTCCCGGGAAAATTATAGAATTGGATAGAACGTCTTGTACCTATTTAAATTGTATCTTAGTCATCATTATGAGCATACCTCTCGGGGTCGGGGTCTGCTTTCATAAAAGTGTGTTTTTTGGCTGTATGGGGTAAGGAACAGCCAGCCTGAGTTATGGTTAGTGGTCAGGTTGTGTGTGTGTGGCAGGAACTTTGACAGAGTTGTTCAACTTGCGTTTTCTCAGGATACATAAGTTAAAATTCATCCCAAATGCTCAAGTCTATAATGCCTTGAAGCCCTGAAAAAATCAAGAAAATGCCCGCTGAATTTCTTGCCGGGGTCTTCTACGGTCTGGGTGGGCCGCGTTTCGAACCGGTGCATTTGCTAAACTAGTCTTTAATATTTCTATTTATATTGACGTTAATAGGTGCCTTTTTACGGCCGTTCCCAGTACCATACTGACAGTTAAAGATAGATCGCATCTACGGATAAAGTGCTCGGCTGTTTAAATTCAAAACATACTAACTCCTATTTCACACCAATTTCGGAAAATAAAATTATACCGCGATGCGCTTTCCCGCAAAAAATCAGTTACCATGTTTTCAATTTGAACAGCCGATACGTCAAATTTGACTGCTGTGATCTATCTTCAACTGTAAGTATGTTATTGGGAACGGCCGTTAATGGTCTATGCAGAGTAAATTATTTTTAACCTTTTTGATTTTTGAATCAAACTTTTAGAGTCAAGACAGTCAAAACATATTGCAGTTTATGTAATAATACTATCTTTGCCCCCGTGGGTATCGCTTATCGCGACCAAACATAGCCTATGTGTTTATCCAGGTTGTCAGCTTACTCCATACCCAATTTTATAAAAATCGCTCCAGCCGTTAAGACGTGAAAGAGTAACAATAATCCATCCATATTTAAAAACTTTCGCGTTTATAATATTATTAGTAGGGAAGGTCATCTCAAAATCTAATTTTATACGGAATGGTTCCGTATAACGGTGCATGAATATGATTACTACTTGTCCTGTTTTTTAAAGGTAGCTAATGGTATGTAAGTTATAGGGCACTGACTGACCTCCGTCCCCCATGGGGGTGACGGGTGGAGCCGCCTGTCACCCCAGCAGAAGCAGGCCACGGCGGCGGCGCGCTAAATAGCGCGCCTCCCCATTCCGGGGGCGAGTTGGGGACACCGTTGTCCCCCCTCCTGAGGAGGGCCAGACCGTAAGGGATGGCCCTGGGTCAGCCGGGGTGCGAGGGATATGTCTATAACAACCTCACCTCCGGCCTAGCACCAAGACCCACAGTCGGCGTGCGGTTTTAGTCGGTTCGAGTCCGACATAACCTCCCCTTCCGGCTCCGGCAGGGGGGGTATCCGAGGGATTTCCGCACGAAAAAAAAAAAAAAAGGTTTTTAAGTTATATACTAATCGACATAACACCTCTCTCTTGCTAATAAAATATTCTAGAACATTGCAAAATTGTATAGAACCTTTTGTATCTTAGAAACTGTATCTAAATGACTGTGACACATTCATTCTTAGCGTTATTCATGAGACACGAATCAGTACAGCATTCTTCTGACTGGAACAGCCCCACTCGATCACTATAACATAGTTAGTAGTACCGTTTCTATATTTATACTAGCTGTCCCGGCGAACTTCGTACCGCCAATTTTTTCCTACCCTCGTGGCGTCAGATCCCGTTCCCGCTGCACCATTTAGGGGGATGAAAAATAGATGTTGGCCGATTCTCAAACCTACTCAATATGCTCACAAAATTTCATCAAAATCGGTCAAGCCGTTTCGGAGGAGTATGGCAACGAAAACTGTGACACGAGGAATTTTATATATTAGATTGTGCCTTCAAATCAAATCAAACGAAATTTTATTTCCATATTTTTTGTTTTGGAGCATTGGAAAATTGTTTTGCAGCAGCACATTCTGAGCTACGACTTGGGCGACCAAGCGCAGGGCACGCCGTAATAGCGGCGGTAAGACCCATCATGGAGGAGTGGCTAGAGAGGCCACACGGCAGCCTCTCGTACCGGCTGACGCAGGTGATTACCGGACACGGGTGTTTCGGGAGTTACCTGTGTCGGATCCGGAAATCCGGTCCGAGTGCTATCACTGTGATGCGAGCGAGGACACAGAGCTGCACACGCTGACCGAGTGCCCGGCGTGGGACACGCCGAGGCGGGTCCTAGTGGCGGCTCTAGGAGTGGGAGTCCTCACACTCGTCACATTGCTCACAGCGATGGTACGATGCGCAAACGCTTGGGGTGCAGCCGCCTCCTTCTGCGAGCAAGTAATGCTCGAGAAGGAGGCGGCCGGTCGGGTCCGGACCAGACTCCGGGCCCGGGAAGCCCGTGCAGAGCGAAGGCGAACCGGACGTCGGAGGTCGCAGAACGACCTCCGTCCTCCATGAGCGCTGGCCTGGGGGTGACCGGTGGAGCCGCCTGTCACCCTAGCAGAAGCAGGCCGCGTCGGCAGCGCAAAGTGCGCCTCCCCGTAACCGGGGCTAGATGGGGACATTTTGGTCCCCACAACCCGAAGGGGACCATCTCGAAAGAGATGGTCCTGGGTCTGTCGGGGTGCGAGAGATATGCTTTTGGCAATCTCACTTCCGGCAACCAAGGACCCAAGATGGCGTGCGTTTTAGTCGGTTCGAGTCCGATATAATCACCTCCACCGGCTCTGTGGAGGTGGTATCCGTGGGGATTTATCGCACGATAAAAAAAAAAAAAAAAGAAGCAGCACATTCTGCCGTTAGGCGCGGAAATATTTACACATGGAGTTAAATTTAAAAAAAAAATCAAAAACATTCGAGCTTTGACCAGTCCTTATCTTATCAAACAAAGTCCTACTAATAATATATACGCGAAAGTTTGTAAGTATGTTTGGATGGATATTTGTTACTCTTTCACGTCTAAAAGGCTGGAGCAATTTTAGTAAAATTTGGTATAGAGTTAGCTGATACACTGGATTAACACATAGGCTATGTTTGGTCGCGATAACCGATATCTACGCGGGCGGAGTCGCGGGCAAAATCTAGTAAGTATATTAATAAATGTGTAATACAATATTACACACACGAACAGTGTCGTATACATAGTGGCAAAAAAATAATTAATCTAAATTGATGTCTTCTTCAATATTAAATGAATTGAATTGCTCTTGAAAATAAATTAAAATTGATTAAGATTGAGATGTAATATCACTAGTAAATTGTTTCTTCAACCATGCATCTATGTACTCACGTCTGTAAATTCCCAAACGGGTAGGCAGAGGTGTATTCGCACCCACGTTTCGCCCAATTATGATTTTCGGTCCCATGACGTAATAGGGAGCGAGCCTATTGCCGTCTAGCGGGCGCTTTATCTTGGGCTGTATGGGATGAAGAACAGCCCTATTCCTTAGTCGCTTTTAACGCACCCACAGGAACAGCTAGGGTGGTCCTATTCTACTCTACCGGGAATCAACAGGGGTAATAAATGAAATAATTTCTATAATTATTAAAAATTATAAAAAAAAAACTATAAGAATCTGCGGTAGCCTAGTGGTACGGGTAATGGGTTGCTGAGACGAGGTCTCGGGTTCGATCCCAGATTTACCATGGCACACACCAATGACATTTCGATGCTTTTCGAAATTATGTGTGTATTTATCGCAGGTTTATAAGTGCCCGGTTAATGGCAATAGGCTCGCCACCTATTACATTGTGACCTAAACATAAACTGGCGAAATGTGGGTGCTAGCACCTCTGCCTACCCCTTCGGGGAATACAGGCGTGAGTTTATGTTATGTTATTTCTATATTCTGAAATATATTGACATATTGGACAGTCAGCATCAGTTCGATTTTGACAAAGTGCTCAAAATGATCTTAATTCCTTGGTTTTCCTCCCTTCCTGCAGTGTTCCTGTTGACGGGCTGATATTTGGTATAGTCAGCTTAGAAAAGATGTTGACGAACAAAATGCTCAAAATTATGTTAATTTCTGTTTATACTGGAGATTGATGATACTTGATGGAATCTGCTACACATATTGAATAACACACGTGTACTTTTCCACTGAGTTTATTTTATTTCTAAACCTGACCGGTTTCGCCTTACGGCATTCTCAAAGGTTTACAAATTTCGTTTTGTCGACCCCTTTCCAGTTGTTCTGATATTTGGTACATACCTTTAGTTAGAACGATAAAACAGTTTGATTTGCTCTTAATACGAGAATTTTAAGATCATTTTGAGACATCGTCGTCAAGATATTTATGACGCTTTAATGTATTACTACTTCTAGAATGCTACTATTTTTTTTCAAGTAGTTACTATATTTTGATTGAAGCGTTGTCGTGTCGTCACCTTAGATCGTTTTTATAACAATAGAAGTGATTTACCAGTTAGGGTAAGTGATCAAGTTTTCATAACTATTTTTACACACAACGGAAGGGAGACGTTATATTCGCTTGGGGTGAGAGGATGTTTGTCTATTTTTTTGTTTGTGCAAACCCCCATTTTCTCCGAAACTACCATTCCAATTTTGATGCAGTTTACAGTTTTGGGTACGGCTTTAATTAGAGCATATTCTTAGATAGGTGTTATAATAACAACTCAACAGGGGGCGCTACAGCAAGCATTTTTAATGTAAATCAATGTTGCCAATTTTCTCCAAAAATACTAGTCCGATTTTGATTCAGTTGTCAATTATTGGTTTGAATTTGATTGGTGCATGTTCTAAGATAGATATTAAGATGACACCCCACTAGGGGGCGCTGCAGTGAACATTTTTTGAATATTTTTTATACGTCCTGGGTTATAAATAAGATGACATATTCACAAGTTACTACATTTTGTCTTATATAAATCCTATTCCTAATACATTGTGATACAATTTTCTCTTAAAGAAACATTTTGTCTGTGTATTTCATCTTAATAAGTAAGTTTGTAAACATAAATGTATTAACTTTCCGTCTGAAAGCGTTGTTTCTAAGCCCGGATGCTGCGCCCGGCAGAAGAAATTTATGTTCATTTCATTTTGTTTATATTATATTTATCAATTTTCGTATCTAATATGTTAATATTTTTATGCAGATTTATTAGATTTTCAAACAAATATTTAGGTACGTTATTTTATTTGAATGAATAACTTTTTATAGCATTTACTAGCTTTTGCCCGCGGCTCCGCCCGCGTGGATGTCGGTTATCGCGACCAAACATAGCCTATGTCCTTTCTCATGTTCTAATCTACTCCTATACCAAATTTCATCAAAATCGGTGCAGTGGTTTAGGCGTGAAAGCGTAACATACAGACAGACAGACAGACAGAGTTACTTTCGCATTTATAATATTAAGTATGGATTATGCTAACTTTTAAAGGTTGTAAGGGAAAGGTCGTGAGTTCAAGTCTCACTTGAGCATTTAATTTTTTCCGATGTTTTCGTACGTTATTTTATCTTTAAGTTTATTCGAAATTGTAAGTTATTTTTCAAAAATGTCTACAATTTTATTTATTTATAGATCAGACAACACAAAGCGTATGTTCTGTTATAAATGAATATTTGTCGATGTCTCTTAATGGTCTTCTACCAGGAGATCAATCAATGGACACCTTTAAAGGGAGCGAATCTACAACTTTTGCTGCAAGGGACGAATTTTAACTAAGTATGGCAGTTGTTACGGGTAGTAAGACCCCTAAAAAATTCAATAACTGGTCTAACTGTTATGCTTAAAATATCGCCTATAGATTGTGGAGGTCACTGATCAGGTGGCAGTCCGACAGAACCTCCCTCACCGGTAAACATACAATCTTGATCTATCTTTTTAAAAAAATTTATTACAAAAAATCAGTTTATAATTATTGTTGTGTTTAGAAACATATTTTGAAGACTAATCACCGAAATTGAATCCTATTAGGTATAGTAGTTCAATATTGATTTTTAGTCTTAGTCAGCTAGTTAGCCTAGTCTATTTGTTTAAGATTGTGTTTATAAATAAAGTCGTCACAAGATTGTTTATCTCTAGTTAAGTGCTTAACGGAATGGACTATAATAATATTATAAAAACCACATTTAAAACATAATATTTATTTCACAAACCATTATATCTGTATACCGTACAGATAATAAACAACACCACAACAAAAGCGGTTCCTTTCCTACTCATTCCGTTCAATTAGTCAGGCTTAACAATTTTGTACGTAAAAGCCATTGTTTCGATATATATATACCGTCATATTGGCATGGAGATGACTACCGTTGTTTTCAGAATATATGATAAATATATCATTGTTTATAAAATAGATTATAGTAGCTTTTTTTTACTGTGTCAACATAGGTTGGTTGAGAAACTGGTAAGAGAAAAACCATTGTGTGTTGTTGTATGTTTGATTTAGAATGAGGCAAAGGATGGCTATTGCAATTCAGCGAGGCAACGCTGACAGCACTGGGAACGTTCCGTTATTCGACTTTCGTATTAATTTAATTTTATTACTTATATTTAACTAGCTTTTGCCCGCGGCTCCGCCCGCGTGGATGTCGGTTATCGCGACCAAACATAGCCCATGTCCTTTCTCATGCTCTAATCTACCCCTATATCAAATTTCATCAAAATCGGTTCAGTGGTTAAGGCGTGAAAGCGTAACAAACAGACAGACAGACAGACCGACAGAGTTACATTCGCATTTATAATATTAGTATGGATTTTTGTTATAGTATATGTTAGTTATAGTGTGTTTTTAGTTATATTTAGTTATCCCTTAGGTAGGTAGGAGAATAGTACTATCCCTTATGGTACATTCGTCGAAACGTGAGTAAAGTTTATTCTTCGAATAAACAGACGATATCACCCACATATTGGCTGTTTATTCTAGGAATAAACTTTACTCGCGTTTGGTCGAACCGGCCCTTAGTCGCATTCTACGACTTTTACGAGTATAATATTAGGTCCTTACATATGAAATTGGCGTTTTTCGTACTGGCCACTTTAATCACGATTTTCTCCTCTTTGGTAAGGAATTCCAAATTCAAATTTGTACAGCTATTTACACATGTATTTGTGCTTCGATGACCGTCATTCATTTGTTTTTTTCTTCTGTTTATTTTCTGTTTGCGTCACTCATTTTACAAAGTGGAAAACTTAAAATATCGCCTTATTTACGAATACGAGTTCCGCCGTGGCACTGCTGCCACGGCGGAACTCGTTTGCTGCGGAAACGACTCGAAGGGTGAATGATGTTTATGGCGGTCATGTTGCAAAAGAAAACACAGTTCGTTTTTGGTTCCAACGTTTTCGTTCTGGAAATTCCGACCTGCAGAACAAGCCCCGTGGACGGCCTGAGACCCAAGTTGATAATGAAGTATTGAAGGCTATTGTGGAAGCGGATCCATCGGAAACCACGTCCGAGTTAGCTGCAGGCTGCGGTGTTAGTGATAAAACTGTTTTAATTCACTTGAAGCAAATTGGGAAGATTAAAAAGCTTGAAAGGTATTTTAAACCGAATCAAGTAGGTACCTCACGAATTGACTGAAGCAAACCGGCAAACGCGCGTCGACTGTCATAGTCATAGTCATAGTCATTTATTTTTCAATATCTATACAAATAAATAAAATTGGAGTGTCTGTTTGTAATATTAAAATAACCGCTTTCTACTACATGCATATGAATGTATATACGGTACACATACCAAAATATACTTTTTTAAATTTATTGTCTGTCTGTCTGTCTGTCTGCCTGTCTGTCTGTCTGTCTGTTTGTTTTGGCTAATCTCTGGAACGGCTGTACCGATTTGGACGGGACTTTCACTGGCAGATAGCTTATGTAATAAGGAGTAACTTAGGCTAAAAAAAAAAATGCCAAAAACAAAAAAAAATAAACTGATTTTTTTTATTAAGTACATTCCACGCGGACGAAGTCGCGGGCACAGCTTATTGACGTCAATTTAATTCAACTTAATCTAAGTTTACCACCGCTTCCAAGGCGCTGGTGGAGAAGAAACGGCGCAACAAACTCCACTGCGGCATTTTTTGGACGTCAATTTACATATTTATTTTCTTAAAGCTAAATGTCAACATGTATATAAAACACTTTATAATTAAGAATCAAAACAAAGTTACATAATGTAACAAACAAGTCACGTAACTAATACAGTACCATGCTGTAATTATTACAATTTACAAGGGGCCTGCACCATGCTCAAGCCAGACATTTTTATCTCTCAAGTAATCATCTATCCTATAGTATGCCTTTTTGGATAAGGTGGTTTTTACAAAGGTTTTGAATTTATCGTCAGGCATACCAAGGATTGATTCTGGCAGTTTGTTATAAAAACGTATACCATCCCCCTTAAAAGAATCACTAACCCTGCTAAGCCGATAACATGGAAGTAGAAGTCTATGTTTGTTACGCAGATTTGCTGCTGCGTTACATTACTGAACCGGCACAATAATGAAGGTATTTTAAACCGAATCATTACCTGTGATGAAAAATGGATTCTTTACAATAATCGGAAGCGCTCAACGCAATGGTTGGATCCTGGCCAGCCAGCCAAATTCTGCCCCAAGCGAAAACTAACCCCAAAAAAGTTACTTGTGAGCGTTTGGCGGACTAGTGCCGGTATTGTTCATTACAGTTTTCTCAAACCTGGCCAGACTATTACGGCTGATGTCTATTGTCAGCAATTGCAAACAATGATGGAAAAGCTAGCGGCTAAACAACCTAGGCTGGTCAATAGCTCCACGCCACTGCTGCTTCACGACAGACGGCTACCAAATTAGAAGAGCTTCAATTGGAATGTCTAAGACATCCTCCGTACTCCCCGGACCTTGCTCCAACAGATTACCATTTTTTTGAAATTTGGACAACTTCTTGCAAGGAAAAAAAATTCAACTCTGATGGGGCAGTCCAAATCGCCTTCACAGATTTTATTGATTCCCGTCCGACTGGTTTTTTTAGTAAAGGGATCAATGAACTACCTATGAGATGGCAAAAGTGCATAGAAAACAATGGTTTATACTTTGATTAATTAAATATATTACATTTAAAAATATTCGACTTTTTGTTCTTCCATACAAAACGCAAACCTAATATTATATTATATTATATTAGAATATACATATTGGTGCCACCTGAAAACCAGCGCTTCGTATACTCTGGTGCAGGTGTACGAGGCATTCATGCTGAGATGGTGGCCCATTTAGGTTCGCACGATGAATATTTATATATATTATAGCTACCTAACTACCTATGTAATGTACATTGTGCATATTCTAAATAAATGCCTTTTCTTCTTTCTTCTTCTTCTTCTCATATAGGCCATCATTCAACACAAATTATATTAAACTTTATGAATATTAGCAACCGAAATTCCCTCTAACCCCTCTTACTAAGCTAAATTGCTCGTGCTAGTAGTGGGCTCACGTCGGTAGTGAAATAACCAGCATTCGAACCTGGGACCTCTCGATCGTACAGCCGAGGAGATACCCGCACGAAAAAAAAAGATCGTAAGGCCGACTCCTTAACCACTAAGCTACCGATTCTTTTACAACTGTTGCGGTAGGTATAGCTATTGTAACCCGTTCCCGCAATTCATGTGTATCTACATCCAAATATCTTCACAAATTTTCACATTTTAATGACATTTTAATTCAGTTCATCAATCAATCAATTAGCCCACTGACTGCTAACCATAGGTCTCTCCCAATGTAGATTAGTCCTCTTTAGTTTATATTAAATTCATATAATACAGTATGTATTTATAATCTAACATGACACAGAAATTACTTCAGCAATTTCTTCTTCGACCCGACACAGAATTAGCAATGCTGTTAATATGCGAGTTGTTTATACACTACGCTAATACGCTCAAGAATGGTTAGCGTTCGAGCTCAGTGTGTCACGAGGCAGCACCTTGGTGGTATCCTTGTTGAATAACGGTAATTAGTGTACGGGGTGTGGTACAAGTGTGAGACACGGAGATGTTTTGAGAAAGTTTCGAGTTGCGACAAAGAGGGCCTCTAGACGCTAGAGGGCACTCGGTCAGCGTGTGCAGCTCCGTATCCTCGCTCGCATCACAGTGATGGCACGTTAGCTCCTTCTGGATCTGACGCAGTTACTTCCCGAAACACCCGTGTCCGGTAATCACCTGCATCAGCCAGTACGAAAGGCTACCGTGTGGCCTCTCTAGCCACTCCTCCATGATGGGTCTTACCGTAGAGGGTCCTGCTTAAAAATATTGGGAACGGAGAAATTTTCGTCATCTGGTTATGAAGCAGATTGAAGTTCAGATGCTCTTTTGATCTAGTTCTTGAATGTATTATTTTGTCATTTAATCTTTTAATCATTGGATGATTTGACGGGCACTTTTCAGTAGAAAATTAGATCCATTTCAGCTTGAGTAACATCCGGGATCCTGAGTGACAATTCGAGCTCCACAAGGTACTTGTCGAAGGCTGGAAAGAATGACTTTGGTGTCCGATTATTATAGAGGTAAAGAAGTCTTGAAGGTATGATTTGAGATTGACATGGTCATTAAACTTAATAGTGTAATACTCACCGGGATATTTACCATGTTTATTGTTTTTATTGGGTAACCGATATTTTGGCGCTGTTACAAGCGCCATGATCACGGAGTACTGATGACCAGAGCTATTTATTATTGGGCAGACCATATCGGTCTACCCTCTTCCGCACTCGTTTATTACGCGCGTAGCCCCTAGCCCCTACCACCGTCCGCGTTCTCGCACTGTACTCGATCGCGTTTTCGACATACAACACTCACTGAATCGACTCGCACGGGTTTTGAAGGTCTTGTACGCCGAAATATCGGTTACCCAATAAAAACAATATACATGGTAAATATCCCGGTGAGTGTCACACTAATAAATGTCTTGAAGGTATTGCCAATAAGGAGCGTTAATTATTATGGATCTCAGATATTATGAGCTATATCTGTTTTGAATTTCACTGAAACAAAAGAGTCGATTCAGTGTGAACGAGTAGCAAATAATAACACAATGGTTTGACTTAATAGTAAGCAGCCTATACTGGCAACGGGATTCCTTATGGGTTCAATTTTAGGGTCTAGCAAAAACATTATCAAATCCGATGTAAGACCCGTAGGTAGCCATCCCGTCTTTAATATTACCTGCCTCTTCAAGAATAAAATGGAAGGATCTATTTTTTATTAAAATCATCAAAATATCTTTTCCATTATCAAATTGACAGTAATCTCATAACTTGTCCCACAGCAAAACTAGTAGCAAGTATTCAATGCATATTTACATCGTTGAGAAGCGTATGGGACTCGACACAACCCCGGCGTGTGGAATCTAAGGAGGCTTAGCTGCTTCAGGAGTTTCTTTGCGAGTTGAGCTGTTCCGTGTGAGAATGTAAGATGAATGAGTAATACAAGAAGAGAAAGAGTACTGTATGAGTTTTATTTTCATCAGTGTTTACCCGTTATTCCACTTCATATTTTAAATGTGGTAGCTTGTTTTTTTTATAAAGGACACCTCAATTTGACTTCACCTCGCCTGATATGAAGCTGAAGCTGAAGAAGGCAAAGTCTTGAAAAGAGGGTCACCATTCTAAACATGTACCATGTTAACAGTGGTGGCGCTCAGCTTGACGGCCTCATCAGATGCCTTTTCACGCCCTGCTTAAAGGACAGATATAGGTATACAGCCCAGACTCAGCCTCATATGCATGGCTCAAGTCAAAAATAGTGCCCGAAATACGGCTATATGCTCACACCCTATTACGTGGGACCGATTACAATGATTGGTGAAATGTGGGTGTTTATTCCTCTGTCTAAGCCTCCAGGGAGAAAGGCGTGATTATATGTACATACACAATAATATGCTCACACCTGTAAATCCCAGAAGAGGTAAGCAGAGGCGTAACATCCACATTTCACCAACTATGAGTTTCGGCACCACGTACCTAATAGGCGGCGGGCCTATTGTCGCCAAGCGGGCACTTAGTAATTGAATGTATGTTTACTGACGGATGGAGAATAGAACTACCCCTTAGTCACCTTGTACAACACCCACAGGAAGAGATGGCGTGTCCTTATTCTACTCCACCGGGAGCCAATGTGTTCAAAACCCTTTAATAGAATATTCGAACCCAGATCATCGCCCTTTATATGCATATCAACCTTAACTAACACTGCCAATACAAAATGCAATCTAAAACATATGACACTAAAGTGCAAATTTGAATGTTTAGAAACTACCTAATAGAGAATGCATACAGGATGAATTCAGATTTGTGATGTTTCCAGATTATAGACAGGGTTATGGCTGTACGTTATATTTATATGGATAGGCTCATCCCTCAAATTGCGAACTTAATTGTGAATTAAAAATTTGAAAAACCACCGTTGACACTTCTCGCCCCCATAACTTCTAAACGGCTCAACCGTTGTCATCAAACATGTCTAAGAATTCTCACGCACGCAACTATAATACAAAAAAAGCTCTATTAAAATCGCTTTATCCGTTCCGGAGCTATGATGCCACAGACAGACAGGCAGACGGACACTTCAAACGAAAAACATTCTCTTTGCGTCGGAGGCTAATAAAAATAAAAACAATATGGATGCTGTATTGTTTGAAAGGTCATCGGATAATTAATTTTCTCTGACTCCTCGGGTTTTTGCTATCAGCTGTGGTATTTGTGTCTATCTGTGTTATAAGCTCAGGTTGTTTATTTGAAAATGATTCACATTGATGACTGTTTAGTGCCAGTTCAATTAAAAAGAATTACATATAAACGCATTCAGAATGCCCTAGTTTTATTCATTTTCAATTAGATTTTGAAACATCATAACATCTGCTTGCGGCTCCACCTACGTATTATTTTCATCCCGAGCTTACCTATGGAAACCATGTGTTATTCCAGACCATTATCTATTATTGTACCAAATTTCATACAGATCTGTGATTGAAAAACAAATATCTTCATAAAATTTCACATTTATTTTTCCATCATCATAAAATACATTTTTGTATACCATCACTTAATTGATCTTACATGGGTTTATAATATTAATTACATGCTTTAAAAATTGTTATTTCTTCATATGAAGTAAGTTTATTACGAACTAGTATCTCACGATTACAAATTTTAATAGTACTCGTATTATAAATATGAATAAAAAGTATGATTTCACAAGTTTCAGAATGACACATTTTAAAACGTAACTTTACTGAATTGGGTACCAGGTGATGAAACGAAACCAGAATTGCAGTTAGATGTACTGACGTAAACAGTATATTATGGTACGAAGTGGGTTTCATCACAAAAAATGTCGTAAAATTTGAATGAAAAATTCGTAACAATACGTAATTCCGTGGACCAAGTCTTAATGACGTGATTCACCTGAAAAATAGTGCTTGCATAAAGATTGCTGAAATATACAGAGCAATATAGGTAATTACTATGCAAATGAAATTTACCCACTTCATGAATCGGCTATAAGGTCAAAAGTGACAGTCGGCAATTAGTACAGTTACCGGCAAAAATCAAGAACAAACTATCAAAAACTAATGATAGGACTGATCAATTAATGACATGAGTCGTAATTAGTTTGAAGTAATCTATGCTATTTGTTGTGCGCCTCCACCGCGTCGCTCCCCGCGCTTACCGCCAAAGCGACCGTATAACGCATTTTGCACAAGGTTCATTAGGTATTTCAGCTGAATTCTGTACAGCTAATGGGTGTATGGGTACTGGTATAAGGCTCCATGAAGACTTCACCTGCGATTTGTAGATATTTTCACTTTGGAGCTCAGAAGGAAAAAAAGGCAACAGAAAATTTAAATTGATCTACATTTCTGTAGTTGGCTCTTATGCTGTAAAGGAAATACAAGTAAACTAAACCAATTCGCTCCTAATTCCCACACCAGCTTGAAATGAAAGTTTTCTATTTGAACTATTCTAACAGAGTACAGTGTACGTGGAACTGGGGGGCTACTACTATGTCCACCGAAATTATTTTTTAAACTCACTTTGTGACTTTTACAGCTCAAATCTTCAGCGTCCATCAGGGTACTAGTGTCAGGTGGTTAAAGTAGGTTAAAGTGGGTCAAAGTATATACCACAGTATTTTTTTTATCTAGGACACGACAATTTGACTTCACCTCGCCTGATGTTAAGCTAAAGGCAAAGTCTCGGAAAGAGTGTCACCATTGTAAACATTTACCATGTTAACAGTGGTGGCACTCAGCTTGACGGCCTCATTAAATGCCTTTTCACGCCCCGCTTAAAGGACCCAGGACTGTAGGAAGAAGGAAACACGTGAGCTGGCAGGGAGTTCCAGGTCTTAGTCGTGCGGCATAGGAATGATCACCGAACCGCTTGATTCTAGAAGGTACTTTTTGCACCGTATGAGGGTGACATCTAAGCCGTGCACGTGTTGTCCTGTGGAGGAAAGGAGAGGGTGGGACTAATTGGAAGAGCTCATCAGAACATACACACTACTCAATTGTGATTAAACATGCGTAAGATTAAAATTCTAGCCGAGATGCTTCTAACAAAGAAGCCTCATCAAAATTTGTTCACTTTCTTTTTGAATTCATCGCAGATAAATAGGCAAACAGACACGTATTCCAAAAAAGTAGTGTACTGATTTGTTAACATACTTAATAATATATGAATGATTTTTATAGCATTGAGTATGCTAACTACACCAACCAAATACATCAGGGAAAAAGAATCTTCACGGCGGGACTCGAAACCTAAAGATGGCTCTTTAAAGACGGATAAAAATAGGAGAGAAATTTGAATGACATCGGACGTGAATCGGTAGCCTAGTTGATCAAGGTCACGATCTTTTCCTTACAAGGGGAATGTCTGTAAGGGAAAGATCGCGAGTTCGACTCCGAGAAGATTATTTTTTCCTGATGTACATAATATAATCTAAGTTTTTTTTAAATATCTCTAATGTACACAACTACATTAAATTTTTAATGTATTATAGAAGAGAAAATGATAGTAGGCCACCTGTACTAAATGTATTTGTGAAGTTTATTCTCTTTGAGAGCGCTAAGTTTCAATAAAAGTTTCACAGGGGAATCCGGGCTGTTTAAGTTAGCTAAGTTGCAACTGTAAGCTTATTGTGCAATTTTGATTAAGTCGAGTTGGAATGAAATTTATCTGTAGCTGTAAGTTAGGTCGGGAGGACTGTAAGTATATGGATAAGTCTTGGGAATGTATTTTTATAAAATAGATTACAGTTGTGGACTTATTCGGGAAACAATACCTATAAGTCGAATACATAGGGAAAAAGAATCTTCTCGGGCGGGACTCGAACCCGCAGTCTTTCCCTTACAGGGGGAATGCCTGACCAATTCGGCTACCGAGACACGCCCGATATGATTCAAATTTCCCATCTTATACGTCTTTAAGGCGACGTGGCGTCATCTACCGATTTTCTTACGAACTATCGGAATCAATGAATGATGTTACAATCATTTTTAAACATTGATTGTTGATAACTGCGCCCAAACAATTGAAGGAATTTGTAAGGGAAAGACTGCGGGTTCGAGTCCCGCCCGAGAAGATTCTTTTTCCCTATGTATTCGATTTATATAGTTAGCATACTTAATGCTATAAAAATTCCTTCAATACCTATAAGTATTTGATTGCTATGATTTTTTTGCAAATTTAAAGTGAATTGTTTTTGATTGCTCTGATTTTAAGTGAATTGTTATTTGATTGCTCTGATTTTATTATTTTTTAAATTTGGATAAAATCAATTTAAATAAAAATGTAGGGTCAGCCTTACGATTGAGAGGTCTGGAATTCAAATTCTAGACATTACACATATATTATACACATATATATTGGTGGTTGACACCAACGTGCAAAGCAATATTTTGCTATGTAACACTTGGTGCTTAACATGGAGCTTAACACAAGCAAATTAGCTTAGCTTAGCTTAGCTAGAAGTGTTCACGAGAATTTTGTAATTACTAATTTCGGCTACTTGTACTCAGAGGGTCAAAACCTCTTTTTCTCTGTTCCGTGATCCACATAGCAAAATTGCCAAGAAACAGCTTCTTGACTAGAGCATTTGCTGTGCAGGGCACCGAAGTAGCATGATTTGTTGTGTACTGCAATATGCTGCTTTGGGTGTGGGACCGTGTGTGACCCCCATTACTTTACTTACATTGTGAGCTATTACTGGACCTGCCGGGTATTATTTCAAATTGATCAAAAATTTATTATACCAAACCGAATCGCGTGGCATGTCCATTACATTCCAACGCGAGGTGCAAGCGCATCGATTCAGAAAACAGATGTAAACTGCTGTTTATCGTACGAATGTAAATTGCAATTCGCACTCAAATCAAATTAATTTCTGTGTCGATTGCGTTTCCATTCCACCTGTGATTTCAACGTATATATGAATAGCTCGTGCGTTAGTATTGCAATTTAAAATAGCTTGAGTATTGTTTGATATTGTATAGCAATATTATATTATTACTAATTTATTAATATAATTTAGTCATCTGGCACGGAATATAGATATTTGTTTAGTAGGCTTTTTGGTTCTTAGTCATGTTTAGACATAGTTCATTTTAGGAAATATGCTTTGTATGCTTTTTGCTTTATAGGCTTCATACTTCTGGGGGAAATTACTGTCTAGGCATACTGAATTTTAGGCAGTTTGCTTTATATGAATTTAGCTTTTTAAACATGACTTAGGAATTTTGCTTCGGAGTCAATTTGAGTTTTAGGGAACATGATCAGGATTCCATAATAATGATACGGTAGTATCACTTGCTTTCGCGTTTGAATTATTAATAATCTTTATTATAGTACCAACATTACCTGGTATGTGAAGGATGAATAAAGACTGCAACCGGGCGCTCACATAAATGAAACTACTTAATTCAGAAACTACTTACCCAAGTAAATTGCTAGTGTTGGGGCTAGCCCCACGTCGGTACTGTAATGACCAGGACTCGAACCAACCTCTCGATGGTAAAACCGCCTCATTAAACATTAAGCTATCGATGCTTTTTATGTTTATAATCAGTAAGAATTGACACAGTAAAGTAAAGATTCTATCGCGTATACTTTTATACCGACGACGTTCCGACTTGCTCAGCAGCCGTGATCGCGGTATGACTAATGATGTAGTTGTCACATAATTTGAAGTATTAGTTATCTCAAAATACCCGAATCATTTTTTGTTGCAAATACCCGAATCATTTTTTGTGACATTCGCGTAAACTTTAGAAAATATCAAAGCTAGAAAGTTAAATAAAAAGTTACATAACAAAATATTGTACAATATACATAGATATTTTGAAAACCACAGCATCTTATACAGTATGCTATTTACATGCATCTAACAAGACGCTCGGAAACTCGAGAATCTGCATTGTGCATGATATGAATTTTAACTCACTGCGGTCTTGCAAACATGCAATGCAACTGTATAAAAATGTACTCAATATTGATGCTTTTGTTGGCGAATATAACCTAGTTTACGACGAGAGGAGCCATATCATTATGGTTACGAAGGGATGACCATGTTCCGTTGCCACTCCATCTGTTCCTGTGGGTACCGTGTAAGATGGCTAAGGGATAGGACTGTTCTCCACTCTACACTCATTCCTATGCCGCACCATTAAGACCTGGAACTCCCTGCCAGCTCACGTGTTTTCTTCTTCCCACAGTCCCGGCCGAGGCGTGAAAAAACATCTGAGGAGGCCGTCAAGCTGAGTGCCACCACTGTTAACATGGTAAATATTTACGATAGTAACCCTCTCTCCGAGATTTTGCCTTTAGCTTACCATCAGGCGAGGTAAAGTCAAATTGACATGTCCTTTTAAAAAAAAACACCCATAATCACCGCCCCGCTTAACGCGTGTCTGAAAATCGTATTGATGAAATGTGAGTGTCAATCACCTCTGAGGTGATAGGTTCAGGGATTTAAAAGCAACAGTATATTATGATATGTTTAATGTAATATTGACGAAGTTTTTTTGTTTTCGACAACACCTCGTCTAATGGTAAGATGTGGTATAGTTAAAAAAATTGTGATGAATGGCGACTATTATAGAAGCAGTAATTAGTGTTCAATCTTAACGTTGCCCTGAACGGCCTCGGCAGTTTCAGCTTTTAAAGAATTTTCAGGATACTTTATTAAACACTGACATCTTGCTTCCTTGAGAGTAGGCAAAAACAGTAGTCTACCTATGATTTGAGATTGATATGGTCATTAACATTAGTAGTATAACACTCAAATACATAGGGAAAAAGAATCTTCTCGGGCGGGACTCGAACCCGCAGTCTTTCCCTTACAGGGGGAATGCCTGACCAATTTTATTCGGCTACCGAGACACGCCCGATATGATTCAAATTTCCCATCTTATACGTCTTTAAGGCGACGCGACGTGGCGTCATCTACCGATTTTCTTTCGAACTATCGGAATCAATGAATGATGTTACTTGAATCATTTTCAAACGTTGATTTTTGATAACTGCGCCCAAACAATTGAAGGAATTTTTACAGCATTAAGTATGCTAACTATACAAATCAAATACATAGGGAAAAAGAATCTTCTCGGGCGGGACTCGAACCCGCAGTCTTTCCTTTACAGGGGGAATGCCTGACCAATTCGGCTACATAGACACGCCCGATATGATTCAAATTTCCCATCTTATACGTCTTTAGGGCGACGTGGCGTCATCTACCGATTTTCTTTCGAACTATCGGAATCAATGAATGATGTTACAATCATTTTTAAACATTGATTTTTGATAACTGCGCCCAAACAATTGAAGGAATTTTTACAGCATTAAGTATGCTAACTATACAAATCAAATAGGTACATAGGGAAAAAGAATCTTCTCGGGCGGGACTTGTATAGTTAGCATACTTAATGCTGTAAAAATTCCTTCAATTGTTTGGGCGCAGTTATCAAAAATCAATGTTTATAAATGATTCAAGTAACATCATTCCTTGATTCCGATAGTTCGAAATAAAATGGCTAGATGACGCCACGTCGCCTTAAAGACGTATAAGATAGGAAATTTGAATCATATCGGGCGTGTCTCGGTAGCCGAATTGGTCAGGCATTCCCCCTGTAAGGGAAAGACTGCGGGTTCGAGTCCCGCCCGAGAAGATTCTTTTTCCCTATGTATTTGATTTGTATAGTTAGCATACTTAATGCTGTAAAAATTCCTTCAAAAGTATAACACTCACCGGGATATCTACCATGTTTATTATTTTCATTGAGGAACCGATATTTCGGCGCTGTTTCAAGCACCATGATTACGGTGCACTGTGCCTCAATGAAATTATTAAACATAAAAATATCTATATCTATATATATATATAAATATCCCGGTGAGTGTTATACCACTAAAGTCTATCTATTATCATCAAGTGGGCACTCTGCCACGGGTAGTATATGTTAGAAGGACTTTTTAATCTGTTTTTTTTTTGTTGTTTGCTTAGTCTCCTTGAATTATTTTATTTTTTATTATGTGTGTACATATATGTCATGTGTGTGCGTGACGTCACGAGTGGACCCATCCGAAATCGGCGCTACGCATTCTAACGGTATGCGTAGCATTTATGCTGAGATGGCGGCCATATTCGGGCTCGCACAGTGAAGCATGTTATTTTAAGAATAGAATAAATATATACGTATTGTAGACTATAAGATATTTATGTACCTACTAAGTGGATGGATCATCATTGCGCGTGTCTAGAATTAAATGATTTTTCTTTCTTTCTTCTTTCTTCTTCTTTCTTTTGAAATAAAATATTTAGTTTTTTAAAAAATGTTTAATAATACTCTTACATCTCATTTGAATCTAAATACAATATTTACAAGCTTAATCACAAAACTAACTACAATTAATTCACGTTCAATTCAAATTTTGACACTGATGGCATAGTACAAAGAGGGCTTCTTTCTCTACTATGCTTTGCATCAGTTCGAGGTGGCAGTAGAAGGCAGTGTCGTTCTGGTTTGAGTATTTCGTATTAATAATAAAAAGGAAGCTTCGGTTTACTACTTAAAACTATAACTATAATGACACAATCCCAAAGATACATAATACAAACTTTATTAAAAACCGTCTTAACATAGGCACACGATCAAGCAGAGTATAAAAAATAGGTCTCGAAATAGATCCTGCTGCCTCTTTTATATAAATTTTCTTTATGTAATGTTTATATTGTTGGCCTATTTTTGATAAGGTTATTTGGTAAAAGCCTCGTATAAGCCTTTTCATGTTATTATCCCTATAAAAAGCTAGTACGGGGCGTGATCTAATTGCTGCAAGTATAAAATTAAAATATTATGACTGCGTTTAGCCAAAGTCACAAAATATGTTAAAAACGATTGAATTTAGATAAGGCAGATCTCTTGGAGATATAATTAAAAATATAGAGAATGAAATGAGTTGATAAAATACAATTGCATCAAAGCTTTTTTATTATTGTATTTTTGTAACAATGAACTTAATCGTGGCTATAATCAAACATGAAACAGAAGATTCTGTATCGACAGTTTATAATTCGTAGTGCATTTATAATATTATGTACCTTTGGGAGAGTATATAACTTATCTAAGAGACATAATTTAACGATAGATACACCTAAGAAATTTCAGTTATAATGTTTAAGAAATTTACATTTTGTTTATCACACAATTTCTTTTATCCACTATTCATGATGCCGAATTTCGACAATAAATAATGTTATACATAAGCTATTCAATATTGGTGGTTTTTCTATGAATATATTATATTGAGAATCGCTTAACAATGATCTTAAAATCTGAATGGAGAGTTCTCCTATTCTAAATTGCATTTATGTGCTATATTTATCTCCATTAATGGATTATTATGACAGAATAATTAATTTTCAAATGCGCTACTGTGTTCGGCTTTTAATTTAATGTTACTTTTGAATATTTCATGACCAAGTAAACCCCTATTTTATTGGCCGTCAATCACAGTGGCACTACTTAAATGGCGCGTATATATTTTATAAATAAATTTCAATATAAAAATATAAAAAAATAAAACAATCTTTCATTATGAAATTCAAATTGTTCATATATCTTTGCAGTATACTAGTAAATCATCTATATAAATCTAATTTTGAACACTATGCATTTATAATTACTGCGATTTACATAGCTATAACGGAACTTATAGTACCAAATAATATCTAAATACTTCAACAAAATGATTTAAAAATGTTACTTTGTATAAGCAATCATGAATTGAATAGTTTATTATAGTTTATTTCTAGTTGAAGGTATGTTTACCGTCGTGCCGCTGGGGCTTGGGTGTGATGGGTGCACCCTTCAACATTTTCTGGCCAATCACATACATTTTCATTTGGGTTGAATACTAGGTTCGAAGGGCATGGCATGTGATGTTTTCTTTCTCCTTCGCACATGTAGTAGTGTGTGCAGTCAGCTTTGTCGGGATGATAGGAAATATGACCATCTTCTTCTTCGCAAACAACTTCGTTAGCTGCAAACAAATACGTATTAATTTTAAAAAAATCACAATCGTATAGCGCTATACTTTTCGTGGCCCTATCCCTACAGCCAAACCAAGACACTTTGGAGAGAATTTTTAAAAAATGTTACGGCAATCTGAATGTTTTAATTAAAATATATAAGGTGTGACTGAATCTCAAAAGTTCTTTACAAAATCGCGATATT
Source organism: Eilema sororculum (assembly GCA_914829495.1). Classification (NCBI taxonomy): domain Eukaryota; kingdom Metazoa; phylum Arthropoda; class Insecta; order Lepidoptera; family Erebidae; genus Eilema; species Eilema sororculum. The sequence goes on from OU618541.1 coordinate 23,039,651, forward strand.
GTTTATCTACGAAATACATCGGGAAAACGAAGCTCTCAAGTGGGACTGGAACCCACGATATTTCCCTTACAGGGGGAATGCTCTTCCAACTGAGCTATTGAGCCATACCTGAAACACGTCTATAAGGGAGACAGTGGAGCCATCTACCAATTTTCTTACGAACTGTTGGAACCATAAACTTACTGTATACTAACGTAAAGTTGGAACCAATTTTCAACCATTTTTAAACATTGTTTTTTTTTTGTATGTACAGTATGTATTATTTTTAACATTTTTCATAATCGTGACACTATCTCTACAGCAAAACCAAGATAGTTTGGGAATGTTTTATTTAAATTATTACATCAATCTGAATTCTAGAATCAAAATTTGTAAGGGGTGGCTGAATCTGAAAAGTTATTTACATACATCGTAATATTGTTTATTTAAAGTAAAACCAACGAGACGAGAGAAAAAAGGTAAACAAAGCGACCATTACTGAGTTACGTTGCGATAACTAGCGATAATTTTCTTTTTCCTTGTCGCACATATCACAAGTACGCACCAATGGGCGAGCGACAGCTGTCGTTGCGTGTTTCGTAGTACAGGAAAGCTGTCAGCACAGCGGTTCTAAACTGTCAGATCCGCCATCTTATGAACAATATTTCATTCCTGTCTGGAACGCGTTTGAAGTGATACGTACCTAATTATTTTCAAATAAAAAAGTTTGGAACCGCTGAAACATTGTTTACCTTTTTTCTCTCGCTTCGTTGGCTTTACTTTACATTAGTTATAACAAAATACTTACGGTCTTTCGTAGTGTATTGTCCATTAGGATTTGTAGATTCGTAAGGGCCATCGAATTCCAGTTTCACTTTATAGTCACCGAGTTCTTGCTTCATAGCAGTTATGAGTGGATATTTTCCTGTACCACATGAGCCTCTGAAGTCATCCATATCGACAGACCATACCATGATACCACCAAAACCTTCTTCTTTGAGCCAGGCCATCTGTGAAAGATCATTTATCATTAAGATTATATATTAGATGATGTTCTATGAATTTCTACACAACATGGCAGCGCACAGGGCCCTGATTTTATAAAGCAAAACCACTGGCCTACCACAGCTACTGCAAAAAATTGGCACTTAATTTTAGACTTTAAAGCAATGCAGTTAAAGTCCAAAATTTAATGTTTGCAGAGTGAACGAAAACGTGTAATGAGACTTTAGACAGACATTTAATTTTAGACTTAATTCGTATGAAAATAAAGTAGTCTAAAATTTAATGACATATTTTGTAGTGACTGTGGTATAACAGTGGTTTTGCTTCGAGGGTCAGGGGTGGCAGCAGTAATTTAGGTTATTCATATTCTTTTTTGTTTGAATGAAATTTTTATAGCATTTGTTATGCTAACTTTGAAATTCAAAATGCATCGGGAAAAAGAAGAACTCAAATGGGAACAGTTGGAAGAGTATTCCCCCTGTAATGGAAAGGTCGTGGGTTCAAGTCCCACTGTTGTTCTTTTTTTTTCGATGTATTTTGTATTCATATTCTTACTAACTTAATTAAGAATATTTTGGTTATATCTTACCTTAGTCTTCAGTGACCTCTCGTCGTCAAATCCGACCCATTGGTCTCCCCTGTATGCGAAGGGTACCATCTGCTCGTTGTCCCAGACGAGAGTAGTATTATCCTCACGGAGGAATTCACAGATTTCATAGTACGACATGAATCCGGCTTCGTTGGTATAGCGGCTGGCAGTACCTGAAAATGAATTTGTATTAGAATGAATTTTTAGTAGCCTAAATTATGCTAACTTAAAAATTCGAATGCATCGGGAAAAATCAAATGCTCAAGTGGGCCTTGAACCCACTTTTTACCGAATGCGGTGTCGTACAAGGCGACTAAGCGATAGGGCTGTTTAACATCAGACAGGTATATACAGCCCAGATTCAGCCTCAGATGTATGGTTCGAGTAAACAATAGTACCCGGAACACGGCAATGGTGCAATACAATGATTGGTGAAATGTGAGTGTTAGGTCACCTCTGCCGAACCCTTCAGGGATAAAGGCGTGATTGTATGTATGTATGTATGCAAGATGTACTGGCTTGGCGTCGTGAAGGGTGACAACGGGCTCACTACCTTGGATGACCAAGATCGTGCGAAGTGCAGGAAGAAGAGCCGAAAGGCGGACCCTGAGCTCCGAGGGCCCCGTGGCGTCAGATGCAATCAGGACTAACGTCTTTATGTAGATGATGATGTATGTATGTAAATTAGATAGGTAACTTACCACCAGCAGAGGCAGGTGCACCAATGTCGAATTGCGTTTCATTGATGAGCGTGAACGATCTTCCATAAGTCGGCATACCGATCATAAGTTTTTCTTTAGGAGCACCTTGACGCACCCATTCGCGGGCTGAGTAATCCTGCGAAATAAATCATATCTTATATTAGTAATTCTGGGGGTTTGCATACGAGAAACAAAACTGGGTGTAATAATATTATCCGTGTGGTGACAGAGAAAGTACCACCAACCCATGTCCTAAGAAGGGTGTCGTAAGAGGCAAATAATAAAAAATACCGATATCATTGCGAAAGAAGAAAAACTTAAAATAAAACCGTGTACCAATCAGTCAAAGAATCAAAGAGTCAAGAAATCAGTTTAGACACATAAAGAGCACATAAATGAACGTCAAAATTTTACAATAACGTCAGGAGTTACAGAAACAAATAAAATAAATCATTAGAAAATGACTCTTTCGCTGGTTCGGTAGGTTGGTTCTACTAAGAAGACACCAGCAAGAAACTCAGGGAAATCGATTATCGTTCTTACATAACATAACATCAGTTAAAACGTCCCAATATTAAGAGAGGCCTATGTTTCACTGTGAACTGCGACAATCAAACTGATTGAATGATTTGGGCAACAAAATATATGTCATAATGGAGTGACTAGGTAAGAGGTCCCTTAACATAAGGGGCTCTCCCTTTATGAGAACCCGACAAGGCAAGGTTGCCAGGCGAGCCGTGGACCATAAATAACGACGTTGAAATGTTGTTTAAACTTAAACAACTTTTCAACGGCTACATTCACTCCGCAGCCTTATCTTATTATAATTACTAGCAACAGAATTTTGATTGCGCGATGCAGGGTTGATAGTATCGACGTAGTTTAGCTTGCTACCGCTAGATGGTGCTTAACACAATTATGTCATCCATCGCACTATCGTTTTATTAATTTCAAATAATAAATATAAATAAATATTAAATATTCCACAACATTCTACACAACGCTATCTAGACCCATGGTAAGCTTTTATAGCTTGTGTTATGGAATCTAGAATGCGGATAAACATACTTAAACACTTTTTTTTTGTAAATACATACATATTAGGTATACATAGAAACACCCAGATCAATGCAAATTCATGCATACAAATATTTGCACTGAGCGGGAATCGAACCCGCGCCTCCTGCGTGGCAGTTGCGTGCACTACCACCATGCCACAGAGGCTGTAAAATAGGGTCATCTTGTTAATAGATATATTATTTCAAAGTGTTCTTACCACAGTGAGTTTCTTCTGATAGCTAGTGGCGCTTTCAAGTGGGAAGAGAGGGCTGTTGTGGCCAACTTGGCGTTCCCATTGACCGTGGAAGTCATAGGTCATCACGTTGATGTAATCCTGTAAATGAATAAACATATTTTAATTTCAATTGGTGGCAGCTTTTTTGAAACAACATTCGTATTTGTTGTTCTTACGAGTAGTGGTTTTTATTTTTGTTTTTATTCCGAATAGTTTAAACTTTTTATCATCTTAACTTTTCAGAATAGGTCTCAGATCTGATGCTATATTTGGTTGGTGCTAGATCTTAGTAGGTATTTTAGTAGTTAGGTAACATTTGCCTTAGAAGCTCTAGAGGATAGAAGCCAATCTGAATTTCTAAAATAACTCTGTCGAAGTTTTCATGTATGTAGGTATTTAACATCGTAAATCAATACTTACCAAATATTTAGAGATTTCAGGCACATCATACCCAGCAGCGATAGCTTCAAATGAGGCGGGGACAGCAGCAGATAGCAAGAGACGAGGCTGTCCAGATGTCTTCGCTTCACCTTCGAAGGCTAAGCGTAATTCCTTGAGGAGGTTCACATAAGCTGCACGGTCATCGGCTCCTCTGTAAAATAAGATTATTTTCATTAGTTATATTGTTGAGACACTAACTTTTAAACTCTCACGTTCCTTGATATACAATAATATAAAGTTGAGTGTCAAAAGGCTCAAGTATCACAATAACATGGGTTGCAAAAGGTTGAAATCTCAACAAAAAACAATCTCAAACAACATAAAATTTCAATTTCCAACACGCCAAAATGTGTAAACTGCAAAATAATTTCATTTCTAAACATCCACTTCTTCAATAAGCATACATACGTACATAATACATATAATCACGCCTTTATCCCCTTGTTTATTTATTTATATTATACCTATTAGAAATTTGAAATAGCTTGTTGTTTTTTAGTTAGTTATGTAAATACCAATTAAGATTTTTATCAAGTCCATATATTTATCAGTTATCGATAAAAGTATCACACTTATTTAATTATTCCATTACAACGTAGTAGGAACTTGCAGTTAAATATCTCTTAACTATCTTTTTTTCGTGCGGAAATCCCCTCGGATACCTCCTCCGCCGGAACCGGAAGGGGAGGTTATGTCGGACTCGAACCGACCTAAACCGCACGCCGACTGTGGGTCGTGATGCTAGGCCGGAGGTAACGTTGTCTTTGACATAGCCCTCGCACCCCGGCTGACCCAAGGCCATCCCTTATGGTCTGGTCCTCCTCGGGAATATCTCTTAACCTAGCAACAGGTAACTCACCTAGGATATTCCCAGTCTACATCTAGACCGTTGAACTGGTAATCTCTTAGGAATTCAATAGCTTCATAAACGAACTGGTTCATACGGAACACGTTGGTGGTCAGTTCTTTGAAAGGAGTGGACCCGAAAGCCCAGCCGCCTATAGCGAGGAGAATCTGAAAAGGTGAGAAATTTTATTAGGACTGCCTTTATGAAGGCATAATGCCCAGAATGGATTACGATAAAGACTAATTGATGATTAATACAAAGATATATTAACCCGAATTTGCAAAGAAGATTAATGTTGTTGATGTATTATTTGACAGTTATTCAATTAGTATTATTATCAATATTAATATAGCGTTGTTCTCAAATATATCCGAGGCATTTATCTGGAATATAGTTTGCCAAATTCATCTCCTTTTTATTTGGCATATACGGCGACTGCTCACTAACTTATAGAAAGGTGCATCATGCGTATCAATTAGCAGATGTACAAGCTTGCTAGTGGGGTTGCTTTGACCTGTAATGCCTTAGGTAATGGTGCTCCATATATAACTATTTCTTTTAAATTTAGCATACCTTCAGATTCGGGTTCTTCTCTCTCAAAGCTACAACCTTGTCGTACATTTCTCCGTCTTTCTCGTCACTTTCAGCCAGTTTGTGTTCTTTGAGTGTTGCAAACGCGTAGATAATGTGTGTGCAGAGTGTTGGGTCGATATTATCAGGCATGAAGCGACCGGCTGAAGGTCTCTTCGAAGACCATGATGTCAGGTAACAGAGGATTTGAGGGGGACGTCCTGAAAAATAAGGAATTTCGGTTAAATAGCATGCACACACTGCACACATAGGTACCTTATTATACCTAAGGTAAATTTCTACAAAATTTTACGACAAAATATTTATTATTTTTACACAATTTCGAGAAATGGTGGCCGTAGACGTACTACTATGACTTTATTAAGTTTATAGATGTAACATAATACTAATTCCTTTTATTACCATTCCAAAGTTCCATTTATAATTTATTTATTTCAAACGTAACATAAAAATGAGTTCAATCTCTACTATGAATCATTTATCATAGTCTAGAGTAATATAAGTTTTGATGGTTACGTGCACCTAACTTATTATTAGAAGCCGTTAGATATAAATTATTCACCATTTAACTTTTTTAAACATTAAAATTTTATGAAAAACCTTATCCATCAGTCAAAAATTTATAAGTGAAACTGATATAACATTTTAACCTAGGTTGATACTGCAAGCAAAAGTACTTTACTTATTATAATAATTTAAGCGCTTAGGAGATTTTTATCATCATACATTCAGAAACTATCTACAATATCTAAATTGAGTATAACTCATTCTCTTGTTATAAATGAAGCAAAGTTTTGCACAAGAATACTAAAAGTAAGTATAACACATTACTAACGATTGAAAATATGTTATTTATTACAATCTTCTCTCTCGTAAGACCGTTAAACATGTACGTACTTGTTAAGATGTCGGTTGGCAGTATCATAAACTGGATGGCATTAAATCACAAACCCCACTTGCCACAACTTACCAGTTCAGACAGATACTTTCCGCCCTTACAACAACTCCAAATAATATTAATCCTAGGTGTATATTCACTCATTTTCAGAGATCTTATGATACTGGTCGTCGGTGCAACTTGAACGCGAAAGTACTCGATGTTTCAAACTTTTAGCAACTATGTCACGAATCGTCGACTTTCTTAAGCCATTCTTGGCAACAACAGAGGGCCTAAAAGTGACCCTTGCGGTACTCCGTTAGATGTCGAGCTTTTAGTGTCAAAAACATTTTCTGTTGTTTTCGTGTGAGAGATTTCGACTAAGTAAGTTACTGATGTAAATTTATAGGGCAGATGTTTTCTTTATTCTATCTTAATTGCAATTCGAATAAAATCGGGAAAATGAAATGCTCAAGTAAGACTTGAACCTTTCCCTTACAGGGGGAAAGCTCTTCCAACTGAGCTATTGAGCCAGCCCTGAATCACTTCAAATTTGAAGTCATCTATAACTATGGTGATATTATTATATTACTTAAAATTTGAAGTGATTCAGGTGTGGCTCAATAGCTCAGTTGGAAGAGCATTCCCCCTGTAAGGGAAAATTCGTGGGTTCAAGTTCCACTTCAGCATTTCATTTTCCCGATGTGTTTTGAACTTAAAGTTATCATAATAAATACTAAAAAAAAATTCATTCAAATTTTTTGACAAAATTATATAGTGAAACTTATTTTTCCTGTAAAAGTTATTTCATTTCGTATCTTGTCTGTCATTTTAAATTTAATATTTTTTTACTTGTAATTTAAGTATATTTCTGACTCAAATTGAGAATAACATAACTTATTTCGCTCTGTTTACATCGAGTAAAACAATATCATCTAACATTTTCTTAAAAGTCGTACTTTCTACAGTTCCTAAAATGTCGAACGTAAAATTCAAAAGAGTAAACTGTCGATACACATGCCAAGTCAAGCGTAAAGGCACAAAATATTTGCCATTTGCTTCCAGACATTGTTTGTTTTTGGCGCTGTTGCAAAATGGAATCTCCTAAATATGTTTACAACGGAGTTTCGCGCTCGACATGTCTAAGTGAGCTTGGCTAAACGAAACCGTAACTTTACATGCTTTAAAGTTTTTGAAGATAATCCCTGGTTTTATATAACCAGATTTTAGATATCTCAAGAGTTTTGGTCTGATGGCTGAGATGGGGGATATTTTTAAAACTTTGGCTACGTAAGTTCAATAAAAGAAAACAAATTTTCTGAAAGATTTAGAGAGAAAATTTACTAGAATGTTCAAAATAATGCGAAATTGCATAGAATACTGGGTTAGTCACCAGTATGGTATCATGGCAATCGAACGAAAGCACGGTAATTATTTTTTAAACTTATCACTCTTTGTCATCTAAAAGTGACGTAATATCAATTAAAGCTTTTACTAGAAAATAACAATGTTCAATTTTAGAAAGTTAAACGGCTTGGACTGAAATTATAGATAGTCATTGTGGGTTTGGTAAATGGCGTCAATTATCGGTATTATGTGAAAGTGTTTAAATATATTATTAAATAGCTTTTAATCTTTAATGTTATAATGACACCACTGTTATTAGAGTAGTTTTAGAATGTCTGCGACAATTTTATGCATACCAAGATTACTATTATAGCTAATTTGAGGTAAGACTTTATTGGATAGAAATTTCGGTACACAGATTGCAGACATTATGTAGATTTGAATTCAAATATATTATTAAAGTTGTAATATTTCACTTATGATATAAATAAATACTACTTTTTTAATTATTTTTAATAAGAATGAATCTCACATTATGTTTGTACTTTATTACTAGGATTATCTACTATATAAAAATAAGTCGGGTTTTCCTTCCTGACGATATAACTCCAGAACGCACGAACCGATTTCCACGGTTTTGCATTCGTTGGAAAGGTCTCGGGCTCCGTGAGGTTTATAGCAAAGGAAATTCAGATATCACCGCGGGCGGAGCCGCGGGCAACAGCTAGTTACTATCTAGATATTATTTTTTTGGTTTAGATCCTCTGTGGTTTAATATTCCGACTCACTGAGAAAATTCAACGACATTGCATCATCAAACAAATTTCAATCAAAGCTTGGTAAGATTTTATTCAAATGAGATATAAAATCGGATATCAATTGAATAATAAAGAAGAACCCTATATTATACCTTGTCAAAAATCGGTCTTCCTGGATACGTAAAGAATGGAAAGAGGACCAAAACACTTACTGTTCTTATCAGGATCATTATTATTTTTGACAATGACAGTCTTCACTGGTTTCTTGATCCGGTTGATCACATCGGAGAGACTGATCTTGATGGGTTCAGGCTTCTCAGTGACTTCAATAATCGCGCTGGAGGCAACAGAAGACCAGTTGACATCCTTAGCGTCCTTGCCTCGGGAAATACCACGGAGCTCCTCTCTGGAAATATAAATCTTACATGTAATTAAGGGTTAACACTTCCCGTGACCACAGGGCTAGCTTTTACCTCGCTCAAAGAATTGGTATCGCTATTCAACGGGGTAACGCCGATAGTCTTTTGGGCACGGTACCAGTGGAGGTCGATGGGGAGGAATTCTACGATGCCTAAATTTGCAATCTCTTCCCCGCTAAGGGTATTAAAATAACCACGATGAATCACTACAGTTCGGCATTGAATACGAATGCAGCAGGAACTTATATCAAGTACATGTTATTCACAGTGATCTATAACCGAATTATAAATAGTATTCTATATCCTTGCTGAGGACATGCTTAAAGACTTAACCCAAATTAATGTCTTTTGGACTTAAGATTATTTTAATGCTAAGTATGAAAAATCACAAATTTGAATTATAATGCTGACATTATTAGATATCCCTATGAGAAACATATGTATTCTTTCCACTGATTAAATATGATTCAATACAATACGATTATTAGTTGGACACATATTATGAACAATTGTATTTCTACAAAGCATAAAGCTGACAAATCATCATTTTTGACATTATTATATCCTACAAAGATTATTTACCTCATAGCACCAATAAGGGGGTATTTGACGTCACCACCACACACGCTACCACTGAAGTCATCCATGTCCACGGTCCACACCATAGCACCTCCAAAACCATTATCCTTAACCCACCTGTAAGTAAATAAGTACATAACATTTAAGTTTAATATGACGAAATAATATCGTAACGAGAATTGAAAAGAGATTATGTGGAGGTAGCACTTTGAAACGTTCGTGAACCTCTAATTTTCCAATTGCATCTAAAATTCAAATTTTGGAACTTGAGATCCGATTATTATAATAATTTGGTAAGTCAGCTATTTTTGGAAGCAACTGACCTCCAAATCTTGAAAAGAGAACCTGTGCCTCAGACTTTGCTTATTTAGCAGAGGCACCAAACATGACGTTGGTAGATGTACACGTTCAAAATTTCTATATCCACTACTAAACGAACTGAACTTACCTCATTTTGTTCCTGATAGACCTTTCATCATCAAAGCCGATCCATTGGTCACCGCTGATAGCATAAGGCACTTTCATTTCATCATCCCACACGTAAGTACCTCCATTTCGCAGAATCTCACAAACCTGAACCAAAGTTTTATGATTAATATTTAATAGAAGATATAAAATGTTACAGCCCTTGCTCAAGGACATTATCGAACTCTCGTTCTCATGGAAAACTATATCGAGTCATCCAAGAAAATATTGACAATGATTAACTGGCCCCGTGTAGGGTTAAACAGGATATGGTTGACCAAGAATTTGTCATTTCTTTGCTTAATTTATGATAAAGATAATGAACATAATATCATAAAGTACAAATAAGTCTGGCTTTCAAATATAAATTATTGACAGTGGTTAACTGGCCTTGTGTAGGGTTAAACAGGATAGTGGTCTCAGTTGACCAAGAAGTGACATTTCTTTGGTTAATTTATAAAAATAGTCAGAGATATATCTTAAAGTACAAGTAAGTTTGGCTTACAAATATAAAAACACTATAAGTTCATCAATTTGTTCGCTATGTATTTCGTATAAAACATGTATAAAAGTTGTTGGTTAGTAGGTTAAAATTAAATTTCGAAATACTTTGTTGTATCTGAAATAAAAATATTCCTTGTTCTATGGAATACTTCCAAATATTATTTAATAATTTTAAACTCTTTTACTTCAATGAGACCAACTGTTACTTTTTATATTCTATAATGCCTCTATCCGCAAAAATACTTTGAACTCTCAGTTAACATTTTGGTGGATTATTTACACCAATACAAAACCTAACCCGTACATAGGTCCTGCTTCCTTGAACACTTGAAATCGTAATAGCCAATAAAATTTATGCGAAACACAAAATACTTAATTTGCTCAACGGTCTCTCATTAATTTTAAAAGTGAAGTTAACCATTTCAACAAATCTATCCAAATATCAGTATAACAAAGATTTTAAATAAGCCAAATTCTATTATAGCTCCTCCCACACAACGATGAATTCATAAACATGTCTACATCAATCACTTTTATACTTGACGTAATATTTTTTAATTATAATAACCTCATAATAGGCGAGAAAACCTCCTTCCTTTGTGTATTCACCGGCTTTACCTCCCCCGCTGGCTGGAGAATTCACTTTGAAGTTATTGGGGTTGGAGAGGGTGAATGTTCGACCGTATGTTGGCATACCTGAAAACAGTATGTTACGTCAGCAAACTGTGGGTACTTGGAATTATTTAACGTCTTCAAGATTTCAGCTTTGTTATGTTTGGTATTCTATGTATCTTGTGTCGTAATGTTATTATAATTTAGGCACATACTATCCAGAATATATCTTAACACTATTTATACTGTTGATTGATGGCACTTAATGGAATTCATTGTTATACATATTGGGAACACTTTTATATTGAACCTTACCGGTTTCGCCTTAGGGCATTCTCAAAGGTTTACATTTAGCAAAAGTTTTGCATGAACATCCAAAACCTAAATGTGCAAGTGTTCTTGATATGTGATATATCTTAACCATTAAGCTGATTAAGATGAACTTTGACCTTTAAATTTACATTTACATAACACGAGTTGATTTATCTAGAGCTTAAAGTTTTAGATCATGATTAAAGCTAAAAGCTCTAAAGTGCCTTAAGAAATCATCACAGCAAATACTAATGCGACAAATCCACAGGCCCCATATTACAGATTCATTCATTCTCTCTGCTGTAGTGTTTCACACAGCAAGAATTTTTCAAAAAGGTCATTAGAATGGTTTACAAGGTCACCAGTGCGAGTGTAACATCCCGCTGTAACCGCTTCTCTTCAGGTGAATCGTATGATTATCTCCCTGTCGCTGGTATGAAAAATGCAAGCAACTCACCAATGATAAGTTTCTCCTTAGGTGCACCCAGTTTGACCCACAAATGAGCAGCATGGTCCACAGAAAGCTGTTTCCTCCACTCAGAGTCTGACGAGGGCGCGTACAGAGGAGCGTTGTGTCCTGTCTCTCTCTCCCACTTGCCGTGAAAATCGTAAGCCATGACGTTTATGAAATCCAAGTAACTGTTGGAAGAAAAAATAGCGTTACCGAACATATTGGACTAAATGAATTGTACATAAGACGACCTTTAAAGCAGTTTGATTCCCAAAATATTTATTTGTATGACTGCGGCTATTTGTATTGCTCTGGATGATTCCAGCATTGAGTCGACGTTGCTTCACTTCGGGAACAGTATGCGTAGGTGGAACAAAAGTATGTAAGTATGTGTATTGTATAAAAAAAATGTGTAATCCACCGCCTGGAATCCATATTACAAGATAAGCTAAGTCTAGAGTGTAATAATATGGAAAATGTCCTAAAATACCTATCACACAAAATGATTTAATGGATTTGGCAAAATTTTTGCTTAAATAGATGGGAATATGAAGTAGGCTACATGTTATCCTGGGAATTAATGGACATGGAATTAGTATTCCGCCCTGAAAAGTCACGGACATGAACCAATAATTTATATTTTGCATAAAACTCATTGCACCACCATATTTTATTTAATATTAGCTTTTGGAGAAAACTTTAGCAATAATTCTTGCGAACCTGTAATTCCCACGGCTAAGTTTCGGACTAAATTAAAATAACTTAGGCGTAAAAGCAATAATTCAGCCAGTCAGGATTTTGATCTTATAACCTTTACTTAGGTAATATAATAGGCTATTCACGCTTTGTGATTCCCAATTTCCCAAAAAGCAAGTGAATTGTTACTCTCTAAAGTTCTCAGCGAAGTATCAATGTGGAAACAAAATCATGATAAACCAGTCACCATGTTAGTTCCCGGTGAGTGTCGTAGAAGGTAACTAAGGGATATGGCTGTTTTCTATCCGACAGTAAACATAGAGTTCCTAATAAAGTACCCACTTGACGGTAATAGGCATGCTCTTTATTACCATCGGACCGAAAATCATAATTGGCGAAGCGAAAAGTTAGTGTTAATAAACTTCTGCCTACCCCTTCGGGTATTTATAGGGGTGAATTGTATAATGTATACCACTTGGCATTTCGTAATGGATATATTGACAGTAGACTGAATGTAATTCAGGAAAATAATTAAGAGAATTGAAGAACAGATTGAAGTTATTTATTGAAAGCTACTGAAAAAAAACTGTGGAGTAAAGCCTACTACATATTTGGTTATCAGTTTAGCCAGTACTCATATAGTCATCCATACTAATATTATAAATGCGAAAGTAACTCTGTCTGTCTGTCTGTCTGTCTGTTTGTCTGTCTGTCTGTTTGTCTGTCTGTCTGCCTGTCTGTCTGTATGTTACGCTTTCACGCCTAAACTACTGAACCGATTTTGTTGAAATTTGGCATAGGAATAGGTTAGACCTTGAGAAAGGACATAGGCTATGTTTTGTCACGATAACCGACATCCACGCGGGCGGAGTCGCGGGCAAAAGCTAGTTGAAATAATAAACCTTACAATTCACAAGCTTGGTGACGTCAAGATTTGCAAAATGTCACAACAATCTACAACACATTTTAGTTAAGACATTCACTGAGATATCATTATAGTTTTGATTGAGAGGCTCTTTCTCAATATCTCTATCAATCCTTTGGATATCAAACTGAATAGTTCTCAATTTTGCAATAATTATAACGAACTTCAAGCTAACCTTCGAATCTTCAATCAAGCTGTCAACATCGTTTTAGTTATTGTTATTATCTTTTGAGGGATTGGTTAGCAATAATTGCTACGTCACAGCACTCCAATATGGCATAAACTAATTGAAATTGAAAAGGGTTTAGACAAAAGATTACACATCAAAGCTACTGTCAATTTGATTCAGAATTGAGTTACTGTATAAGCATAATTTAACCATATTTGAAATTCAGATTTAGTCTAAAACATATTTAACTTTGAAATTTTCGTGAAGTTTTACGAAAGTTAATTAAATACCCACATATACTTGTTTTCTTAAACTTGGAGGAATAATATGATACGAACTCCATTATGCTTGAAGAAAAGAGACATTCACAAACTTTGTGTCAATACAGAATGTGAATGTTTGAAAGCAACATCAGTGTGGTAAAAGAGAATTTGAATTTGATAGACACGTCAAAGGCCGATAAGTAGGCATCGAAATTTACGCACTTAGTATTACAACGGTATAAGTAAACAAGCATATGATATTAACAACTTTAGCCCTTTGAAATAAGGCTCAAAATATAACGAAAATTTGTATTTAAACTTTTCTAGTAAGGTTGCCGAGGACAATGTATTTGTTCGTGGGAAAATGTATAGAGCTGAACAATGTAAAAAAATATTAATAAGAGAAAATTTCGCAACAGCAGCGTGCGACAATGTTTTTTTTATACTTAGCATGAATTATTTAGGTCAGTATTTAAATACAAATGGGCTCAGGAAGTTAATGGTTAGGGTGTGGAGAGAATATTCTAGAAAATTATATTCTTGAGAGCTGTAGGAAATATTGACTCGCAGATATCGTAGGCACGACTTTTTTTAGACTAATGTATTGTGTTTTAAGATTAACAACTTGGATTAAGTGATATTGAAACATGATATTTGTCTCTAGAATAATATGAGAATAATAATAAAATATTTTTGAACATATTTCACAGCGCCATCTTAACCCAAACTCAGCAGAGGTTAACATATATGGTTTTTAGAATGCGAATGTACAAACCCATACTTTTATCAATTAAAATATAAATATCGGAGCGGGAACCAAATCTATGACCGCTGACGTCACAATCAAACCTCTATAAAAAATCGGTATTGTAATAACCAGGATTCGAACCCGTGACCTATCGAACGTAATGCCGTCTCTTAACCACTAAACTACGGATGCTTTTACAAAGGTATCTGCACCGCATATGGGTGAATAAGTACAATACTTAATCAATATTTTTATGAATATGTTTGCCTCGAGCGTTGTCCAATACAATTCATACAAGTTTCCAGACCAATAGGTGGAAAAGGAGATAATGAAACAAAAAATATTTTGTAGTTGCAATATTTAGTTCTGTTGGAATATTATGATGCCTTTTTTATATGATAGGAGACGAAATTCCTAACTTTCCATGAATTTCCCGTGCGGGTACCATGAGGAAACCCAAAGCAGAGCCCATGAATGCAGCTTTAGATCATTCTAGATTTTCACTTTTGAATAAACCAAGATCTTTCAACAGGTTATAGAGAGATTTTTAACCCTCGCCGTAAAAACGACGGGGTGTTATAAGTTTGAAGTGTCTCTCTGTGTGTGTGTGTGTGTGTGTGTGTGTGTGTGTGTGTGTGTGTGTGTGTGTGTGTGTGTGTGTCTGTGTGTGTGTGCTCCGATTCCGGATGATCCGATTTGGATGTAGTTTTTTTTACACTCCCGAATAATATACCTTTGACATGGCAACCGTTGAATCAAAATATTACTAGGTATATCAAAAGTTAAAAGGCAATCACAATTTATTTTCAACATTTTGGTGATGTTTTTTGAAGAATTTCAACCTTCGCCACTCCAAGATGGATTAACATTTTAAATGCAGATTGTAACGTGTCCCTTACCTAGCAACAGCAGGTACATCGTAGCCTCCCTTGATGTTGTCAGGGCCCACAGGCACTGCGGCAGTGAGGAGCAGACGAGGTTTCTTCACTTCTTGGGCCTCGGCCTCAAAGGCTTCACGCAATTCTGTAACAAAAACGAAACATATCGTCACTTATAGTAGAGTATATACTTAACTGGGTGTATGGAACCTTATTGATCGAAAGAGGTTGAGAGGGAAATAGAAGTCGCTCCCATGACGACTAAATTAAGCTAAATAATGGAATAGAAGGGTTGCAAAGAGTACTAAGGTGTAGCTTTTAGAAGGTGATGCTGAAAAATATGTGTAGCGATTAAGTTTACCCAACCTGCTTCATTTTTTTTTATCAATCTAATCAAATTTCCCGTCGGTAGATGACATTCTAATCAGGTTAGGGTTATAGGATTTTTTACTTATTTATTGCCGAGCTCCACAAGAATCTGATTGCCTAGTATTCATTTATTACTTACTATTATTATATAATACTAATTGACCCGGAAAACTTAGTTACGCCTTAGAAATTAAAAAAAAATATCTAAAAATTTAATTAAAAATTAGGGCTTGACTAATCTGAACATTTAGGGGAATGAAAAAAAATGTTGTCCAATTCTCAGATCTACCCAATATGCAAACAAAATTTCATGAGAAGCCGTTTCGGAGGAGTTTAACTACAAATACCGCATCACGAGAATTTTATATACATATTAGATATAAAGCTACTGTTTTAATACCAAAGGTGATGTAAATTAACCAAAAGTCTAAACATGTTAAGCTGCTTAAAGATTCTATTACGATTAAGTCTAGCTTATTTGTAGCAAGGTTTTAGAGTGGTATACAATGATATTTTATACAAGATATGTTACGTTCATAGTAACTGACTTCTCAAATCTGATCCAGCAGTCTGTCAGTGCACAATAGTTGACAATTAGCGTTAAAGTAGTACGAAAGATGGGATAAGCACATGAATAAAAAAGATAGCTATAATTCGGAATGATTCGGACGATTGCGCTTCGAAGCATAGATTATGATTTTGTTGAACAGAAGGGGTATTTCGTTGGTAGGCAAGAAATAAAATTCGATGAAAAAATAATACGTCATTATTTACTTCGGAAAATGATAATAATTCAAAAAGATAATTAAGAAACTTCTCGAAAATAAAACCATAGTGCCGTACTGACGTTATAATCAAAAATTAAACTCCTTCAAATAAATTTAATTTATTTCTTTTCTGCCTCTAAGAAAGTTTTTTATTTTGGGATTATTTTTATGAGCAGAATGAATCCGAACAGTGGTATATTTGTCAGTTATTTATATTCTTCCTGAGCAATGTTCCTTTTTTCGAAGTATATCTCTCAGTGGCTTCAAAATTATTGCTACAAATTCTGCTGCTTTTTGAAGGTGTCCAGTCAAACTCATTTCGTTGTTCTTTAACAATTGCAATCCACTCCTGAAGTCGAACTTCATTAGTCGGAAACCTTGGAAAAAAATTTAGGTTATTACAATTATTTAAAGGACAACAAATAAATAAAACAAAAATTATGTTACTGACTTTTGAATTACAAATAAAACTGAACAGCAGGTCAAAATTATTACTTTAGTAGGCAGTAAACTGAAAATGACCCTATGTCGCATCTGTACTGATAATCTATGCAAGCAGTGTTGTTGTGTCCTTGTCGTGCTCATATCAAAAAGTATTTCTGTCCTTTTTCTATGCCGCCATTATTTTAAAAATATTAATAAACTAATTTTAATGAAATACACTAAAAAATCGGTAATATTGTATGTACTTACATGTGATAGAAGGTCCTTCGTGTTTTATTGATTTTAGTGTCGTAATTTGTACATTTTTAAAAATACACGGTGGCATTTTTATTGCCATTTTATTATGCGCTTACATACGTGACAACTCGGCGTTTGCCAGACATATACTAAATGCGATACGTCCCAATTGGGACGTTTTCGCGTCTTCACCAGGCGCAGTCTAATAACATATCTGCCTCTTTTTTGTATGTAATATCATTGGTGGTATACAAAGGAATGCTTAACTGTTCCTCTCTAACTTAGCAAGGACGATTTATTATAAGTTATACATATATTTATACGATTACCTACCTACTAGTTGTTTACCGGAGCTCTATCTATCTATCAAGCAGATTTACATTCACATTTAAAATATTAGTATGGATTAGTGCAGCTTTTGTTATAGCAAAAACTGCGTCTGGGTTTCATTGAGGCCTATGATTTAACCTCCTGCCTACCAGCGATACTTTTTGTTTAGTATGCTGCTTAAAGTTTAGTATTGTATTCCTTACACGTTTACATATATCGAAAAAATAGTGAAAAAAATCTCACGTCACGGAAAATGGTTTTTCACTATGTCCTTTATAAAGGACAAAGTGACGATATGACCACGTCCTTTATGAAGTACATAGAATTTTTTATGAACATAAATTTATATAAGCATAGGATATATAATTAAAAACATTAAATATTCTTTCATTTTATGATTATGTATTATTAAATACAATAAAATAAATAGAAACTCAAAATTGTTCATACATATGTGCCAAAATTAAACATTTATCTTCAAAAATAATCAAAAAGTTCATATAATCAACGTTAATTCCTAATTTATCTTGAATTTATCGTAAATAAACATCAAAAGGTAGGAATCACGTCTTTATACTAAAACTATTTATGTAAATTGGAATAAAAATGCCAGGTAAAATAGTTACATAATATCCAATTCATTTCACAAAAAACCTATTCTTATTCATCAAACCTACTTGTCCTACAACGCTATTACTTCAGACCATTTTCGGGTAAATGTAAGGCTACATTTGTATGGCATTCCTTGCAGGGTATCGATTTTATTAGAACCTTGCGCTTCGTGATGTTTTGCTTCAAGCATACTCTTCTCCTCCGAAACTACAGTGAGTTTCTTCTTCTTTGTCTGTTCCAAATTTTTTACCAATATACAATTTATACTCTCTTAGCTGCACAATATTTTTCTTTGCTCTAAGTACTTTTTTATTTATTAACATCTCTGCATTGTAGCCAAGCAGTAACTACAGCTAGGTTCAAAAAGTGTGAGATAATTGGCCCACTGCACTAATATTCTGGTTAAATACTTTGATCACATCAGGCTTTCATACTTTTCCATGCTGCTTGGTCATGACCATGGCTCATTCTTGACGTGGTTTTACCGTAGTGACAAGTATACATCATGAAAACGGGCTTGTGGCTATAAGAGCAGAGACTTCTTCGTGTGAGCTGCAGAACTTACGAATCTCGTGGTAACTTAATTTTGAGTAAATTTTGAAGGCAGAAACTCTGAGTGGACGTCGCAGTAATTCTTGAATAAGTGTAATTTATTTGTTCACCGGTTACACCTATCCATACTAATATTATAAATGCGAAAGTAACTCTGCCTGTCTATCTGTCTGTATGTTAGGCTTTCACGCCTAAACTATTGAACCAATGTGGCATAGGGATAAATTAGACCTTAATAAAGGATATAGGCTATGTTTGGTACTGATAACTGACATCCACGCGGGTGGAGCCGCGGGCAAAAGCTGGTTTGTTATATTTTAAACCTGAAAAAGACATGATAAATTCATAATATCTTTCAATGTACTACACAAAGTACAGTAGAAGTACAAGTATCAAAACTTTAACTACCTACATTTGTTCTTTATATAGGACATTGAAAAGTGCTTCAAGGTTACTTGAACATTATTTATTTGTACATGGGAATAACATTGTATATCTACGTCACGGAGTATAAACTAATTACTAATTATTCAAAATCTAGATTTTTTAAGAGTTTAACAAAATGGCAATTAATTGACCTACCTATGTGTGAGCACACCACTGCACAATCGCCCTCTGATATCATTTTGAAAAAAACTGTCTGTTGTGAAGTATCCTTGAATTTAGTTTCATATACCTAAATGTCTAATAGACGTTACTGTTAAATCAAATTAGTCATTTCATTCAATAATATGGCGCCAGATTTTTTTCATTCTTAAGTACTATGAGTAGTACAGATGTAGGCACGAGGTTAATTCTAACAGAGTTTTCGTGGGTGAAAAAAACATTTAATTTAACTAAGTTTTCACGTTTTGCTGGTGTGGTGTCCTAAGCCCACAATGTACTAATGTAAAGCATCTGAGACATCACATAAGCTATGACAATGGAAAGAAATCTTTCTACAATCACACAGCCCTACTTACCTACTATAATTAACATCTATAAAAATAGACTCAACCATCAAGTCTAACCATTTAAAATTTATAAAACAAAAGATCCTCATACGCGAAGGTTTCGCGAGCCATAATGTGAAAGGATTCATGAGTGAACGTCCGATCCTTTAGATAGCCTCGATTTGTAACCAACAAGTGCGTCAGCTTCCGTTAGGCTTGAATCGTACAGAAAAGGCAGGTATAAGGCGAGCTTAAGGCGTACTAACGACAGGGTTAGGCCGGGTAGTATACAGAAAAAGTAGGCATAAGACAAGCTTAAGGCAGTGTGGCTTGGTGAAGACGTGAGGTGATGGAACGATGCGTCTTTTGTACCTCTTGCACCTTTTGTATGTCATTTCAGCCCTGCTTGCTAGCGACGCGATAGGTGACAAAGAGGCATGCTTTGGCCACGAATTTTCTGTGTGACTACCGAAGTTTCACTTTTGAACATTTTGTATGAGTAGGTATTGAATCGCAGGACTCCGTGCCACTTCTTAAACATGCCTTAAGCTCGCCTTTTGCCTTTTTGCTTTTATAATTCAGGCCTTAGGGTTTATCGTTAGGGATTGTAGGATTATCCCGGCTGGTACAACTTCTTTAAGGGTTGCCTTGAAAATTAATCTTAGCCTTAAGGGACTTGTACCCGGCAAGACGACAGTGATGCAATATAAATAAATGATGTAAGTAAGTTCAAAACGTTTTTATTTTTATTAAAACTAGTTCTTGCCCGTTGTGTTGATAAATAAAATTAAAAAATAATAGGCTAATATGATATTATAATGTAATCTAATCTAATCTAAGCATATGAAATTCTTTGAGATTGTTTTAGATATACACGGGAACTAAGTACAGTAGATATAGTTACAGGCATATTCCTTGACCCCTTGCACAGAACTTACATGTTCTTTTCTTGTCTTTTAAAATGAAGATAGCATGGGGTACTACGGTGGCGGAGGAACTCAGTTTCACCATCAAACCCATACGCGTATGATAAAGCTTCGTTTCTCTCCAATTTGGGGTCAAGATAAATGCTTTGAACTATGCACATTTTTTTAAAATAATTAATTAAAACATTGCATTTTACTACAATACAATAAAGTGCTCCTTGCAACACAAGAACTCACTCCTACAAATGGAGAGGTTAGGGGAATCTAGTATTCCGAGTGCTTCCATTTTGTACCCATAAAACTGTACCCACGACCTAAAAGAATAACAATTATTCCATCTTCTACCTCCTGCAATGGTTCATTCTAACGTTACTAACAGGTTAACTTACTCTATATTTCTTGTTAATACCGGAGAGTGCCAACAATAGCACATCTAGGTAACTATATTTGCTCTTATTTAAATAATATTTTATCCTCATAGATTGGCTATCAGCCACACTAACGGTACCAGTTACGTCTCTAGAATTCATATTTTGTTTATTTATTTCATTTAATTTTAAGGTTTTAATGTTTAATGCAAATCATAGCAAAAGTTGACATAGTTATGCTGCAGAGCGTCTCAATGGAATTTATGTACTTAATTAAAATTTTGCTAACTTCCGGCCCACGAATAATTTGGAATTTTGCACACATAAGAATCAACGATAATAATGTGTAATATAAAAAATAAATAAATAAACAACGACGTAATTATTTTCCTCATAAGTGCAAATGAAGGTAATAATAAATTATAATTCTCTTAACGACATATTTCAACCTAATTATAAAAGATTATAAAAAATCGCATTCCTAAATAAATAAATAATTACTTAAATAATATTTTAATTATTGTTAATAAACACTTGTTTTAACTTGGGTTTGTTTTTAGTGGCGGAAACGTATTTTTTTACGTAAAAAAAATAGAACCTTTAAAATTAAATAATCTTATGAATTTACAGTAAGAGATAAATAATCTCATACTATATTAAAACACTGAACTGTTGCTTCCAGATTGGTGCTGTTTCCGAGGCTATCCCTATCCCCACCGGTGGTAACTGATGTATAACTCACATGTCATCACAGTGCGTAAATTCTCCAACACTCTAACGTGTTAAATGGTGTAAATATCAATAAACTCCTCCTCTGTAGTTGAATCCCTAAGATTTACAATTTTATCCATAAATCCACACCGTTCAACCATTTTAAAAATTACATGATAACGTGTGTTAGCCTTAGTATTCATATACTCGTAGATAAGGAAAAGGAAGATACGCAGAACTTATTTCAATCGCTTCAGAAAAAATACCTATCTACAAAGTCGGAATTGTTGTATAAACGAAACTTCCAACGCGGTAACTATCATCAAAGGCCCGGTAACTTTCGACAGGAACTCGGTAACTTTCGTCAAAGAAAGTATTAAAGTAGGTCACGCGAATTGTTTCATACATATTTTTCCATAAACATTTTTATTTATTTATTTATTTATTTATTTATTTAAACACTTATCCACCACCCTGACAGGGACAACCCCCAAAACAGTACTGGATCTAAAAAATACTTATAACTATCAATCATACAATATCCTCAATTAAGAACACATACACTGAAATAATCAAAACTAATAAGAATAAAGCAACAAAATAAAAAACACAAAATAAAACCACAAAATAAAAGACCAAAAACACGATTTAGATACAGATTATGGATCCATACGAGTATAACATAAAATGCTGAGTATGATCCTTGCAAGCTCACTCCAGTTGCCAGAGAATATATCCACTCTGTCACCTATTTCATTTATTATTTTTATGGATCGGCTAAGAGGTGTTTTCCGGAGCAAATTGGTCCTGGCTGCAAGCACAACCAGCAATGGTGGACGTCTCCGCCTCCATACGTATCTATCCGGAACGCAGAGATTTAAATATTTAAGCACTCCCGGATTGCATACCTTACCTCTCAAGAGATTTATTAAATAGGCCGTAAAAAAAAACAAGATACAGCCGTTTTGGGTCCCGGTGTTGTAGAATAGGACCACCCAAGCTCTTCCTGTGGGTGTTGTAAAAGCGTCGGTAGCTTAGTGGTTAAGGAGTCGGCCTTACGATCGAGAGGTCCCGGGTTCGATCCTGGCCATTACACCACCGACGTGAACCCACTCCTAGCACAAGCAATTTAGCTTAGTTGGAGGGGTTAGAGGGAATATTAGTAACTTCGGTTATAATATTCCTTTAAAAAAAAAAAAAAAGGGGCCTAAGGGATAGAGCTGTTCTCCATCCGATAGTAAACATACCGCCCAAGACTAAGGGTCTACTAGACTAAATTACATCGTTCGACCGAAAATCACAATTGGCAAAAAGTGGGCGCTAAAACACCTCTGCCTACCTCTTCAGGGACTTACAGACGTGAGTATATGGATGGATGGATAAACTAGAAGTTTATTTACCTAGAAAGAACACAACACATTTATTGCCAATATTACTTAACAGAATTTATTTACCCTAATAAATAAAATCACGATCAGTGCTTAGTCAACCGGGTGTATAATTTTATTTATTTATTCGCCACAAAAAGGTACCCTTTTTATTATACAGTGTATCTTACGTAAAGAATTTGTAGCAAACTTTGTAATGTGTATTTTTTGTATAATATTTTCGGTTCATTCCGCATGAATGTTGTTTTGGTCTTTTTTATGGAATAGGGAGCAGACGGAACTCCCGCAACACCAGAGGAGTCACAAGTGCGTTCCCTTCCTTGGAATCCATATTAATGAAATTTCACTGGGTGAGTTTAAAAAAAGGAATATATTTTACTGTAAATATATCCTCTAGAGCTCATTTTCATCCTATGGGTATCGTCAAGCCAAGTTTGTATACTTGAATCACTGCATCTGATATGAAAAAATGCCCAAGTGGCGATAATAAGCTCACCCACTGTCACGGGGGATCAAAGAAAACGCACATACACTCCTTTATCCCCAGAGGGTTAGGCAAAGGTGAATTAACACCCACATTTCACCAATCATTCGGTCACATTCGGTATTCGGTCCCACGTAATAGGGGGTGAGCCTATTACCGTATTTCGGGCACTATTATTGACTCGAACCTGAGGCTGAGTCTGGACCGTATATATCATATCTGTCTGATGCTAAACAACCCTATCCCTTAGTCACCTTGTGCGACACCACATAGGAATAGATGGGGTGGCCCGAATTCTACTCTGCCGGGAACCACGCGGCTTTCAAATGGGAAATCAAAGAAAAATGGTAAGTGAAACGTGGATTTCAATAAATCCACATTGGTATATTTTTTTAAATGCAACGTTCAAATACGCTTGCACTCGAGCCTTTGCAGATGCGTAGAGATGTTGCGTCTTTGGCAGTTTTCTACCGTCTCTACCATGGTGAATTTTCTGACGAGTTCTTCCAATTAGTCCCACCCTCTCCTTTCCTACACAGGACGACATGTGCAGGGCTAAGATGCCATCCATATACGGTGCAGAGTATACCAGCAAGAACCAAGCGTTTCTGCGACTCATTTCTATGCCGCACCATTAAGACCTGGAACTCCCTGCCAGCTCACGTGTTTCCTTCTTCCTACAGTCCCGGGTCCTTTAAGCGGGGCGTGAAAAGGCATCTAACGAGGCCGTCAAGCTGAGTGCCACCACTGTTAACATGGTACATGTTTCCGATGGTGACCCTCTTTCCGAGACTTTGCCTTTAGCTTAACATCAGGCGAGGTGAAGTCAAATTGACGTGTCTTATATAAAAAAAAAACTGATTGACACTGATCCGTGCGGTGACGGAAAAAGAATACAAGTATCACCATCGTATCTTCCGAGGAGTGTCGTATGAGGCGACTAATATTAGGAGAGGCCTATGTGCAGAGAACTGCGTTAGGCTAATTGATTGATATTGATTGATTGACACGTTGCGACTATACTGATTCTTACGCTGAACATTATCACTACGTAGTATAAAGCAAAGTCGCTTTCCGCGTCTGTGTGTCCCTATGTTGTATGCTTATATCTTCAAAACTACGCAACCGATTTTGATGCGGATTCTTTTAATAGATAGAGTAATTCAAGAAGAAGGTTTTTCGGTATAATACATGCTTAATAACCGCGGTAGCCTAGTGGTAATGGACTACTGAGACGAGGTCTCGGGTTCGATCCCAGGTTTACCATGGCACACACCAATGACTTTTCGATGCTTTTCGAAGTTATGTGTGTATTTATCGCAGGTTTATAAGTGCCCGGTTAATGGCAATAGGCTCGCCACCTATTACATTGGGACCTAAACATAAACTGGCGAAATGTGGGTACTAGCACCTCTGCCTACCCCTACGGGGAATACAGGCGTGAGTTTATGTTATGTTATGTTTATGTTAATAAAGTAGAGGGTGCAGTGGGAACGGGATCGAACTGGCGGTACGAATAATAAAATTTATTGGCAGTGGTAAAGTAATGACAAGTTCAGTTTTCATACTACATATTTTAATACACATTTCTAAACTGTGACGTCATTCGTTTCCTACATACCTATGACATAATAAAGTTATTGTGTTGTATTGTATAATAATCATTTGTTTTATTTTTTATTTAAACGGATGTGGTTACCGTCAGTAGGTAAATGTTACGTCATATTAGCATTCTTATATTTAATAAAAATAATAATACAGCAATATAAATATTTGTTTTATTTGTAACGTATTCTTTACTATTCACTCGATGTAGTTGAATCTTGATACTTGAAATCCAATCCAATCCTTCCATACAAATCCAAACTTTCCATACTAAAGTTTATCACCTATTTTACCCTCTTAGTAGTAAAACCACAAACGGACAGACATTTTATTTTCATAGATAGAAACGTATCTTGTTCTAGTAATAATATCCTCTTAAGAGTTCTGCTCACCTACTTATTTAAAGGAGCGTGAATACTTAGTCGTAAAAAGATTTCATAAACAATTAATTAAGATCTAAGTATTTTTTTACCCTTCTTTAATATAATAAAATATAATAGTTATATTATTAAATATTAGTGTCATTGCTTCTTACACAATCGACGTGTATGTAAAAGTTACGTAAGTGTCATATTACTATTATGTACGGATAGCAAAACCATCATAAATATTAATAATATAGGTAGAAATTTAAACTATTATTACAACATTAATACAATAGAGTTGTCTATCTATTCATCTATCTATCCACCTATTAGTAATATTAGTTAACGGATTATTTACCATGGTGTTTTTTTTGTGCGCTGTTACAATAACTCCATGGTGAATATCCCAGTCCATATTAAGAATAATTATATTTCACGATTTATACATTATTATAATTTTCTTTTTATTATTATTTTCAGTGAAAGGGAGGGCAGTTTTCCGTCTCTTATTTCTTATCGTGCAAAATGACTATTATGTAATTGTTTTTAATTCGACAATAATTATAACACTTCATGAAAAAGTAACGCTAATAAGTTTTCCCTCAATAATGTAGCACTGGTGAAAAAACATTACCCTCGCATACGCAGACGGGTAAACAGCTGTTGACTAAATATGGCTTTTAATTATATTTTTGCCTTCTTCTTCATCTTAGCGTTAATCCCAGTCACATCCGAAGCGTTCTTGTCTGTCTTATTGTCTGACTGTGATTTGAATAAACTTCGATATTTTCTGTGATTATATAGGGTATCTCAGTAAGAGTGCACTTTTTAAAATTGGAATATTTTTTTTTTCATGTAAGTGGCAACTCTGAAATTTTACAGTTGTCACCTCAGTTTATTCCGATTATTAAAAATGGAGAGCTTTTCGAATGAACAACCCGTTACAATTGTAAAAACTCATTACAAAACAATCGATTTATTGCAGTAACGATTTCCAGAACACATTAGGTATCTCTCGAAATTCTAATGTCAACTAGCCACCAAGATCGTGCGATTTAACGCCGTACAATTTTTTTCTTTAGGGTTTTGTGAAATCTCGGGTTTGTGCGAATAAACCCGAAACAATTCCTGAACTCAAATCGAAAATCCAACGCGTCATCGGCATCGGTGAGATAGAGCCACATCTCTGTGCAAAAGTCATGGAAAATTTCATGAAAATGCCGGATATTTTATTCCATACTTAATCGGAACATGTCTTCTTTAAAATACAATAAAAATATCACAACTCTGTCATAAAATACTTATTTTTATTTTAAAATTAATAAGTGCACTCTTATTGAGACACCCTATATTATACTTTTGCCTACCCCTTTGAAAATATACAGGCAAGAGTATATGTATGTATATACAATTTAAACGACCGTGGCCTAGATTTTTGTGATTGCCAAGCATAGTGCGAACTCTCACAATGTTAACTTCTAATTCTATTCATAATTAACTCATTATATTTTGCTTCCCGACAATAATTTATTTTTTAATGTTTTTAGACGGTAATTAAAAAAATTTCAACTACTGACCGACTATTTTAGCGACTGTGGGTATCAATACTATGGTTATTATGTATTTAGTAACTATATTTATTTTTTCACGAACAGCCTGAACTAATTTGCGTACAGTTAATGAAAGTACTAAAGACTATTTTTCTTATTTTTCATTTCTTTATTACGTTAGAGATATCTCCTCTGTACCCCTTTATCCGTAATTTAAATACTATGTTATTCTGCAACTAACGCTTGCAAATCCTCGAAGGGGTCGGCAGAGGCGTATTAACACATTTCGTCAACTATGAGTTTCAGTCCCACGTATTAGCGGGCGAGCCTATTGCCGTCAAGCTGGCTGCAAAAGCAAGTAAGAAGGTCATTCTGCTATTGGGTCAATTCGTTTACATTAACTAATTACTACTAATCATTATCCAGACTATTTGACCATAATCCTCTTTTTACCATGGCCTATGACCGCTTGCTACTGCCAACCTTCAGAGGCCATGGCAACAGTTAACTATCTGGTGGGCTGTGTGCTTGATTTAGTACTCATAATATAAGAAACAATTATTGCAATTAACGATGGTTTCCAATACTAATAAAAGTTGAGAAAGGGGGTAAAATATTGATTATGAATAAAGGTCTTCTAGTAACTCTTTCTTTTTTCTCTTCTTTTTGCTCAATCGCACTTCCATAGTGCGGTTACTACCTCTTTTACAAAATATCATTTTTTCCGGTCAAGTCAATAGTTTTGACCTTCAACAATAAT